>VZRL01003126.1:128618-382851 GCA_013397895.1 Origma solitaria | reverse complement strand
GCTGTTCCCTGCGGGGGAGGGCGGGGGGGTGGGTGGTGTCTGCCCCGAAGAGATTCCTCATGTGACCGACGGGATCCCTCCTCTGGCTTCGGGGGCTCTGTGTGTGCTGGGCNCGGGAGCGGCCGGGGCCGGTCCGCGAGTGCCGGCCGGGAGCAGGCGGCTGCCGGAAGGCTGTGAAAGCTGAGTCCTCGCTTCTGTCTCAGGCCTCGCAGCATCCAAGAGGCAGTTCCTTGATGTATCCCAGCGGCGTGTTGCCAGGAGACCGTGGTTTTGTGTTTGTTTGTTTTGGGTTTTTAAAATTAATTATCTGCTTCTGAACAGGGTTATGTGATACTTCAGGATGGCGGAGTCAGCGTCCCTGGCGGTGTTTTAGGAAAGATTGGACTGTCACTTAGTGCCGTGGTCTAGTTGACATAATGGTGTTTGGTCATAGGTTGGACTTGATAATTTCAGAGGTCTTTTTTGACCTAATTCATTCTGAAGTTCTGTGATTTCAGGTTCCTTCTGCCCTTTCCCTCTGCTAGACACAAGCTTATCAAAGCTCTGGGGTAGAGGGTAGTTTTGTGCTATTTTTAGTTGTAAAATGTTAGCTAACAGAGAAAGGAGTCATTTCTTCCCTTTTCCCCCCACCTCCCCCTTTACCCCAGATACTTAAGGTGCTTTCAGCTATTATTTAAAGCTTTACTGTGGTTTTCTGTTCTTCTTGCTTTTCATGGAAATGCGATAAACTCATAGCAGACCCATACCAGTGTTTTTGATGAAGACCTGAAATTATCTAGAAAACCTTATTCCTCAGCCTGTGGAGTAACTTCACTGAGGCACCTGCTATGTTTTCATCTCTATTACTTCTACAGATTGTGATTAAAAAAGACATGATTTTGGGTAAGAACGAACAGCAGTAGAACATTGGATTGTGTAACAGTTGAATGATACTGCAATTAGTTTCTTTATGGGAAAGGTAGTGCAAAATACCTCTAATTGTTTACAGTAGGAAAAATTTATGGTGGGTTTTTTTTTCCCCTTTTTTTTTTTCTGAGAAGGAAAACTAGTTTGGAGGTCTGCAAGTTCCAGTGGAGAAGAGAAGAGTGACTTACAGGAAATATTTTGCCCAGTGTACCCCTGAGGGTGTGGGATGGATTTCTCTCTAGAAATGGTGCCTCATCTCAATACTGTAAAGAACTCCTCACCTGTTTCTAGGAGTCATGTAAAAGAGGTGGTTTATGTGGGCAGGGAATTTTGAGAAGGGATTAAAAAGGAAAATGCTTTACCCGTGTATTTTTCCTTAGGAAATATATGTAGTAAACCTGTTTTCTCTGTACACAAGAGAAGCTTTTTGAAAAACAAAGTTGTTTAATTGGACTTGAAATTGACAGAGGGCTCATCTTGTTTGAAGACTTCATTTTTGGTAGCCGTGAGTATGTGGATATAGATGTGGAAAGTTTCTGTTCTTCCTACTAAATAGTTCTAAGACTTTGATGTCAGTCCTTTGGAGCCTGTAAAAGGCCTACTTTGTCTTCTTTCTGGCATCTCAAGGGTGTTATCTGGCTGCACCAGTGTAAGCAATATGGAAACGTGGCACCTTTGTAAAACAAAATGTTTTTATAGCTACTTAATAGCACTCATGAGTTATGTCACTGAAGTGATTTCTAGCCCTTAATATCTCTGTATGAAGGTCACCATCAAGACAGCAGTATATTGGGAAACCTTTAATGAAACAAATTTGCATGGAAATTGCTTTCATAGATTCTTTTATGTTTTGCTAACATAGGAAAATTATAAAATTTCTGTCTTCAAACTTTAGTGTGCTTGGAACTCCTACAATTTTTGCAAGGGCTAGTAGCTTCTGAGATGTCCTTAGCTTCTTTTGCCGCTTTCATTGCGGGAATCAATAAAGGACCTGAGAAAAGTGCAGAAACACTGAGCTGGGGATCTGACTCTTTGCTGTGTTTCTAATTTAGTGCCTTTTGTTTAGGTTTTCTGTAGAACTGGTTCTGCTTAGAATATAACCAGAATTTCATTTTGAGTGCTTTGCACTTCTGAAGCTGGGAGAAAATCTGATGTTGAAAGAAGGCTGTAATCACAGAATGAGGGTGAGACATGGCTTTTGATATATCAGTAATACCCTTTTGAGAGAGCTGTTGTAAAATAATGTAGAACAAAGTGATAAAGACTATACATCACGAGTTGAAGAGTTAAACTGCTGATAGAGATTTTATCAGTGTAGATAAGTTTTTTATCATTGAACTAAATGTATGGAAAGTTTCTCTGCTATCTATGCACCCAGCATTTTTAAGTCATGGAAATTATCTGTTCTGTGGGAGCTCCTTACTCTCTTCCCTGATTTTATTTTTAGCATGCTGTTTTTCCTGGGAAATATTTTCACCCTTGTTCATGAGCACAGAATTATCAGGCTGATGAGCTAGCAAGGTTTGGTATTGTTTGCCTTTAGGGGAGGGAGTTCAAATGATTGCCAATCTGTGGAAATGAATGTAGCTATAGACTTCTGGAGTTCAGTGGTTGTTTCTAGTACGTAAACTACAGATTTTAGTATTGACAAGCACTCTTAAAGTGTAATTCAGGTAGAGATTTCTGATTCCAGGAGTAGCCTTTTGGAATTTATAGGGAAAGCATGCTGTGCCATGTACTGTGGGCAAAAAGTAGTTTTGAAAGAAAAAGATTGGAAGTTCATTGAAATCTACATTGAGTAAAAAATGTCACTGTTGTTCTGAAACACTCTTTGTGTTTCAATTTATTTTGTCTATCCCAAACTCGCATTAATTGTTTCAGTACTGTGATTATTTCACAGGTGCCAGCTAGCCTTGCTGGACCTCTTAAGGCTGCTGCCATTAGAAGCTGTTCCAATGTTCTGCAGCTGCTCAGTCTTGATCACAGGCTGCTCCTTTTGAGCTGTTGTCTCCCTCCAACTTGTGCCAGCAGTGCTGCATGAATATCTCAGATGACCTGTACTGAAATCTGGCTGAGAACACATTTTTCCCACTCCTTGTGAGTAGCTTCTCAGCTGGTTGTATTCCCATGTCTGCTTCACTATACAAGCTTTAGGGACTGGCACACAGGAGAAGATACCTAGATATAGGAACGACTGAGCTTCAATAAATGGCTTTAGGTTGGATGAGTGTTTCCTTGTTTGTAGTTTGTATGCTGTGTTAGCAAATATGAAAGAGATTTTCTGTTAGAATCACGAGTGTTTCTTAGTCTGGTCAGAGGGAAGGAACTGTGAAGTGCAGTGTACCTTACAGAGCCTTGTACTACAGCTGTGTTTGCAGTTGGCTTCTGGAGAATCTGCTCTCAGTTACAAGGGCTTGGCTGTTCAACACCCTGAGCGTACAAAGGAAGGGAAAGTGCTTCCTTAGAGAAAAGAAATACAGTAGTGTTGTTTCCTTTCCCATTTACGAGATTTCTACAATATTGTATTACAAATCTACATTTTCAGCCTTACAGATTAAAAGTCCTTGCAGTCACTTGAAGGTGTCTGCTTCCTGTGTGTTTTACACATACTCCATCAGTAGAGCTCCACAGACAGGGAATTATGATGTCAAATGAGTTGAAATAAAGATTTGGGAACACTTGCTATGTAATCAAAATATGAAAAGAAACCATCATTCATGTTTATAACTACTCAGGAATACTGATGGCTAATACTAGATACACCACAAAGATAAAGGGGTTATTCTCATGGTATCTTAAACCTGATTCCCTGAAAGTGTAGGGGCTCTCCTCTACCTTGAGAGGTAGAATTTGTCTGGTGAAAAGAAATATGCTAGTCTGGCTGTTCCTATTGCTTACTGTACTTTCTACTAATGCTCAGATACACATTCCTTCCCATACTAGACTTATTAGAGCAAATATTGGTACATGATGCTTTTCCTGCCTGAAATCTGGAACTCTGTGTCTCAGTTTCAACACTGAGACCTTTTTCTGCCTGCAAAGCTCAGTATCAATGAGTTATTTACAAGCTGGCCAGTATCGCAGGGAAATTTCCTTCCTCTATGAGGGCATGTAAACCTTTAAAAACACACATGTAAGCCATATCTAAATAACAAGTTAATTTTTTATTTTGCTGTTGTATGCTGTGTCCTTAAAACACCTCAAGAAGTTTCTTAGGTCTGGGTCCTTGAGGGGAGGGAGGTTCTCTGTGAAGTCTCAAAGTGGCAGTGTGCAGCAGGCATACTGTTCTGTAAGGTACCCTGTACTTTGACTTTTTTTTTTAATATGAAGTTTTTTTATAACTGTTACAGTATTTAGGTTTGAGCTCAGTTTGGCTATTTTACAATTAATAGTAGATAAAGCAGGATGCTTTTCCAAAATACACTGCTGATACTATCTGCTTTTCAAAGATTCATTAGATGTGGGAAACTCCAAGCCAAATGCGGAAGTCCAGAGTTGAGTTCTCATAAATGAATAGCCTGCATTCTTGGGCTTCCAAGAGTCAAAAGCTTTTTCAAATGGAAGTAACAGATCATGACAAAAATAGGTTATACCGGATGACTCTACTGCCCTCTCTTAGTTTTGTAAGATACAAGGTAGTCTCTAGGTCAAGCTGAGCTCTCTAGGCTGTGTTCTGAGGAGATGTCTATGTAAGGTATAATAGCTAGGATGTGTGTGGTTTGGGGGTAGCAGCCAATTAAGGACATAGCTTGAGAGTTAGATTGGCTTTGCTGGGTTGTTGGTTTGAAAGGTCTTTGGGTGTTTGGTGTAGCTCTTAATGAAGTTACCTCTGTCAGGAGCCTGGGAGCTCAGGGGTAGGTGATGACATCTGCATACCTGTAGTTTTGGAGATGGCAATTTAGCAGTGGTTTTTTGTGGCCTTAGATGTACATTATTTACAAAATGCTTGTTTATTTTTAAGTAATTTTTCAATTGCTCATAGTGGCTAGGAGCAGACCTCTTTAGAGATTTTTATTGAAGTGGGTGCTAGATTAAGCAAGCTCTTAAACCTTAGTGTATATTGGTCCAGATACATATAGAACCCCTTCTTTTCAAAGCTGTGAATTAGAGTTGGAATTTCACATCTGTGCTGAGCAATATGCTTGATTTGTTTTAGGAAATTACTCCACAAGTATTCAATTCAGGGCTGAACCTGACTTTCTAAGTGTTTTACTTGTGTAAGACGAGGCAGTTAAGTTTTTAAACATAGGTGCATAATTAGGTTAGGCTATTACAAGATTTTTATGTGAAATCTGTCCAATTCTGTAGTGTAAAACCAGAGCTGAGTGTGGTTTAAAGTTTTCCAAGTTTTTTTAATTGCTTGGTAGTTTTATTCTTTCTGCATAAAAAGTTTTAACAGGGCTTTTTTTTCAAGATGGCTAAGATCTACACCTTAATGCTAACTAATTTTCCCCATCACAGCCTTTCCTTCCAGTCTGCTGTGCATAGCTCTTCTGTCTTTTCATAGGCATTTAAAACTGGGTTTATATAAAAGGTATTTACAAGAAAGTTCAGAAGCTTTTCCTTCCTTGCCTTCCTTCCCTGCTAACTGCAAGTATTTAGATTATCCCCACTGACCCTTAACAAGCACTTTCTCCTTAACAAGCACTTTCTCCAATGAATAATACTAACTTGGTGGAGAGTTTTTTTGTGTGTCCTGTGTGACCTTCTTTAGACTATTTGTGGCCCCTCAAGCACTTCTGTCAATAGTGTTTCAGAGGAGAGAGACTCAATCTGATTAACTGTGTGTATTCTGGAGCAGGAGAGTGTGCTCTCCAGCTATCCTTCCTCTTCCCTCTGACAATATCTAGATCACAGTACAGTCACTGAAGGTGTAACAGTTGTGCTGTAAACTTGGGATAATGACCAGCTGGCAGGTGTGATTGCAGCTTGCAGAATTCTGTCCTTAACTGCATCCCTTTTTGTGCCTGAAACAGCTTGTACTGTCACACCCTCAGGTGAAGAATAAAATACCCCTAGAAAAAACAAAAAAACAAACAAACAAAAAAAACCCCTCTAGTGGTTTTGATTCTAGCGTATCAAAAGATTTGTGTTTCGGGTTGGTTTGGATTTTATTTTTGAGGAATGAAGTGAAAAAAATAAAAGAAGCAAAAACCCCCACCAAAACCAACAAAACTCAACGGGAAAGAACTCAGCATGTGAAGCAGGGTGGAACAGTTGATGTCCACTAACTTTTTTTAGTTTCAGAAAAATTAAACATATATTAATTTTTCGAGAAGAATTAAGCATAGCTGGATTATCTGGGAACAGTGTATACTATGTCTGCCACTAGTGATTGGCAACTAAATAATAGCTTTCTGCTCATGAGGCTTGGTTGGACCTGGCAAGAGATAGTATTGCTCTAAGCCTTCCTTTACTTGTGTTGAAATATATTGTTTTTCCTTTATAACATTGTAAGATCAGCTGCTTTACAAATGTGACGGCCCTCCCAATCCTGGGCTGGTTTCTGCTTTCTGTGATGCAACATGAGAAGTATTTTCAAACTTGATCAGGCAAGAGGGAGTGTTCATATTCCTGTTACTGACAGCCACTGCTACTTCAAAATCAATATGAGCTTACAGTAAGCTTTAAATTTTGCCAATTTTTCAGTTATCTGAAGTTCACTACCCTTGTGGAATGTACAACTGAACCCTCTAATTGACCTCTTTATATGAACATATGCTTCCTTACTTTTTGTTCTTTGTTCTAATGTAGTCCATGTTCTTTTTTCCCAGTCTTTTTGTAGGAGAGCCTTTACTTTCTATTACTTACTCAGACTTCTGCAACTTTTGAAAACAGTTCTTTCAGACAGAATTGACAGATTCTGAGTTTTGGCTGTTGTCTGTCACTGCTGTTTTGTGTTTCCTACTAGACAATTTTTATTATTTAGGCTTTTTACAGTCTTTTTGATTCCAAGTGTGTGATCAAGTGTGACTTTGTCAGAGCTGTCTGTATTGATATGTCTTTGGTGTGGTATAATTTTATCTGTATGATTGTTTTTGTTTATGGCTAACTGTAACTGCCATTATGTTGTGAAATGACTTGCTTAAGAAATACCTATCTGAATCTTCTTTTTGATTCACTTGCAAATCTGTGATACCATCTATTGTGTTTTCTTTGCAATAACGTGTATATACTACTTTTTCCCATGTCATGGAAAAATGTTAAACTGTAGGAACTGTCTTTATAGAAGCTGGTTCAGAGCAGAAGTCTCAGAGAAAAAGACCTCTTCCTCAGACTACTGTCAGGAGGTTGTGGTAGGGAAGATTGTGAGCTTAACTAGCATCTAAAGTCTGTTCTACTTTTTCTCTCTCTATGGGCTCAGTCTGCTACCTGCTGCATGCCCAACAGTTCCCTAGCAGTGAAGGCCTTTCCCCATCACCACTGTATAAAGTCATATGCATGCGTGCTCTTTTGAGAATTTCTTGGTAGGTATTTCTTGGAACAAGAAGGAAAGAAAATGGTATAGTAAAGGGTTTATTATAAAAAAAAATTATACCTAAGCTAATGACCTCATATCTAGTTTCTGAATTGTTTCTGGTTACTGTTTGTGGATGTTTGCTTGGGGAAGGGCAGTTCTCCATGAGCTTTAATCTACTTGGTGAAGGAATGAAAGGCTATGGAAGCCTCCTCAAGATGTCAGTGTATGAAATGTTTTTAGTTTAATGGCATACTGTAACAGGAGTAAAAGGCTTAACTCCTTGTTTCTTCCTGTAGTGGGAAACACTGTGTTCAAGATGGTGCCTTCTAACTTCACATAAACTGTATTCATCTGTGTATGATCCAAATGAAAAGGTAAGTAGTATGGTGCATGTTTTCTTTTCAACATCTTACTGTACTACTGACATTTGTGTTTTTAAGCTGCCTTCTTCTTTGTGCTGCTGCTAACAATGGTAGTTCTCTCGGTATAACCCATCACTGGTTTAATAGCATGTTTTTCTTTCTAAACCTAAAAGGAAGTTGCTTTTGCAGGATATATGTCAAGATTGGATACTACTATGAGTGTATACCCAAAGGCTGAATAAGTGATTGTGAGCTTGGGAAAGTTACATACTGGCTTGAACATGTTATAATTATGAAACAACTGTTAATGTTTTTCATGGTGTGGGTGGTAATGGGCCTGTTAAAACATCCGGGAGCTAGACTAGCCAAAAGCTGTTTGTGGAAACAAAAGTATGTAACAGTGACAGCATGACTGTTAGATGATCTGGCATGGGGGTGAGAACTTCAGAGCTTGGAAAAGATGGACCTTTAAGGCCTGCAGAGAATAGCAAATCTTCATCTTGGGACTTGTGCAGTAGCAATCTAAATTTATAGTTATGAGCCAAGAAAAACTTTTGTTGTGGGAGATTGTCTTGGCATGGCCTCTGAAGTAACACACTTGGAAAAATAATGTGACTGAGGGAACACTAATATTCAAGGGCAAGGATACCAACAATTCAGGGCTGATATGCTTGCCCTTATATACCAGTGTAGAAGCAATTAACTAGATGTGAAACGGTATTAGGAAAGAGGCAAAACCAGTGTGTACCTAGAAATGTGGCTTTACAGATTTTTTTCAGAAGACTTCTTTTTTTCCATAATTAAGGTCCCTTTGCTTTTCTAAATAAATAGAAATGTTTAGGCAATATAGTTGGGTATTTGGTTTCTCTCAGCTAGGAGCTGTGTTATTTCAACCAGTGACTACTACAGATAGTTTAAGACCTTTTCTGTTTTTTTTTCTTTCACTGCCCCTTCTACTGTCTTTGTAATGATAAGATTTTCATGTAACACCTTTTCAACCTAGTTAGTGGAAATGACATAAAAAAGGTTACTTCAAAACAGTATGTGATTTTAAATTTTTTTATTTTGCTGGACTCAAGTCTAGTCTCCATGTCTTTACTGCAGAATTGAAAAAATTATATAAATGTCAAATATTCTTATTATCTTCATACTGAAAGTCTTTTCTTTCAATCAGCACTGTGACTAGAGCTGATTAATAAAACAGCTTTTGTATACCAAGAATTGAGTTGATGGAATATTTGAGTCATGAGACTTTTCAATACCAAGTATTTGGGGGTATTTTTTTAATACCCCCTCAAGTCTGTATGCCTAAAATTTTTTAGGTATATAGAATGCTGAAATTTAGATTCAGGAAAAGTTTTTATGAGTATGTTGGTAACCTCTTTTAGACCAGATCCCCAGCTGAAAAAAGCTCTTTAAAACAATTGCTAGCTTCTGTGGTGTTCTGAAAGTATTTGTACCTCTGATAACTGAACTTGCTTGAGGGTGTTTAAGATCTGTCTTTCGAGTCAGGTGTGCCTGAGTACTAGGCAGTGGTATTCAGCAGATCTGGCTGAATTTACTGTGTAAGCTTGCTGCAGCTCTCACCTGGAGGGGTTTCTTATCATTTAGTTTCTGTATGGTATTATCATGGGGTAGTATTTTTAAACTGGTCATATGATGTCAGCTCAGCACTGACTTTGAAAAAGTAAATTTGGTCAAGGGCACCTTGAGTTTGTCTGTTTGGAGTATGGAGTAAACAATGTGTTCTAGTCTGTCAGTAGTTCCTGTTGGGGTTTTGCAGGATTCCTTCCTCTCCTCTGTCACCTGTCTTCCACTCCCCAAATTAACTAATGGCTGTGAGGCTAATAAACACTTTGCAGTGGCAATACTTTCTCTCCCCCCAGTCCATATGAAAACCAGCTGTTTGGTGTAGGGGCAGGAGAATAGCTGTTGAATCTTCTGGATGTTTTTTGATAAACCTGATGTGGTATGACTGCAGGCTGCCCCTGAAGGGGAGAGTCCTGCTGGTTCCCTATTGTATGTTTTTTTATTTGGAGCATGGCAGGCAAGAGTAGGAGTGCTCAATTACTGTATTAAACTGGTGATGTGTCCTGGAGCTGCATCCCTGTGGTCTGGGGCGTGGAAAGCAGTGGGGTAAGTGTGTCAAGTGGGACTGTCCCTTTCAGTGGCAGTCTGTATTTACAGCCAAGCAGGTGCAGTTCCAAAGTGCACCGGTGTGTTCAGTAGCAAGGCCCACGACAGCAGTAACCCTCACTGCCATCAATGAGATTTTTATGCTGAGCAACTGAGCTGCTCGACCACTCTTTTCTTAATGGGAAAGGGTGTGAGGCTTATTGACTTCCAACAGCTTGTTATCCCCTTCTTGCAGGCATCATCTAGGAGTGTTGAAGGTGCATTTGCAATATTAAGTACAGTCCAGTGTGAAAGGTGACAGTGAATTTCAAGGAGTGAAAAGTTTAGTTTGCTATTCTGTTGCATTGTGGTTGCTACTTAGTATTGTGTAACAGTGTCATGATGGCCGTTGCAGGATTTTGCCAGATTTCTCAGGGGAACCTCAGATGGGAGAAGGGGCAAGGCTGGTACAACTCAGCAGTTGTGCCTGTACAAGGTCAAACTATTGGTCTTTTACTGTCCATGGCCTAGGCATTGTGGAGCCTCTCTTCCTTATGATTGGAGTGTCTTTTAAAGGGCTCCCATTACACATGAGTATTGTGTTCCAGGTCATCTACACTAGTTAGGGGCAATGACCGCTGTACCTGGCAGCATTGTACCTGCATAGTCCCAGTATGTACCTGTGCTGCTTCCAGGAAGCATACCTACCTGTACCTCTTCTCTGGACTTGACTGACTTCTAGAGTTGCTGTAGGGTTCTAGTTGGTGAGGAGATGCAAGGAATACTGGTGTGAATAGTCAAAACCTTTTCCTTCTGAGCCTGTGTGTGTGCTAGGTAGATCTAGTATGGCATAGTTTGTTATATCATCACTTAAATCAGGGAAGCTCTTTTACAAGTAGGTGATCTCAGAATTGCAAGCTCGTGGATAAATCATGGTTTTAGTGTAAGTGGAGGAGAAAAGAATGCATGTTTCTGTGGAGAGAAAAACTTGGGTTCTGTTCATCTCTTGACATTCTTATTATTCTTTCCCCTTCAGACTTTTGAAAAAATCCTTATTGCCAACAGAGGAGAAATTGCATGCCGAGTAAGTATGTAACATTCTGGGGTTTTTTATAGTTAATTCTTAAACTATTGGTATTTTAAGTGTTGGTAATTGTAATTTCTTATATGGTAGGTCATCAAAACATGTAAGAAGATGGGGATTAAAACAGTTGCCATACACAGTGATGTTGATGCCAATGCTGTAAGTACTACTTGAATTCAAGTGGTAGATGAAGTTTTACTAATTCAGCAAGAGTTCCAGCTGTTATGCAGGCTTTTTGATTATTGTGGTAGGCGTGTTGGCAATTCTGAAGTGTCTTTGTATATGTCGTCTTCTTCTGTGTGCTTGAAGTGAGTGGAGATACCAAGGTGGGGGAAGGATTGGACAAGTATTTAGCATGTTTTTTCTGTGAACGGTTCTGTGTTTTGCTTGTGTAAATGTTACCTTCCCCTTTGTGTGGATTAAGCTAGATAAACTTGCACATAGGTAGATGTGTGCGCCTAGTGTGAGAATGGCAGTGAAAACTAAATTTTGTTTTGCTAATGTCCACAAAAAGGCAATGAAAAGTGGATTGATCCTAGAAGAAGCTGTAGACCGTAGTATAAATTTTTGGTGATTGGAGAGATCACAGTGTTATTCCTTGCCTGTAAGAACTGCCAGGAGAAATGATGGGGGTACCCCCATGTCCCAGGAAAGTTTGTTGAAATCTGAAGTGGTCTTAAACCCTGTATTAGGATTTAATAAAAAGTCAGTCAGACAAGCTGTGAGATTAAAAAGAAGTGTTTTTTATGCAGGACAGGACTTAGGAATTACTCAGCATTGGAAAAACTGAGACGTGGTTGATGAAATCTGAAAGTAGTTAGAACTTAGGTGTTTTCAGAGTTAAGTGGAAGGTGAAAACTTTTGGGACACACTTTTTGACACGGCTTTTGTCTGAGTCCCTTTGTGGTTCTGTTACTACATGACCAACTCAGTTCATTTGAATAGGCTGAAAATAGAGCAAGGAACTGAAATGGGACTTTCTGAAATGCTCTACTGATGGACTTTTATGCCAAGTAATTCTTTCTTTGAGGTGAATGGAAAGTACGCTTGGTCTGGATTTCAACTGGTTGCCATAACTGGTAAGGTAGTTGCTTGTGGGTGCTCAATGGACTGTGAAATGAATTCTTAATGGGTGGATGTCAGACATCATGATAAATTCTAGTTCTTTTGGAAGCCAAGGGTTATGTGAATATGAATACAAACTACTCTGTATGATCTATGATTCCTCTAGTAAAACTGAAGCATGCTGATGGGTACTTGAATTCTATCTTATGTATATGGTATCTGCTGTTAGGATAAGTGGATTCAGTGTTTAGCAGCACTGCATAGCCTTGTTCACTGGCATGAATTCATCCTGAAAATAGACTTAAAAAGCTGTTTAAAAAAACCCCACATGTTCTTTCACCAGTCCATAATAGACTTGCGAAAATGAATTGGTCTTCTCTCCAGTGTGTCTGTTTATTGTGTGGATTTTGTTATGAACTGGAGACTATGGAAAAAATCTGAAAGCAGTAAGTAAAAACCAAGATTGAAGAACATAATGAGAGAGTAAGAATGACACAAAAAAGTACAACTCATGACCTTAGAGAAGGGAGTACAAATAATGCATTACAAAAAGGAAATTGAAAATATGTCTATGCAGCTTTGATCTACAGTGCTGTCTTAGCTTTAAAATACAAATAGGGTCTTTAATTTGTAGTAGTTCCCAAGAGTAAGAAAATCCAAGCTGGTGTCTCAGAAATGCATTAATATGCTCATGCCAGCTCATAAAGATAACATTAAGTGTGTTAAATCGGATGCTGACATTTTGAGTTTATGGACAAGAGATGCGGCTCTAAAAATGCTGTAAGGGCCATGTTGTGTCTGCTTAGCCCTTTGGATCCTTACCTAAAGGCTGAACAAATCTATTTGTACAAGGTTAAGCATTAGCTATGTGCACTGAAGAAGCTCCAGATATTTAAAGGAAAATGAGAGGAAGGCTACTTAAAAAAAACTATTCTGTGTTCTTGAGGTAGTGGTATTAAGTCTAAGCTAATTTTTTGGGTCTAATTACATATGTTGTTTATGTCTACCATAAATCCTTCAATCACTACCTTGTGTGCTTGCAGTGGGAAATAGTTTAGTTAATGTTGTTAGTCTTAATGACTTGGATACTTCCAGTTATTCATTGTGGGGATGACCTGGCCCATTGCAGTGATGTGTGTGATTGCCAGTTTGGATGACCTTGAGAGATGAGTCCAGAAGCCAAATTTTTTTACTCTGTTGCTTACCATAAAGTAACCTACCATAGTTGTCCATAACTGTATTCAGGTTTAATCAACAGCGTCCTTCTTGGTTGTACCAGTCATAGCAGAATCTCAAACTCTCTGAAGTCAGACTTGGGAGCTCCCAGCCTTGGAACCTCAGTCCTCATGGAGCTAGGAAAAACCTGTTTGTTTAATGATGGGATGCTGCAAGAGAGTTAATATTCTTTGATTTTGTATTTGACAGGACATCTCTCACTCCATCACAACTTGTATTGCAAAAACAATGAGTATGATAAGCAGCTACCCTGATGGTCATTCAACCAAAGGCAGAAATAAATGTAGAGGCCTGCAGTTGAACTAGTTGCCCATCCTAATGCCGTTTGTCCTTACTAAAATAGTGGGACCTGGTTTTAAGTGACCAGGGTAGGTATGTGTGGCTTCCAAAAATAATTTTTTATTAATATGTTTAGAAGTAGCATTAACTACAGTAGATAAATTTTCTGTTTAGAATTGGGAGTAATGTTTAGAACTTGGAGTAACATCTAAGATGTAGTAGGAGCTCTTTATTATATTACCTGTCTTGTCTGTAGTTACTTACTGAAAAGCAGGTAGTCTGATACTCTTAATATGAGTTCATTGTTACAAATATAACTGTAAAAGGAGGGCAATCCAGCCGGTCTGTTACATCTCTCTGGCTTTGTCATACTGGTTGAAAACACAACTGAAATTGAACAGAAGCAAAGTTCCTTCAGCATGCTCACTAAATATTTAAAGAGAGAAAGAAAACAGGTGTTGCAAGGTATTTAACAATTCAGGCTCTTCAGTGATAGCTTCTAATTTATTCGTTATCTAGTGATATGCATAAATGATTCAAACAGGCATTTTCACTAATGTTTGTATAGGAATTGTATGCATAGGCTTAGAGTAATGGTCTTTGAATACAGGTACTGTAAGACTTGCAAGTGAGTCATCTTATCCTAGAGCTTTAGTTTGGATATTTTTTTAGTTGAATATTCAACTTTTCTTTTTTTCTTTATGTATTTTAAAATTACCTGAAATCCTTGTGGAATTTACAGTGCTGAATAGAGATGGTGGGAATAGATAAAATACATATAAACTTCCCATGAAGCAGCTTTCTCTTGTTCTTCACACTTAGTTTCTGCGGAGCACTGTGGCAAATGTCTTGAGTGTGCTGTTAGAGCAGTATCAGTCTTAGCATACTTATCATTAATAGACAAAATTAGTAGCTAGACTATAAGAGCACAAAGAAATTTTCATTTCAAGGAATTAAAACTTTGCTGTTATGAGGAGGAAGCAGCAGAGAGGACCCTTATAAACTGGGAATGTGGCAAAAATGGAATAACCTGCCGAGAACTGAATAAAACTTACCTGAGGAGGGAAAATTCAAAAAACAAAATATAATGTTTTGTGTGATTAATTTAAAAAATGGCCAAAGATCTGAAACATTTTTATAGCTAAAAATTGTCACAGTGATAAGGAAGACGACATTAACAAAACTTATAAGGAAACGGATGACTTCAGAGACTTTTGGATGCTTTTGTATTAATGCAAATTTACAGGTAGGTGGAAATGGTATTAAATGGGATTGAATTGCATTTACTTTTGTGGATGTGGGAGGGTGTGTGAACTGGTGAAAAAGGGTTGTCTGAAGTTATTTGTGCTGTAGAAGAGAAACTGCTGCTTTAACAACTGCCCTGAAGTAAAAATAATTGTGGTGATTGGGAAAAACAGCCTTACAAAATGGCTGCTGAGACCCCTATAGAGGATTACAATTGCTCGTGTGGTACTGAATATTTTAAAAAAAATAGGTCATAATGGATGCTTTCAGATTCTTGAAAATAGTGGCTAATACTTTTTTATTGCATCTGCTATTTTGGGGAAATCAGGGAAAAAAGTTGATACCGTTCAAAATGCTGAGTTTTGTGTTTTTTTTTTTTAGCTTCAATGTTCAACTTTCAAAACACTAATTCTTTACACTTGAATAGGTAAAGTGGGGAAGGACCAGTAAAATTCAAATTTTTTTTTTAAATTAAAACATCTGGTGGTATTATTTTTGATAAGAGAAAACAAGCAAAGAAGTTTTGTCTGAACAAGAGTAATCATATGTACTTTTCCCCCTGAACTGATTGGAATAGAGGGTTAAGATGAAAGAGCCTCCTCAACCATAAATGTAACACTGATGGTGCAAACATTGTCAAGGAAAGCTAGAGAACTATTGTAATGCCTAATGTAATCAGCTAAAAGTATGATAAATGAAGAACAAGCTTTCACTAATTGGATCTGAACAAAAGAAGGTATAGCATAAAGCAGTGAATGAGATATAATTTTACTTGGCATTTTTTAACACAGCAGGGATTCTATAGCCATATGAAGCAATGAACTATAAATGACTGAAAAAATCCCATGGGAAAGTAATGTAAACTACTAAAACTTAACAGAGTAGTGGGCAGTTAGTTCTACTTCTTTCATATAAGATTTTTCTACTTCTTTCATATAAGATTTTTCCTATCAGTCACTGAAGACTTCAGGTGTTACTGTATTAAATGGCCTGTTCTAATTCTTGTTCTGCTACTTAATATAAACCAAAAAATAATGCAAATGCTTTTATTGATGTAAAAGTAATTACACAGAATTGAGCTGTTCTCCAGAAACTGTAGTCTTTTGAGTGACAGAAAATTGAAAAAATAAATTACCTAGAAATGGAAGATCTATATTTTTAACTTTATTTCTTTTTTTGAACTTGGAGTCTGAGGCAGCATTTCAGAAGGATGTTGGGGAAAAATCTGGTTTAGGGAAACTGCAAAGCTGATTAGGGTTATAAATTTCTATACCAGATCTGTATTGAGCTGAATGAATTTGAGTAAGATGCGGTTTTTCCTGAAACAATAAAAACTTAGAATTTTGCCGAAGACTTCTCTATAGCTTAATAGCATGCTGTTAGGTTCTTTTGTTCTTAAGAAATCTAGATGGCAAAAATAAGTGTTGGAGGGGAGTTTGGCGTTTAAGTTTTAATCTAAAAAAATTAATTAGTTTGAAAAGTGGAAATTTATCTAAAATTGAGTTTTATTTACTTGTAACTAACTTAGAGGTTTTAGCATTTTTTCAAACTCTCATTTACTTTTTTTTGCTGTTTTGTCCTTTGAAATGTGCAAAGCTTTCTTCCATCATCTGCTACAGAACTAGAAACTCAGCCCTTTTGACAGCTTATTGTCTCCCAATGACATTTCAAGGATTTGTACTCAGAAAACTTGGAGAGATCTGTTTTGAGTACCTGTATGAAAAGGAAAGTAATATTCTAATGCCTGTTTGAAATAGGTGTTTCCTGGGCTGTTGTTCAGAGTGTGTAGAATGGGCTCTGCCTCTGCATACTGTCTGGAGAAATTCACTCTTCCCAAATGGTGGTGTTTGCAAGGTGTGCAGAACAGGAGTGGGCCAGATCATACCATGGAAATGTTAGGGTCAGGTTTCTGTTGGTGTTCTGCTCTTCCTTCAATGTATTAGCCTTTTGTTTTAAAAGCAAGACAGCAGGTTGCTCATCTCTTCACAAAGGACATGGAGATGATGTTGCTATCCTGTACCCATGCTTTGTTGAGTGAACTACTGAACAGTTTTGTAAAGCATGAAAAATGCAGGTGGTGGTCATCCCATGAAGGGAAATATATCTGTGGAAGGAGTGTGCTTTTGTTCAGAATTGTATCTTGCCTGGCAAGTAATCTGCTTTTTCTTTTTAGAAGTTTATTATCATTGCATTGAAACTGAGTGGGTTGCTAGAGGAAGTAATTAATTTTTCATTGGCTATAAGGAAAAATGTAAGCTTGATCTGCAACTTTAAAAGTGGGGGGGCTCATCAGAGCCCTAGAATCCTAAGTTTCAGCCTTTCAGTATGCTTTCATCAGTGATAGGATGATGTGAAATGCATATATGACCTTTGGAATGAGTCAGAATCCTGTTACATCGTTTGGTGGTTAAGTGGAAAAGTCACTTTTGTTGGGTTCTTGTTGAAACTCTCCCGTTGCGTAGGAGAGGAAGGATGTAGAATAGAATACTTTAAGCATCACACTGCGGCCCTTTTGGGGATACTTCCTTGGAGGTGGAAAGTATGTTTTGGAAAGAAGGAAGTGATACCAGATCTTCTGACCTTTGTGGAGATGATTATTCAATTACCAAATTGATTTATTTGAAGGCTCAATGAATGGATTAAAAATAATTTCCTGTCACAAAGCTCATTTAGGGAAAGTGGCTCTAAGAAGTACTGAATTATCCTTGGGAAAGGAAAATGTGGAAGCCCAGTCAGCAAAGTTAGTTACAACATAAAGATGCAGGTCGTCAGTACTGTGGACAGTCAAGCGGTGGTTCTGTGGGTGCAGATGACTGTATGCATCAGTAGGTAGTGTGGAGTAACAGGAGTGTGCCTGTGGAGTGAAATGGTTTGTGCTGAAGACATGATGTTCTTCCTTTTTGCCTTTCAGTGTCTCTGTGTGATTGGTTCTAGTCTGGTGCTGTGGGCTCGATGTTTGCTCGTGACGGTTTGATACCTGCCCAGCAGGTGTCTGGTTCATGTGCTTTGGGACAACTGTGTATTGGAGACAAATGTACTTTAAGGAGGGATGGCTGAGAGATTTACTTAAAAAAAAAAAAAGAAGTCCTGATTCTAACTTAAGTACTGATTTGTATTGAAGTCACTCTAATTGCATGCATGGGGCTGCCCTCCTGGTGCTCTAGCACTTTTCTGACCTTGTGCCAGGTTGTCTCCATACTCTGAACACACCAGACACCTTATTTGTCAAGTTAGTTAACACTCTTTTCTACTGGTTTTTTTATGTTTAAATGTTTCATTGGAATGTGTGGCCAATGTATGGAAGCAAATTGAATTGGGGGTAGGTCAGTAAAATGACTTTTGTTGCCTTGGTTTTCTGCAGGGCTCTGATGCTGTACCCAGAGCTGTGGGGTTTGGGGAGATGTACAGGCACCTCAGAGATCAGTTCCGTGCTTTAGGCTGAGCAGGGCTGAAAGCATTGGGCTTCACTTGTTCTGGAGATTTGCCTCTTTCGGGCAGCAGGGGTAGAGAGCAGGCAGCTCCTTCCTTTGAAGCCACAGGTATGTGCTGAGGGCACTGCTTGAAATACTGTCATTGGCAGTTCTGGATCAATGGTTCCTGCTGCCATGATTCTGGCTCAGACTTACTGTCCTTATTATGGTGGGTTTCCCCAGGAAACCAAGTAGGTGTGCATCTATTGTAGCCTGTTTGGCTTCTGCTGATCTCTAGACCTTTCCAGAGGTGGTGGAAAGTGCTGTATGTAGTAATCTTAATGCAACTGCATATTGTCAGTGTGACCAAAAAAGAAAATTTTACAGTGTTGCTCTGTAAGAGAGGGGCTGCAGCAGCATGGTTTCTTGATGCCTCACTCCCTTGGAGACAGAACAGAAAGTCCCTTGGATTCCTCCTTTGAGACTTTGAGAGTGTCCTCTCTTTTTTCTGGCTTCATCCTTCATCCATGTCCTCAGCAGCAACTATTTCATTGTGCAGATTCATTGCTTCTGTGGTCTCTATTGTTCTAGTTGTGCTATTTGTTATCAGCCATGGTTGTTGTTATTCAAGGATGATCTGTTTTTAGGTACTATTAATGAATAATGCTATTTGGTAATACTGTCTCTAATTTCTTGTCTCTGTGGGTGTAAATACTTGTAAGCAGGCCCTGGGCTAAATTTCTTTATACTATTAGGATGAGCCCTAGACAGAGAGAGGGACCTAAGGCAGGGTTTCTGTGAATAATGTTCGCAAGTACTTGGAAAATTACTTAAAACTGATGTATGACTGTGCTGTCTACTAAGAGTAGTTCTCTCCCCTTCTTCCTTTCCATCTTTTGTGTACCTACTACATGTGCAGCCTTTTGTTAAATGGATCCAAGCTGCTTATCTGTATGAGAACAGAAGGGAAAAGAAAGAAATGTGGACCAGCAAGGTGATGTGACTCTTCGCATAGGTTAATGAATGCTAGAGCTGATGGCATCAGGACACATGGTTGGGGGGGACAAGGAGAATGAATACCTGATTAACCTTTTGAGAAGCAATGTAGATTTAGTGCCTTCAGTTAGTGCCATCACATATCCTACTAGTGGGGGATGTGGGGAAAAGGGAGCAGGGAAGGAAATAAATGTTAGAGATAGAGGTTTGCACTATGTGAAGAGCCAGATTGCTGAGCAGAGTAATTTTAAAAGATCCTTGTAAGAAACGGTGTATTTAAAATCAGATACTTTCTTTGGTTGTTAGCTGTATAGCGCAACGAACAGCTGCCACGAAATTGTGGAGTTTGGGATTCCACAGATGAGATCTTGGTGCTGTTTTTCTAGGGAGGAGTGTTAAACAAGAAACTGAATTGCTTACGAGGGATTTGAAAGATTGAAAAACTCAAGATCAGAGACAGGAAACGAAGATGCAATTTGTGAGGTATAAGGTATAGATGCATATGTCACTTTTATGGATGTTGTGGTTTGAGGTTATATTCTTTTCTGTGTTCACAAAAACATCTGTCACTTGTTTACTTACACTATGTAAAGGATGAGTCTGAGATACTGTTTTACTTATTACTGCTGAATTGTCTGTAGGCAGCAACTAGCATCCTTTGATAGCTGTTTGAAACTAACCCTCCCCCCAAACCCGTCATGTATCTTGTTTATTATAGAGGAAGAATGGTAATCAGTGTTTGACTTATTGGTGCAAGATAATAGCTGTACTGAGTAGTGGCTTGGATTTGTAGAAATGCATGTATTCTGTTTAGATACAGTACCTCCTGGTTTCTGCCTCTGTCTTGCTGTGCCGACTGGGCAATGCTGCAAATTTCATTCCTGGACTTTGACTGGATATATATAGCATTGCATGAATTCTCCCAGTATCTTTATAGCTGGTGTTTAATGTCAGCTCACCTGTTGACCTGTAATGTTATTGGCCTTGTAAAGTGGGGTGACAGTTCTGAAAGTGAAATTGTTTTCAATGTGGGCTTAGCTGTTTACGAATTCTCCTTTGTCTGCTTTTTGTAGCAAAGGATCATCCCTGTCCAAGAAGTGCATCTCCAAGATTGATCTTTTAGAAATTTTGTTCTCATGTGTTTTATTCTGTGTGTAGCTTCCTGAAGCATTGTAGATGAATCTGAGAAGCAGCTATAGATTCGGCATGGCACTGATGGTACTTGTCTGGGGCAGTGAGTCAGCACTATGGAAGAGGGGAGTAGGGGAAAAAAAGTGGTGGGGGGGCACAGTTCTTTGTCCTTTCTTCCACGTTAGTAGTCTGAGCTCCCTGACTAAAGTTGTGATGTACTCTTCCTTTTTCATCTTTAAAGACTTTTATTCCAGTAGTGCAGAAATCTTAGTCTAGACCAATGCCTGTCCTAGAAAGCCTGTTGAAAAATCATAAATTTGTTTTGTACCCCTTTGCCTCTGCAATTTCTTTGTAATCTTTGGTTTTAATTGGGTGTCCCATAGCACTCTTGCTGCATCCAGCTGTCAGTGCAGTGAAGTGCAGTTGGTTTGTCTTGTTGCATTAAAACAGGTGTGACCAGGTGATCTGCCAGCTCTTGCTAGTTGGCACTTTTGGATGGATTCTTATCTAAGTATATTGCAGGCATTCTCTCAAGAGTCTGACCTGCCTTAGTACAGATATTAGAGTATTTGTTTACCTTGGCAGTAGTTGTCTCTTGAGAATAAGAGCAACAAAAAGGCAGTTTTAAATCTCTTCTGTTGAGTGTCTTTGTCATGGGGTTCCACATGAAGTATTACTTTTCCAGATGTGTGAAACTGAATGCTTGTTATTTAGATTACTCCTTTCTAATGCTCTGTCATTTTGCTGAATGAAGGACATCCTGAAGAATGTTAAAAGGCTTCTATTAAGATTTGTTCATGTGAATGTCTAAAGGCTAGTTAATGAAAATCAGTGTGTCTTGGTATTGACTTGGGAATGCTTTTGGTTTTGTCTTTTCTTCCCTACGAGTATAGATATATAAAAATCTGTGGGAGCTCAGGTCCTCTTTCTCTGCATGTATGGTTATAAGGGGGCCAGGCACATGTGCATGGTGAAGATGCTAGTTTGGTGACTACAAGAGAGCTCTTCTGAGTTGTAACCAGACCTTGGATGGGGGCCCTACATCAAACTGGTGTTCTATGCAATTAGCAACAAGCCAGGGGAGCTTAGCACTTGTTTGTAATGTGCAATTTATTTCTTAAAACTTTTAAATAAATCTTTGTCTATTCTTGGATGGTGTCAACACTGTATTTCCAAAGGATGCTTTGAAAGTAGTGTTAGTTAAATACTGGGGCTTGGTTTCTTCTGATACTCCCTGCAAAAGTTGTCCCATGCCCTCCTTAATTCCTTATTGTACCATATTGTAAGAGTAGAAGAAAAGCATCTTTGAGTAACTGAACATGTGTTAATCATAAATATCTCCAGGAGTCATGAGTTGGTATTAAAAAGTTTGTAGAAGGAGTAGGGCTGTTGTCTTTCGTCTCTTGGACTCTAGCAATTGCCTGGTGCTTCTCTGAGAGTAGGAGCTAGGGGCCCTTATAAATATGAGCTGTGCTCTGGTCCAGGCACTGAGTTGCAGCGGGAGGAGATGAGCTGACTTAAAGGGTCAGGAAGGACAAACAGACTGACAGGCTCTTTGCAGAGAAGCTGCAGAGCCAACAGATTTGCATGAGCCTGTGCTTAAATAAGTGAAGGATAGAGAACTTCAGGGAAGTCTGTGACTCCTGCCCCTAGGCCATGTGGTGGTGGATGCCATAGGCATGATCTTGAATAAGAAGCAGATAAAGCCAGTTCTAGAAAACTGGAGGAAATGTCATCATTCCAAGACACTAGTACCATTGTGAGATGGTGAAAACGATTGAGGAGTCTTCTTAAATGTGTGGAGAATGATTTCTTGACACAAATGATTGAGTTTAACTAGAGGAGATGCTGTGCTGGACCTCTTACAAAGGGGGAAGAGGTAATCAGGGATGTGAAGCCTGGGACTACTCTGAAATGGTGAGGTTTAGGTTTCCAAGAGGAGTAAGACAGACAAATAGCAGAATTGTCTTCTGAAGTGGACTTCAGAAGTGCAACTTTTTTTTCCTGAGCCAAGGATTTGCTTGTGAGAGTGTCAAGAAAGGCTGCTTTGGAAGTCAAAGTGGCCCAGGAGAGCTTGTTTATACTCAATATAGCCTTCTCCAAGCACAGGAACTCGGGCAGAGTTCAAATGTACAGAGCAGATGAAGGCAGGGATAGCTTTCCTGGAGATGGAGTGTGCAAGGGCGTGATCAAAGAAACCAAAGCTCTGCTGGTGTTGACTATAGATTGAAGGATGTGATGGGGCAGGAGGAAGGTTTTGCATAGTAGCTGAACTTGTGAGGTAGTCAATTTAGATAAGCTACTAAATGACTGAAAAATTTGATCAGCTCTGAGAGGACCTGTCCAGCTGTAATTTGATTTATTGCTTTTTTTAAAAGCTCACAAGGTGTGAGGAGAGCTCACAAACAAAATAGACTAATTTTATTTGTATTATATTGACAGATGGGCAAGTACATGATAAGTCAATAGTCCTTGGTTATGCAATGTGAAAGAAAGAATTTCATTGCATCATATTTGATGAGAAAAGGAAGCCTCTTCACAGATAACTTAGAAGATTATTATGGAAGTATGACCTGTGGTATTTATTTATTTATTTTTTACCTGAGGGATATTTTTAAAAATGGCTTGTGACCCATAGCAGAACTATCAGGTTCAGCTTTGGGGAAGCTTTTTTCAGTGAAGATTTTCATTGGCGGATAAAATTACCAAAATACTGATGTGATTCTGAGAAGGTGTAAAAAGGTAATAATGAAAGTACATCTAAGTCTCCACTTGTCTCTTAATTTTAATAAAAGTTGAGTGCAAAATTTCAAGCATAGTGTCCAGGGAAGTTTAATAATAGCTCATGTTTATGACAAACTTTTGTATATAATTTTGCTGATCTTAGTGTCTTTCAATTTTGTATATGGTGCTTTAGCTGTTTGAAAGCTCTTCAGTTCAGCTTTTGGTTGATGGTTTTGTTCCAACATGCGCAGCTGTTGTGCTTAACTAGCAGTTCTGGGTGCTGCTGCTGGTTTAAGTATTGGTACTGTCAGTCCCCTAGAAATGCTCCTGAACCCAAGAAAAAGTTAATTTGCTGATTCTGCTTTAGATTTTTTTTTCCCTGAAGTCCTTTCCTGAATATAACAAAGATGGCTGTATTGCCTGGCTAATGTTTGTGCTCTGTGGAGGTGAGAAGCTGTACTTGGAATGTGTTGGAAACTAACATGGGGAAAAAACCAACCCAGATTTAAAAAAAAAAAAATCCCGGGGAGGGATCAGGCAGCAAAAAGGAAAAAGCTGTGATAACAAGTTTTAGGTACTGTGACACTTCTGTAGCACTAGGGCTTTGGCAGATCTGCTACCTGATGCAGTGAAGGCTTGGTGCTGGAAGCCTGCCTGGCTTGGTCTGCCTGTTGACATCTTCCTAGGTCACTCACTTGTGCTGTGAGAAAGGATCCCAAGCGCCTTTGAGTGTGGATGACTTAGTACTGTTTGCTTGTGTGCATTTAGCAGCTGAAAACCTTGTGTTTATGGGAGGGAAGGGAAGGGACTGTGGTTGAGGGACTGCCTTTCAGTGCTGTTGCCTGATAGAATCAGACCCTGGGTTTTGTGAACCTTCTCTTTTTGTAAAAGGGAGCGAGATGTAGAATGACCAGGGTTTGGCAGGCTCACTGCCTGCCACAATGACTGGCTGCGGGGATTTGAAAACCCATTGCTGTTCTTTTGTTTTTCTCTTGTGCTTTTAGCAAGATACTGCTTTGCTTGCTCTGAAATTTTAGGTAGATTGAAACCTAACTATTTATGTGTTTGCTTGTGTTGTTTACCTTGTTAAGCATAGAAAAATTTTTGAGAACTGTGGAAACCACTGTAACATCTCTTGTACTTTTGGTTTGGGAAGCCATTTTTTAATGTTGGTTGAAAGACTTGATAAATTCAGTAGTTGATGATTCTCTATGCAGTAATTAAATGATGAATTCAAAGATTTATTTTTACAAGACTGCAGTATTAGAAAGGAGTTTGCTATTGGATTTTGTGATTTGAATGCTCTTCCATGTTTTTTAGTTGCTAGCTTTTATTTGATAAGAGTATGTAGAGGGTCTGTAGCAACCTTAAATAGATTACTGTTCTGTAAATAAAAATTTATGACTAATGTGAGAGAGATTTTAGATGTATGATTGATAGGGTTTTTTCTTAATAGCCTGTATTTGAATAGCAAATGTAATTTTTATTTTTCTTGTGATAGTTAAAGTGTAATTTGTATTTGATTTCTACTTGGTGGATGTCTTGAAGAATTTTTAGTATCATTCTTGAATATGGGCTGAACTGAGACTGAAGTTTTGTCATGCGCTTCTTGTTCGGTATCTGTGGAGCTCAAAATTGGCAGATAAACTTAGACTGTGAACTCTGGAGTACTGAACTTGTTGACAGCAATTTCCCATTTACTTTTTTCTTTTTGCCTTTAGAGGAAGTACTGTGATTCTGCTGCAAGTTAACTTCAATAACTTAAGAGAAAGGTGTAGGTTTTTTTGTCTTGATGTCTAACTCAGTATTCATCTGAAAATAAAATTTGTTTCCATGCCAGTTTTTTTTCTTTTTTGTGCAGAGAATTTTCTTTTCCAGTTTAACTAAGAAAACCAAAAATCTGTATTTTCTGTCAATTTGTTCTGAAAGCTAATTTTTGAAATTAGGCTGCTGAGATTCAAGAAGTGACACTGCTGTGTTAAGTGGTTTGTTTTTTTTAAAGCTCTAACATAAAGATGCCCATCAGCTGAACTAAAGCATAGAATTACTATCACAATCTCCTGCCCTCAGATTTCTGGGAGTAAAGCTAACAAATTACTTTTGGAAATTCATTTTGCAGGCATGCATGCATGCCTGTGTATTCTCTGCACCAATATTCTTTCTGTAGAAGAAATTTCTGTTGTATGCCTTCAAGCAGTTAAGCCAATAGTGGCCTTCTCACAGCACAAATAGATCACATACTCTTTAAGAAACCAGAGGTGTAGTAAGTCTGGGATGAAGATGGCTGTCTGCTTTTAAGTTAAAATGAAAATTTAACAATCTTACCTGTGTTAAACACATGTATATGATAACACACTTGTATGAATTTCATAATGGAATGACATGTCTAAATTTTTTTAACTTTCAAGCTTGTTTGTAGTTATACTTTCAATTTTGTTGGTATTATATTTGTTCCCTCCCCAGCAGCCCGTCTCTAAAGCTAGGAAGGAAAGCTCTGAGGTTGCATTTAGTGGAAAAAGGTTCTGGTTTTGGTCATAATTTTGCCCTGCTTCATGTGCTAGAGTGAATAGGTTATATTTTATCTTCAGACTCTCTGGTTCTTTAGGGAAAAATGCTTTGAATTACATTGCTCAAGCATGTAAACATTTCTGGAACAAGTTGCCGTAGACCATTGTACTTAGCATGATTGGTAAGGTTGGTAAGTTACATTTGATAAGCCAAAGAGGTGAGGGATGTGGGTCATAGATTTGAGAGTGAGAATTCTGTATGCATGTGTGGACTAGGGAGAATATTTTGACAGGAAGCTTGTGAAGAGCTTTTGGGTTTTGAACTTTGTTAGTGATCCATACTTGCTTTGAAAAGTAGGCTTCGAATAGTGTATGTCTCAGGTATGTAGTGCATCCACACCTAAATGACTTCATTCAGGGTTTTTACGGAGCTTTGCATTTCTGTAATATTTGCATTTACATGTATTTTAGAACACTTAGAACATTTGAAGGAGAAACCTCTGAGTTTCTCCTTGAAAAATGTTATGTTAACATGATCTGAACAGGCGCCTGTAAGTTGCTGCCTGTCCTCTGTAGACCCACAGGGGAAGAGTACTTTGAAATGGGACAAGGGTTTCATTGTGGGCCTGTGATCGTATTTCAAACAGTCTGGGGCAGCGGAGGTGCAAGGAAGTGTGTGTGAGGATTCCTGCCAAGTTCAGGCACAGTCATGTGGGCAGGCAGTCACTGGATGCAGAACCAGGGTGGCTGTAGCAGCAGTACAATCCACACCTGCAAGAAAGTGCCCTGCTGCTCTGGCTTACATTGAGTGGTCAAAGTGTCTTCAGCAAGAAGAATACTGTGGGATGCTAGAATGTGCATCTTAGTACTTTCTTTGTTCTTCTGTTTCTATAGTGTTCTCAGTTTTTGGTCCTTAGTTTTGACTGGTTTTTTTTCCTCCCTGACAATACCTAGCGCAAACATACATGGTTGTGGAATTTCCTCACACTTTCCCCCCATATTCTTTCAGTATTGTTTTCTTCATTTCTCCTTCGTCTTTTGCATAAGTGATGCTCCATACGTAGAAGAATATCAGACATTGTGCATGTTTAGTGATGGTGCATGATTATCTTGAGCAAGAAAATGGAGTGTTACGCTCCTAGGAGACTTGGGAGATGGTGGTGTTTGTTGTTCCCTCCCTACTCCTTGGCATCAAGAGCAACTCTTAGATTCTGTGCTGGATAGCAAGTCCTGGTCTTTGCTGTTGGAGATTGCTTTAGTTGTATAGGTAATTGGACTGAGAGAGATGGAAGGATACTATTTTGGAAGTAGGAAAAGATATAATATTCTCTGAGAAAGCAGCTACTCTTGACTGATCACCCCCTTGGCCCCATCACCTGTTTATTTAAGCATTAGCATTGTCCTGTATCTGTTTTCTGTCATAGGAAGTGAACTTTGCATATGTCAATGAGTTTCAAAGCTAGTGTTACTTCTTCCAGAGCTCTGTATACATTTATATTGTTTCAGCAGGAAGGACTCTTAAATTGTGAAACTGAACTTTGAAACTTAGGTATAGGTTGATTAATTTTCTTCTTAAATTAAGGAAGTTTACCTGTCCTTCTCCTTTCCTTCAAAGAACCTAGATTCTTTTTTTTCGCTTGAACCTTTGGGATGAATTGCCTTGCTTTCAGCATGTCCTTTTCTGCCAGCATATATACACATGGTAAAATAGATGAATATTTGACATTTACCATGTTAAAACAAAAAGCCAACAAAATTCATGAAAATCTCTGAGAGCTGCATCTTATCCAGGTGGCCTGCTGTTTGAAATATGACTCCTGGTGTGTATTGTACTCTTAGCCCTAGGATTCAGTAATGAGATTGAGTGGTATCTTGCGTGAGCACTTCTGGATGATTGACAGTGAGGTGATGTGAATCATCATTTATCAGGATATTATCATGCCTACCCTTGATAATTTCTCCCTGCTGTCTGGGGAGGTGGTGAAGACAGATAGGACTTTGTGATGTCAAAGTAATTAGTGTGTGTTGGTTTCCAGCTGAACAAACTGGAAACTAATGATCAGGTAAATGAAGATGAAGTGCATTAGTGTAAGGATGAAGGTGCAAGGACCTTGGGGAAGAGCTTATCAAAATTTCATGGGGGTTATTTGAATATCTTACAATTTATGCAGTTGCAAGCAATATTTTTAAACTACTAAAGGATACTTCTGCAACAGTCTATTTACATGTCCTTTGTTGATATCTCTTCTAGTGAGAGGGTCAGCACTAGGGTTAAGGACATTAGACTCTGTTGTTAAGGACTGGGAACTCCTTATGATTTTCATAAAATCTAAATAGTAATTTTCCAGCTAATGGCAGCAATTTTGAGTTAAATGTTAAGGAATTTGTATACACTGAAAGGGTTAGGTTTTCCTGTGATTCTTCCCATTTTAAGGTTGGGAGATTACTATAATTTGGCTTTTTATATATGACTCATGACTGGATCTGTTATATTATTAAATTATTTTAATGTTGCTTGGTACATCTGTAAATATCATTAAAAATGTGGACTTCACTACATAATCTGTGGTACTGCAACAGGCTTTTAACAGGCACGGTAGTTTCTTGGCACAAGTTCTGAAAATTTTATGGATGTATCATTAGTGAAATATTTTTATTACCTGAAAAAACCTTGTGAAGGTGTGTACAGCTATGCCAATATTTCAAATAATGTTTAATGCACAAGACTGGCTGAATGTAATTGCTATACCAGCAGCAAGTGATCTGAGTTAATTTTATCACATGTGATTATATATTGCTAATTGTAATTAACTGATTGAAAAGCTATCTGTTTTACATGCTTGCTTTTCAATTATTAAATGGTAATTTACTCATTGCCATTTATCAGCAAACTTGTATTAATATGCCAGTTTCCCAGATACCTCCAAGAATAACATGCCTGTGACAGCGAAGTTTTGTAATTAAAGCCTCATGGCAGAATTTTCTTTTGGCTAATTTTTATGTACACAGCTTTCTTTTTATTTCAGTTGCTTCTTTGGTGGAAGTGAGTGGGCTAGAATCGCTGGTAGGAATTTGTCCGTATTAATATGGCTCATCAGAGACATTATATTTAATTGGAGAGCCTGCGGTATAGTCGCAGGAGGCTGAAGGGAATTATTTAGCATTAGCAATGGCTCGTCTGGGAGTTGTGCACTAATCAAGGAGCTTGTGTGTTAACTGTAGGGATGATGGGAGTTATGACGATTATGACATGTGAGCACATGTCTGAATGAGAACTGGACAGGCAATGAGTTAATCAAGAAATATATTAAATGGCTCCCATGCTGCTTCATTATTACTATGTAGAGTGTCTGTCAGATTGTGTACTTTAACAAAAAATAAAATGAAATCCAACAAATTGATGTTTTTACAGGTAAAGTTAATACCAAGTTTTTAAACCAAGAACCTATTCCACCCTCTGTTTTTGAAGCGAATGTTTGCTTTTAAGTGTTGTGTTGAAAAAGAGTAAGTGAATACTTGGCCTGTAGAATGCACTTATGCATGTTCTACTCCAATCTGCAGGCTTTTGTATGTTGTCAAATGCTCATTTTCAGTAAATATGAATTATTTCCCACTTTCAACTAGATGTTTTTAACATCTTTAAGCTTTTACATAATTAATGGTTTGCTAAAATATAAAATTTATTGTTAACAACTTAGCTTCAAGGAAATAAAAATGCTAATATTTTCTATTATCAGGATGCTTCAAACCTTGTAAAGTAAAGAAACCAAACACAGCACCCTTTAACTGTAGTGCATGGACTATTGATATACCAGGCAGACACATTCTGTGCTCAGCATGGTGAGAGGCATCCATTTCTTACCCATCATGAAATTATCAGTTATGCTGGAAAAAATCATGTTTAGAGCAAAGGGAGTTAATAAATCAAGCCCACCTTTAAAAAAGTTAAACCAACTGAATTATGTCAGTAGGCAAATTTATCTTAGAGCTACTGGACAGGTGAACGTGTGCACTTTTCCTGCTATTGTAAGCACTGCCAAATTTAATACAACTTTCTACCAAACTGTAACCTTCATGTATTAGCTTAATTAAAGCAGTATCATGGCTACTACCCAAAGTGTTAACCCGTAGGAGATTGTTATTGAAATCCATTATCTGTGGAGTCAGTATTAGTGGTCAGCAGCAGCAGAAGTAAAACTGTGAGTAAGACCCTCCCTTGGGTGCTGTGAGCTCAGCAGGTTAAACTGTCAAAGCTTCTTAAAGGATGGATAGTTGAACCCCCTGGAGTTAAAGGTAAACCAATCATTTGCTGTCAGCAGGAAATATGACTTTATTTAGCAGGTTGGAGGGGGCAAAACCCAAACCTAAATGCTAACAGGAAAGGGGATTTAGAAGAAGCCATTCTGTAAGAGTGTATGTTGCTGTGCTATGTAGATTCCATGCAACTTGGAAAGATTTTCTTTAAATTCCAGGGTTTTTTGAAATAGGAATTTATTTATATAGAGGTTTACTTCAATGGCTTATGAAACTGTACATAAGGTTGAGTTAAATTATTAAACCTATGCATATTATCTGTATGTTGTGAGGTATGCAAAAGTCTGTGCCTCTCTTAAATGGAATCAGTTGTCACCTTGCAGAAATAGATTTTCTTTCCTTTGGTGTTGTGCAGGTGTTGCCTGTATAGAATGTAATTATCTCTTTTCACCATATGAAATATATTTAGCATTGACCAAGTGTGCTATGTTGAAAATCTAAATATGTATTTATGGAATTTGTATGTAAAGGTCACATATATTTGTGGTACTGTGATTAGGCTATTCTAGTAGTGGTATTTCTCATTGTCTAGTTTATCCTTAATCTTCAAAGGTGAAGATCTGGAGCATTTGTCTTCATTCTTTGTCTAGCACTTCTTTAATTCTTGCCTCCAAATTAAAAAGTGATAGCTTGTTATAGAAGGGTGGGAAATAGGTGTGGGGGGAGCACTTTGCTATCATTTTGTTTGTTAGAACAAGATGTGTGGTTGGGTGGGGAGACCTTTGTAGTGTCCTGCAAAGAATGCTCTTTTATATGCCAAGACCCATTTCCTCAATACATGCACCGGTTTTAGACTAAATCTGCTTGATTTGCAGAAATTATATTGTCTAAGATTAATGGGATGCAATGGAGACTGAGATTCTGCTCACTATCCTTGAGTTAACTTAAGATGGAAAAGTGCGTATCATAGAAGATTATCTAGGAGGTGGAAACATTGTTAGGGAAAATACTCAGCAATCTAAAAACCCCCAAGCAAATAAAAGATTTTCCTAGAGTCACGCTAAAATAAAATTTTTACAATTCGTGTTGTAGCAATGGCAGAACTCTGAGGGCTGTAAGGAAAAAAAAAAGTTGAAAGTATTTTTGTTAGATGATCTGGAAAAGGCTGGGACCACATAAAATCTGGCATCTGCATCCATGAGTGAATTGTCCAGTGTTGGTAGTAACTGTGTGAAAATCGTATTTGGACAGTGCAGGTTTCCTTGTCTATTCCTGCCTGTTTGTTAGACTGTACACAGTCCTTACAGACTTGGTGAGCAGGCTGCTTGTCTGTGCAGTCATTTACAGGGGTGCTTGGTGCTTTTTCTGCATTACGCTGTTTTTATAGACTTCGTCTTGATATCTGCATCTTGATATCTCAAAGCTGACTTGTTTTTCAAAAGAAGACTTTTGAAGGTGAAAAACTTAGGATGGATTTTATGTAGAGGACTATCTTCTTTGAAGTTGTGCTATAATGAATAATTATAGTACACTGGCAGAGAAGTAATTTCCTTGTGAAACTAACAATTTTATTTAAGAACTAAGCAAAGAATAATTTTTTAGAAATCTGAATATTCACATTAGTGGAATTTTGAAGGAAAAATGTTCTACTTTTGTAAATGTTATGTAATAATATAATATTAAATAAAAATATTTTGTAAGGCATTTAAAAGTATTTCATTCCTTCTAAAAGCATAAGATTATGCTGGCCATGATGGTAATGTTGAGATTTTATGATGTAATTTTTGTTTGTTACGTGTACTGCTTTAATACTTAGTGGAAAAAACCGGCTCACTGGGTACCTAGAACTGGTTAAAGGGTGTGTGCATGTGCATGTATATTTTCTATTTAACATATATATATTGCATAGTCACGAGGAAAATCTGTGTTTTAGAAAACCTGCTTTGGAATTTTGTCATCCTTAAGATATTCACTCACAAACTGTTTTTTTCCTGGTATTTTCTTTGGATTATTGGACATTGTGGATTTTTCTTCATATTATGTCTAAATTTCTCTAAGTCTAAACGACTTCTGAAAGGAGTGTTTGGGCCCTCCTGCCCCCTCTCATTCATGCACTGTATGGGATCTGATGGTCATGTGGCTGGGAGATGGTTTAACTTGCTGATCTGACAGAAGGTTAATTTCCCCTCCCCTTAGATTACTTTTCCACTGGGTCTGTTCAGTTCATCGATTTGGCTCAGCAGCACTGTAATTGCTAGAGCTGAGTGTGGAGGAGAGTTTAGGGGTGGAATCATGCTTTGAGTGGCATCTTGTATATGCCTAAAGTGAAGCTTGTTGTGAAACTTAATGTAAGTCTCAATATATGGTTCATTTTGGGCCTGAAGTTAGTCCACACTGGGAAGAACATAATTCACTTTAGGTCTCCATCTTGCATTTCTGATTTTTAAAAAAAACGTAACCTTCCAACTACTGATCCAGGATATGTTGTATTTAGCTGACGTCCATATTTCTGTTTTCACCTTTCTTTTAAATACTGTTGTGTAGCTGAAATGCCAGGTACCTGTGAATTCACCTTGCTGTTGTGACCTATTCTCTCAACACTAGAACTAGTTTTAGGAATCACTGGTCTTTGGTTGCTGGAACTAAGTTCTGCAGTCCATCCATCTGTAGACATCTGAATGACTGTGTACTGTGTCCATCCATCTGAAAGGCAAACTCCATCCGAATTAGAGCTGAAAATGGTGGATAGGAGCATGTTACCAGTGCATACTATGTGTTGCTTTGTAATGTGGCTGAGTTTAACCTACTTTTCCAAATCCCAAGTATCTTCTGGGATAGCAAACTTAATTAAGGGCTAAATCTCTACTATATGAAGTTCTGTAGTTGACTGCCCTTCCTACCATGTGATACTGTTTCCTAGATCTGCCTAACTACCAGCTTTTCCCATCTCCTACATGTCTTACCCCTTTAGAAAGCAAAACAAAGAAGCATGCATCAGGTGCGTTCCTTGCTGAGCTTGTTTTTGGGAGAGGCAGGAAAAAGCAACAGCGTGAGAAAGATCTGTCCTATTGCTTTGCTAATGTGGTTAGAAGCTGAGATTCCATTAGGGAAAGGCTGACATGTGGGTGCAGATGTGTTTGAAATGCAGGGAGGCTACTAAAAACACTGTCGGGCATCACTGTTTTGTTAGCATCACAAAAAACAATTCTTTTTCTGAAACATTTAACGTGCAGAATCACATGCACTGCAAAGATGAAACTCGAGCATCCTCACAGAGCATAGTGGACTGATCTAAATAAATATGATGAATTGCTCAATTCCTGCAACAGATGGAGATACTTTCTTTGGTAAATGCATTAAGCGTCTTCCCAAATTGTTAGTATATGCTCTGAACTAGAATTCATCTGTTTGTCCTGGAGGCTTGCTCTAGATTAATATATTCCAAAGTAAAAATAATCTGCAGATATGAGTGCAGTTTCAAGCTTGCAGACTTTCTTCACAGCACCCCAGACATCAGCAAATGTTTTGTTGAGTGGCTGTGCTGCCTCTGATCTTCAGTTGAGCAAAGGGACTTGGTAGCTGCCCCACGAAGGGAGACATGAGTGGAAGGAGGCAAGGGGAATGCTTTTCCCTCAAGATTGTCCCACTCTTTAACTGCAAGTCATTGCATCAGTAGCAAAACACACATTCTGGTTTTTCCATCCTGATTGTTCTACCTCTCTTAATCTTTCAGTTCATCCAAAGGTAGATTAGTGAACAAGGTGAATACTGACATACTTTTGCAGTTATTGTCCCAAAGACAGACTGTTCCTGACTGGTGTTGAGTAAAACACATTGGAGTTTGTGACACACACTATTTAATTCTGCTAAATTTTCAATAGCAAACTTGTGTAATAGTTCCTGGTCTTTACTATTTTGGAGGGTTCAACACAGTAAGCACTTGCAGTAAAATTCTGATGGAGAAGCCTTCTTTCCCACCGTTGTTCTACAAGGTGCTTCACTGAATCTCTGTCAAAGAATAAGCATATAGGAAAAGGCTTTTAAAAGCCAAGGGTATTCTAGAACTCTTCTCTAAAGTCTTATCTGTAATGTCTTCAGGACTCAGGAGACATTTTCTTGCTTGTCCTGCAAGCAGAATGCAGTTTGGGAGTCTCATGACTCTATGAGGAGATGACTCTCCTCATCACTCTATGACTTCTTTAGCATGGTCTGGCTTTCATAGTAGGACTGATCAGGACTCTAGGTACAATGGGGAATCCTTTCCTCTTCACAAGGCAAGTAAAATTGTGTGTCTTTTTAGCAGCAAACAACATTCCAGAGCTTCATCCATGGAAGAGAGAATTTTGAGATTTTCTTTTTCTTTTTTTAAGATTACAAAAATAAATTCATGTGTATAAGTGAGAATGCAAACAGGTGAAAATCTTGATATGTGTTGAAATGTGCTTTCTCTTAGTCTTGGTAAGAAATGCAGTCTGCCTTGCCTGGTTCATGTTGCTCATCTTTTAGAGATTGTTCAGTTCAACCTGGATCCATGAATTTTAATTTTAGTTGAAAACTGGATTTTTGAGGCCACTAGTTAGTGGGGTTGGTTACTGTCTTAATTTTTTGACCAGTTGGCAAACTTGAAGGGCAAGACAGGGAAGTAAAGGAAAGGGTGTTATTTTTTAAAATTTATTTTTCGCAGTTGGTGTCCATGAACCAGGGATCTAATCCTGCAGATGCTAATGGATGGGCTGTTTTGAGGGTCATTGTAGGCTTGGAGGGGATTGCAAGTAAATACCCTTCACCAAAACATGTTTGAAGGCCACTGAAGAATTGTTTTACATAGTCCTTGCATAACTATTTGTGGACCATCAAATTAAAATAGTTTAAAATAAGCTTACAGAGAAATCTATTTATATTGACTCTGCAGGTTGACCTGTTTATTTGCATAAATTTTTATTTAGCTTTTTGAAATGATGTGTAAAAATCAATGTGGGAAATATAGGATAGTTATGCTATTTTATGTCTTTCACAGTTTTGTTTTTCATGTGCTTTAGACATGTTTCCATTAATTCGTTTTTGGATTAAATGCTGTAATCGTGTGGCAGTATTTCTTTGCAGATAGCACTTTAAAGGCTGTATGAATACTGCCCACTATGCGCTCATACTTATTATATTACTGGTGTGTGTATTTTAGTGTCAAACTGCTGAAGACACTTAGGTCACATGAAAGATGTGTTTTTGGCAAAGCAGTAAATTTGAACCTTTTTTGCATTCATTTGATTTTTTTTTTTTTTTTTAGACTCAAGACTGTTCAATGCCACAGGCTTTTTATTCTGTTTTGTCTGTCTCTTTTGTTAGCAATGGTGCTGGCAAGATTTGAGGTGGTTGGTTTTTTTACCTACCTTACAAAGGATTTACTCATTAGCCCTATTTTATGGGTTGAGCTAATTGTGATTTGTCTTGCTGAGCGGTATTATGCAGTTTGGGCCAATTAAGTGAATCCACTTACACCAACGGATGTTGTTCCAATGTGTAATATTGATTTGAGCTATAAAAGGAGAATGACTTGTGTGATTAGATTTTTTTTGTCTAAACAATGCTCAGCCTTATCTAGTGTACTAAACAAAAGTGTTTTCTTCACTGAGGTTTTTTTAATTGCTTCTTAGGTTTGATTAGCACTGTATATGCAGCTATAACAGTTTCCCTATAATATAAATTCTGAAACAGCACAGAAGAATTAGGGGGAAAATGCAGCGTGCAACTCAGTATGACTGTCTCTGCTGCATGAATATCAACTTGTGTTGAGACCTGGGGATGTGTAGGCTGACCTACTCTGAAAAACAGGGACACTGGGGAATCCCAGACATTTACCTCCTCAGAGATGGAGGAAAAGGGGAGTGAGTGTGTATGTGTGTGTGTATGTGTTAATTAGGCATTTACACTGAAGTAAATTACATCTGTCACATGATAAACCTCAGGAACTGCTGAAGTATATAAAATTATCTGTGGAAACAATGCAGATGATATTAAACACTCTATTAGGAAATGCATGTAGATATATTTTTCTTCGTTGGCAAAGTCAGCCTTTACTTTTTGGAGTTAGTAAATGAAAGTCATTGTGAAACAGATGAGGGAGACCAGCACTTTTTGTCATGACCCAGATTCATACGAAGGTAACAAACTTGAGCTGCTGAATAATTGTAATGTCAGGGATGTGTAAATTTTCCTGGTGTTGTTGATTGTTTTATGGATTGTATCTGCAGTGAAAGTAAGTGGTTTAATTATTTGCCTTAAAAGAATTCTTAATACATTCTATATCCATACTGAGAACTTTTCTATGTTTAGATGTTTGAGACATGCATATTTAAATGTAACTTGTTTATAATATCGATTTCAGCTAGTAATCTGCAGCAGCTGAGTGTCTCCTGGAGAAGGTTACTTTGATACTGCTGTGTTAAACAGAACATCTCTAGGACACCTATGTATGTTTTAGATAGTCAGTTATTTTGATTCTTGAAATGTTGATTATTTGAGATACAGGTCTAATTATGAGGATAATTCAGTAAATTCAGGGTATGGCTAGGCAAGAAAGCATGCTGCTGTCAAATAAATACATGTGCCACTCTCCAGGGTAAAGGAGAGCTAACATAATCTAGGTAATTTGAGTATATAGTAGCTTTGATTCAGTGCAGTCCTTCTAAATTAGTTTATCTGCAAGGCAGCTATTGACCATTTTTGTGGTGTTCATATGCAAAAAGTTTGGGTTATGGACATATTTGTCTTCTGGAGTATGATGCCAAGCCCTGGCACCAAACCCGGTTTATAAATCCTCCTGAAATACTGAAACATAGTGTAGAAGGATCTCCAAACCCAGTTGCTGCTACTGTTATTACCTCTTACTGCACTCTGCTCCCTGAGAGCTGCTGCAGCCTGGAGTGGTGCTTGGAACCAGTCCAGGATGAAAATGACTGGCAAGTCATCCCTGATGGAGTCCTTGCTTTCCTTGCGTATTTGCTGAAAACGCGGTGAAGAAACTGTAAAGCTGTTCTTGTGTAAAGATCTGGCAGGATTTGCTGATTTAGGTGCCTTGCCATGAAGATGGCTCCTGGACCTAAACTAGCCTTGGATCCAGTGGGCACTTCTGTGCCTTTTGCTTCTGAATGAATAAGCTTGTTGGACTTGAGCTAGTTCTTGTGTCTGTATGTGGTCAGAAAGACTTTTGTAATAAAATAATTGTTGTACTTCACATTATTTTCAGATAACTTTGTATCCTAATCCAAAAGTAGTGACATCACTTAATAATATTCATTTTAATGTTGTTCTGCTAGGACTCCTTGTTAAATCCAAAGTATTATTATTAGTAGCTTATTTCTCATAGATTCAGGAGTCTGCGATAAGCTGGTTGGTTGTTGGTGATTAGTTCAGGTTTGGATTTCCAATGATGACTGTATTTAGTCTCCAGTTTTTGAATTGAGGTGCTATAAAATGAAAATTCATTAGGTTTCGGTGAATATCTATTTCTGTTGTCTTTGAAATATAATTAGCCTCTATGAAATAGACTGCTTAAAATATAAAACTTTTACAGAAATTAAACTGTTTTTACACACAAGATGTCTTTCCATGATTTCTAGTTGTTTGTATTCTTTAACATAACAAGCCCTTGGTAGCTGCTTAAGATATCTCTTGAGGCCCAGGTAGCCCAATATGATTAAAACCTGCCGTATAAACCATTAAGCACTTAGTTTCCTCTGTTTTTTCCAGTCTTTGTTGTTATCTGTTCATGCTTGAGATTGCAGGGTCAATTCAGATATTTATAAAGGAATTGCATTTTTTCAAGGACCTCTTGGGACTTCCTTCTTTGTTTTTGTTGACATTGGGGTTTTTTTGTGAACTAAAACAGAAAAGGGAGAAATTACACTTCTGAAGTTTTAGGTATTAGGGACATCTGTTGAATACTTAGAATTGTGCAATTTAAGTCTAAGCAATCCTTGAATTTGAAAATCAATATATTTGAAATTTGTAGTGCTTGAGGAAGGGGAGTTGCTGGATTCTTTGGACTGTCTAGAAATATTGCATCAAAAGTCAGCTTCAGGAAAAGTAAATGTGAAGTGCTGCCTGTGAACTAGGCAGCACTTGGTAGTAAGCTGAAAGTTTCAGTTGTCATGTAGACTCAAATAATGCCTTCTGTTTTAATGTTTGGAAGTATTTACATTTGTACTATACTAAAAAATATGATGTATTTGTGTTATATTTGGGGTATCTGTGATGTATTCTTCATGAACTACAGTGCATTGTCAAAGAAATCTAAATGCTAAGGGGAATTGTCATTATGAATTACTAAGTAGCAGATTTCCAGCTTATATGTGTGCTGATTTACTCATAATAAAAGTAGGTATGAGAAGCTCCCTAGATGGAAGAGCTGTCTCCTGAAAATCTGGAGATTTTGAACTAGTGGAGGTAGAATGCAGACCTATTTTTTTGGAGAGATTTGCCGGGGAGGTGTATCAGGTAATGTGAATGTGATATGGTTACTGATTTGCTGTTGTATTATACCTGTGTGAGGTGTATTAGGGCATATACAAGGCTGAACTGGCACTGAGCTAGAGAAGGCACCAACAACTGTAAGGTGAACAAGGAGAAATGGATTTACCAGGTTACAGGGGAATGTGGGAAAGGAAGAGCTGAAACTCCAAAGAGTTGAATAGCAATGAAACATTTCAGAAAGGAGCAGTGGAATGTTGGGGAAAAGTGCACAAGACTGTTTATATGTATAAAATCAACAGGTTTTCAGTATCTTCTGTGGCTGCTTTTGGTACTAGCGGGACTGTGTTGGTGTCTTAGTGTGAGAAGTGTGTGGGTGTGGGGTTTTTTTCCTCTTGATACCTAGAAACAGCTAACAGTATTTAGTCCTTTTCTATAAGGGAGCTTTTGGTTCTGTAAAACATGCGTGCTTAATTAAGCTTAAGCTTGAATGACTTTGTTTAGAAATGTAAACCGCGTTGGGATTCAGAACAACTTTAAGCATATAAACTGATCATGAAGATAAAGGGGCACATGCTGTTTCTTCAACTTAGTGCTGCAGGAAGGATGACACAGGCTAATCTTGACAGCATTTGATCAAAATAGATTACTTAATTGCTGAGGTGTATGTACTAGAAAGCACTAAAATCTTCTGCATGATTGTGCTAGTGCTTAGGATTTTTTTTGCTTTTGCTCTGTTTATATTGTGAGACCTATGTTGTACTGGTAAAACAAAACAGCCGGGACTTTGTAGAAGCAATAGTTGAAATGTGAAATGTGTGGCAATTATGCCAGGAGGTTATGTGAACTCTCATATACTTGAGAATATAGCAAATTCAGAAGCTCTTTACGAGATGCCTCCAGAGGGAAGCAGGGAGTTAGGTGGCAAGTTAATATGCTGCTTGTTGGTAGGATTAACTTTTGCAAGGTTCAGAGAAAGTCAGTAAAACTGAAGAAAAAACTAAAATGTTTAATAAGTGTCTCTCTTCCTTGTGATACATGTTTGTTATATTTGCCTGCTACTTATTTCTCATTGTATTGTTCAAAATGTTGTCTGACTGCTACCTGTCAGTGTTTGTTGATAGGTTTCTTTTTTCTGGCCTTGTTTCTTCTGAATGAGTGAATAGTATATGCAGACTACATTATTTCTAACTAGTTTGACGCACTTGACAGCCTTCATAGTACTTGCAAATAAAATTCCTTTTCACAAAGAACGAAGTTTCATGTTAATAAAACAAAAATATTATGCAAAATCACAGAATATTCTGAGTTGGAAAGGACCCACAAGGATCATAAGAGTCCAGCTCTTAAGTGAATGACTCATCAAACCGACAACCTTGATGTTATTTGCACTATACTCTGGCCAACTGAGCTCATCTCAGGCTCTTATATTTTTCATGTGTTAATACTAATTTTCTAAAGATCACAATTTTTAAACACTGTATTCTCAGTTTCAAATGCTGAAGATGATATAAAATAGTTCAAAAAAAGCTTTAAAATTGGTAAGCATTGGAAATATTAAATTGTCATTCTAAACTAGTCTTACTGACAGCTAACAATCTTACAGAATTTAAGCAATGGCATGCTTTCTTAAATATATACTGAAAGGGAGCTTACAAAAAGCAGAATGAGGAAAAGCTGATTGTTTGGTTTTATGGTTATATGTGTATGTCACTTGAAAGAAAAGTAGTCTAACATTGAAAATATGTTAAAGACCAATCTAATTAAACTTTTTAAACTTAAGCATTCATGTGAGGTATAAGTAGACTTCTAACTTCAAACCTAGTTATTTTATTATTCCTGATAAAATGTTGGAGATGTTTGCCCCTTTTGTCTTTGACTAAAAAATATTTGGCAAATGCATATAAATGAGGATACAATGGATTAGAAATCAAACATGAGCCTGCTTAAATAATTCTCAAGATTTTCTGGTTCACGTGTAGTGATATTGAACTCTTTAGTCATAGGCTTTAATTTGTGCATGGTGCTGACCTGATGCTGTGCAGGGACACTCATTGCATCCCTTCATTCAATTCACTCTAATTATCCCCAACTTCCTGGGGAGCCTGCTTAGAACTGGTCATGAATGTTTGTTATTAAGTATTAAGATATTAGACTACCCTGGTTACATGTAACAAAGTAGTTTTTAGTCTGAATTTACATATAGATTATCAGTATAGAAAGCTGAAATTATATTTGTCGTGATTTTTTTAAATCAAATTCAAAATAATGTATTAGAATAATAAAACATTTTGACAGTGACTTAAGCTCAGAGTTAAATGAAATGAGATTTATTGTGCGAGTACTCGTATGCCAGTGTTGGTAATTTCAGTGTGTATTTTAGAGTGGTTGTGGTATGTAAATGATTTTTGACACAATCAGATTTGTGTGCATGTAACTGGGTAATGGTAATTATTTTTGCTGGGAGCATCTGTTAATGTAGAATATTGCCTCTTCAGGTTCATGCGAAAATGGCGGATGAATCTGTCTGTGTTGGCCCAGCTCCCACCAGCAAAAGCTACCTCAACATGGATGCCATCATGGAAGCCATTAGGAAAACCAGGGCCCAAGCTGTGAGTCTGAATGTGTCTATCTGCTGCAGCTGTTTCATATATAGAAAGCAGAAAAGCCAGAGTTTGTATTTTTCTTTCTTTTTTTTTTTTTTTTTAAGGTGTGTGTGGGGGAAGTGATTGAATATGCTATTTCAGTTTGTTCATGTCACATGAGTTAAATGTGTCTGAAATCGCTACTGGAAATCAAAGGCTTTGTAGCATCTGGCAGCACTGGTCGCTGATCCTGCAGGTGGCTGCTGGATTCAGCTTTCACACCAGGGAGCAGCTTCAGTTCATTTCCAAATTTGCTGGGGGAAAAAAAAAATCCCAATTAGTTTTGAGCACTAACCCTTTATATGCCATAATGGCTTTTTTCAATGTTTTATGAAGTGTGTCCAGAAAGGCTTTAGCTTAAACTTAGTTTGAATCACTTTCTATATTATATAAACATTACATGCAGGAAGGTAAGGTAAGTGGTGCATCCCATAACTGTTTTTGCTTCAGAATGTTTACAAAATACACATTAGCTTATTTGTGGGTATGTGGGCAAGTCTGCCTTTCTCCTTCCAAATTGGCCAGAGATTCAAAGCTTAACAGAAATCAGTAGGAAAATTAATATGTAGTCATGTTCACATTCCTAATGTTCTTTGTTCTGTCACTGAAATAAATGTATTATTCAGAGCTACTGTACACAGACCATTTATTGAAAGAAAATGTTATATATCAGCAACAATATATATGTATGTATATATATATCAGCAAGTGTATTTATCAGCAACACTACTCTTGAACAGTTGGATCAGCACTGTAATTTCTTTCAAATATGATGTTTTGGTACAGTACCTTCAGGGGCCAAAAACTTTCTTATGAAGAAAACTAGTATTTTCTTCCCTTTGAGATTCTGAATTTGAAACCAAGTTATTGGCTCTTTAAAAGATGTTGATAAAATAGCTTATACTCCGACTGTCAGAGTGTATTAGATTAAGAATCTTATGTGAATTGCAAAAAGTAAAATGAAAACTCTTTCTAATGCGCCTTTCAAGTAATTAGGCTGAATGTATATTGGGGTGTGAGTAGCAAATGAGGCACACAGGATGCTTAACTTAGACTAATGAAGAGAGTATACTGTGCTCTCCAGACAGGGTCAGTAGAGGTAGGAGGCTTATGCCTGTGGACCTATGCACTGTTGTTGTAGTTAGTGCTGGAAATTTAAGTATGAGGAGTACTTTATAGTGGTTACTGAGAGGAGTGTGGGTGAGCATATATGTGGAAGTCTGCAATGGAGCTAAAAAGAGCAAAAGGCAAATCACCAAAGGGAATGTCCATTTGCTCTGCAAACAGCTCTATTTGCTCTGCAAACAACCCCGTTCTCCCTAGTTAAGTAAGGAAAGTTTGTTTCAGAAATGAAAACAGCTTGACTTAGGAAAAATCAGTGTGTTAAGTGAGTTTAAGGTATTCAACCTATTTAAATGCTTTAGTGAACTACTTCACTGTCCCCAGTGTCTGAAAAGGTGCTAGCAATTTTGATGTCTGGTTTCAGAACTCAATCAGCTTGAATATTTTGTCTTCCCAGGTACACCCAGGATATGGATTTCTTTCAGAAAATAAAGAATTTGCCAGACGTTTGGTAAGTTATTTTTATTCGCTTGGCTGGGACTGATGTCACTAGGTGACATATATTTATTTCAAGGTATCTGAGGAATCAAGATACCAACTCAAGGCAGATCTAAAAAACCTTAATATAGGAGGTTTCAGTATGTACATGTGGATTTCTTGCATTTTGAGGACGTAATTGCAGCCTGTGTTTTCTTTTGGGAAAAAGGGAGAAGCTTATTTGTAAGAACTTTACCCAGAATGTAAAAACCTTTAGGCATTTTTGCTTATGCCTGGACTGTTTATGAGGCTTCTCTGCAAAACTGGGTCACTGAAATGATCTAGGTTAAAAGTATCTGGTTTTAAGTGATCATTTTGGTGATTTGTAACACAGCTGGTGAACAGCTGTATCAGCAGCCCTGAGAAGGTGCTGAACTGCACTTCAGGATGGGAATAGAAAGCTGTTTAAAAACTGGCTTCTCTGCTGGTGGTATTGTATCATGGAGCTGCATTCTCTGAAAGGACCAAAGAGTCAAGAGGGTACTGTTTTCACTTTGTCTAAATTTATAAAAATTATTGTTCAAAACCTCTTTACTTCAGTAGGGTTTTTGTATATCATGGACTGATATATGGCCTGATTTTATTTTTTGCCAAAAGCTTTCATGCAGCTGCTTGAAAGTGTGAACAGTGCTGGGCGGAAGTTACATTCACAATGTTTGAACAAAGTCCTGAGTGGATGCTGTATGTGTAATCACTGCAGATGATGTGTTATTGTCTACTGGTTTTGCTCAGAATGAGGACAAGTACATACTACATTGAAGTTCAAAGCAAAAAGCCATCGCAGCTACTGTCTTTGTTATGGAGTAAATGAACCGTGTAGCTGAAGAAATACCTTGTTTTCCAGGCAGCAAGAGAAATTTGGTTCTGCTTTTGAGAATAATTTGCACCTTTTTGATTCAGGGTAAAAATCTTAGATGAAAGATGGAGAATCTGATTCTAAAATGATAGTTCTTTCGTCCTTAGCATTTGTCGAAGAGATTTTGCACGTATCTTCCTTGACTGTTTCTTTAGGCTTGAGTTCTAGTTGTAATACAGACCCTTACTATTTAGTTGATTATTTGCTGTTAGAGAATGCCATCTGCTCCTTAAGGAGACTATTTGAGAATGAAAACCAAAATTTTCATACTTCACAGTTGCTGTGATTTTCTTTTTTTATTTTAAAGCCCCGAGACAAAAACAAGTGCAGGTTCTGTGGGATGCTGAATACACCCAGCTAGGTGCTGGTGATGTTGAAGTTGAAAAGATTTCTAAGCACTTGGTGTTTGCCTGGATTTACCAAATCTGGGGTAATCTCTTACGTGCTAGTTTCATGCACTTTAGAAGCTTTCTTTTATCACTGTTCTGCTTTATATACCAGAGGCTCTTTTTACAGGGAAGATTCCTGGCTTAATTTATAACAAACTCTGTTTTCACTGGATTAGACCATCAGGATAACTGACTTTAGTTGGGAGTTCCTGTTTTTAAATGAAATGGAAGTGCTCGCTTATGCTGTTTTGCTTTATATTTTGCTGCTAAACTTGAACATTGGGTAGTTAGTTACTCTTCTGAATAGGGCACATTTCATAGTGTTATGGTTGTTATTTGGTGATGTTAGTTACAATATTGGTAATGTGACAGTCTGGATCACTTTTTTTGGCAGGATTAAGCAGAAATGGGCGAAGTACAAACACTCCTGTAGATACTCTTCCACCTCCTGTTTTGCATTTTTTCACTCAGATCCTAGAACACTTTGTGAACAATTTCCTGAAATAAGCTGGTGACTAAAAACATATTTGAGTTTTTGGTTGGTGCTACAGTCTCAAAATAGCTTTAATTATATTCAAGAAACCTGGTGTGTTCAGTTCTCTAAAAATATAATAAAATAAGGTAATGTTATTTTGCTTTCTGAGGTGCACTATTTAAAGTTTCAATTAAGACATAATCATGCGTCCCTTGATGTCAGTGGCTCTAGAAGATCAAACTGCTACTGAGAACTGGTGAAATGATCTATCTTTTTATCATTAAGGCTGCTTATATGTTTTCAAGACACCCTTATCAATACAGTTAAGAGGAAAACTTGCCTGCTGTTTCTTTTCTTTATTGAAGACTGAAACTGTTACATTGTTAAACTGTTACAAAGTTGCTGGGAATGTTTTTGTTCTGTTGTCTTTCTCCCTCTCCTGTTCTTTGCATATACATTATTTTGTTCTTTTGCACTGAAAGTAGTGATGGAATTTATGAAACTTGGGCTTATTTCCTGGTCTTCATCCTACTTTTAAAACAAACTTCTTAAACTGGGAAACTGTGAAGAATACTAAACTTTCTAAACTTGACAGTCTATCTGTAAGAGCAGTAATGAGTTCAAAGCAAAGCTTTGTCTTCAATTAACACATGGAGGGTCAGTTCACATGTAATCCCACTGTGTATGATTTGAACAAAAGTGTGTCTTTTTTTATTATTGTCTGAATGATTCATGGAATAGCATACAGCTATAGACAGTACTTTTGAAGAATTTGGTAGATCCTTAGAGTATTGAAAATTGCTGGTATTTTTTTCTTCTTTAGAAACTTAATTTTGTTCTCTCTTAGAATGGGCAAGGGAGACAAAAATAAATGATCCTTTGTTCCCAAAACAATATTTCCAAAAAACAGTCAGTGGGTGAATATCTGGCATGTTGTTCGTTGTGATCCGATAAACAAATTAGTGCATTCAGTCCTGTCTTTGTGTATCTATTTTGGTTGCTGTTGATGGCTGACACAAAAAAGATCCATGGCATATATACTGGGTGAATCTGTCAAAGATTTCATAACTATTAAGGTAAATTTCTTAAAGATCGGTATTTGAACATGGAATCTTCTGATAAACTTACAATAATGCCAAAACCATTACTTTGTAGAATAACAAAATATGGGTTTATGCAAGTGAATATATTTCCTTAGAATCAGCGAATAGGTTGGTACTTTTAGTTTATACATGCAAATATATTTTCATGTAAGTAATTACCCTCCTTCAAGGAATAATTGCATAATATTCAGTATTACCGTAAATGTTAAGGTGAAGTTAAAATCCATTGGTGCATTTAAAAAAAAAATCACTAGTATCCTTTGCCAGATGCTATGCAGAATTGCAAGAGCAATTTGCTCCTTTCCTGCTTTAGAAGAATTTATTAGTGACCTCTGTATCTAGGTCAGCTTGCTTAATGTTTCCCACTTTTAAAAATTAATACAGACCTTTTCTAAGGAGCTCTGTCACCTCTGTTATTTTCAGCCTGTCTTTGGAATTTGGGAATGAGAAAGTCCTGAGACTAAGATGAGCCATTTGGTTGACCTGTAATTGAAAGATATACTTTTCTGCAATTGCCATTTTCCTTTCCTTGCTTGCAAACCTCCAGGGCAGCTGTTTTGGTGGGGGGATGGGAGTGCTGAGTCAAGTCTCTTCACATGTTGAATAGTTTGGGAGGATTTGGCCCATGGTGCCCGTGACTGTTTCTTTTTTTTTTTTTTTAAATCTGTGTGAGAGAGGGAATGGGGGAGAAAAAAGTGAGAAGAAAGCAAGTATGTGATTGTTGCACAGTCATTATTCCACAGTCAGTGCTGATGTTTGTCTAGCTGATGTTAGTAGCAAGTAGGAGTCTTACTCTTACACTTGAGGTTATGTATGCTCTTGCTTCCTGTTAATGATTATAAACTTAAACCTTGATGCGTGATGACTCTGTGTTGCATTTAGTCATAATGGGATCAGTTTTGTTTTTAATTAAAAGAAACACAAATGAACTGCCACTTTACTGACTGCCATGAAAGTCCCTTGAGATGCTACTGTTTGAACAAAAAATCAGCTAAATTATTCCTTTGCAAGCCTAGTATGAAAAATACTAGTTTACAAGGTTATAAATCTTCAGAGTATTTTGGTGTCTTGTATGTATGTGATAGAATTTGTACTTTCATAAAAGGTGCTGCCTTGTGTGTATTTTCTCCAAAAAAAGATTTAATATGTGCATGAAGTAATCTCAAAATGAGAACAGTTAAAGTTACAAATGCAACCGTTATCTGGAATATTCTTTTCTGAATGTAGCCTTGACAATATTCTAATACTCTGTTTCTTCATGCAAAAATAGCCAGCCACTACCCCCTGCCAAAATCCACCCCTTGCAATAGAAGCCCTAAACATGATGAGACAAAAGTGTTCAATTTTGGAATAAAATATGAACCTTTTTGGAGTTCCTAGTGGAACCTGGTTTTATACATCTTTTGTGCCTTTTTAGCACCTACTGTTTGGCATGACTAGGGTGAGAACAAAGCAGCCAATGCTATTTCTCTTTGCCTTTGAAGCTAGATTAACATTCTTGGTGGAATTAAAAATCCCAACAATGTATTGTCTGAAATAAATGGGCAAACAATGTATATGGAAATGGTTGATCACATGTTTGTAAATGGCCGCTAAGTTTGAGAAGGAAAAGGTAAACCAGAGAATGACTTGTGTCATCTTCTGTAAGGGGACACATCTGATCTGTGAAGGGCTTTGTGCAAGTGGATCTATGGATTTATGCACAGCTAATTATGTGGTTCTCACCATTTCAAATGTAAACTCTTACTGGCAGGAGTGTTTCTTTACCATTGCTGTGCATGGCTTTGTTGTTTGTAAGTAAACTGTGAAGTTCCTTTACCATGGTTTAATGGATGTTACATTTTTGTATGATGTGTGATTTGTATGATTCTCATACTGTTCCCACATTCATTAGCTTTTTACCTGACAGCTCATGTGACTGGTTAGCATTTGTGTTTCCCAAATTGTGGAAAGGTGGTCAAAAAAAGGCAGTGTGAAAGCTTGGTATCAAGAAGCTGCTTATGGGAGAGATTGTATCCTTCAAGGAGTGGGGAAGACAGAGCTTTTAATGTGTTCCATACACTATGCCTTGCAGACTAGAGTTTCATTGCCTACCAAAGCCAGCAGTGTCTCTGCTGCCACTGACTGTGGTGGCTGAAGGTGCTTTGTCTGTTGGAGACTGGAGGTTTTGTCTGTGCAGGGTAATAAAGGTTAGGCAATGTACTGGTCTAGGTGAACAGGTCACCGCTTTGCCGCCCAGAAGAGCTCTTCCTGTGAGCCTATAATGTTGATGCTTACTGTGTTCTGAGGCAGAATGCTTCTGAGTGTTGTATTCTGGTATTTAATTTTGAGTAAACTCTTTCTCATAGAAAAAGAATCTAAATCTGCTGTATCATGTTGGGTGAAATCCATGGGAGAGACAAATAGTGCGTGTGTTAAATCATGGGCAGTGTTTGTCAAACATTACTGGCCCGTATGAGCTGGAAAAATGAAATTTAGCCATCTGAACTATCTGCTTAGCACTTACTAGCGTGGAAGTAGGAAGGCTGTATTATTCCTTGACTGTAGAAAACTTTAAGTACCTTTGCTAAAAGCCTTTGATGGCTTATGTTATGTCGTCAGTGTCTTGTTTACAAGATTGCTGTGCTACAGAACAAATTGATGACAGTTCTACTCAAATAACTATCTTGAGAACTGCTTTAAATGGATAGAGCATTTCTTTCAAGGGCAGGCTTATGCCTAAAAACTTAAGTCTCAGAATGCATATCTACAGGTCTTGTGGATCTACATGTGTGTAGCCTATATGTGCGTATTTAAAGATACAGGGTAGTGTTTTGTCAAAGATTCATGTAATGTGACAAAACTACTCTCGCTACTTTTTATTCTTTTGCCTAAATTTCATAACCTTGGTATGTTTTTTCTCTTAATCTTCTTTGTGATTAGTCAACTTCCTATGACATGGTAGTCTTGACCTATTTGTATTGTTTTTCACTTAATGTAAGCCTTTATTTTTAACTTGTGTTTTTTAAAGCTGTGTCTTTTCTTAAAGTGGCTTAGTTTGAAAGCGCTAACATGTACAACTGTCCTTAGGAAAAATGCAAACACAAAACTTCTCGATTTGCATAGCAGTATCTGGTGACTTGACACTCTTGGTGGATGAATTGTGGGCTTACATAACCTCTGGAAGAATGATTTAGAGCTGTGCATGTGGTTAAGAAAGATATTAGAGATATTTTTGCCTTTCTGAGCTATTGTAAGCTATTTAATGTTTCTAATGAGATGCCTTTCAACAGCAGGACTTTGGCACGCTTATTACGGTGTGTAGTTCTGCAGATGGATGGATTTTTGGACTCCTGATTTGTAAAAATTCGTTATTTCTTGATGTGCAGTGCCACTGCAATAGTACTTCCAGGCTTACAGGAATCCTTTCTGTTTCTTCTGAAATACTTTGTTCTGTCTTCCTTTTTTCACTGTTGCTGTGTCTGGTTGTGAGAATGAAAATATACTGCTGTTTCCACAATTGCAATTACATTAACTGTGCATACGTGTGTTTTTCCTCATTGCAATAACAGAAGCTAACCAAATGCTATATAATTATCTTTTTCCATAGGTAATATTTCTTTTCACTGTCTGCCTCTTTAGTCTACTGTTGATTTGCAATGATGCAGACAAGCTTGTGTGGTTATGGTGAACTCTGTCTGTTCTGAGCTATGGTGATTTAATTTGTTCTATTCTATGTAACTGTTGTAAACTTGTGTGGTAACCTTGCAAATGTGATGTCCTTCTCTGTTTTAAAAATCAGTTTTAAATGTCCCATTAATAACAGTGGGGTTGGATTTAACATGAATAATTAAAAGATGATATGTCTTTGAAATAAGAACTTCTATTGCTCTGTGGATTTTAATTTACTTTTGTGGCAAGGCAGATAAGGCTTCAGCTTAGAATTTAACAGTGTTTCCTTAACAATCACTTCTGGTTTCTGCCTGTATTTTAAGAAATTATGTATTTTATAATGATCGGTGATCTGTGTTCAGTAGATCTACATTACCGATTGAATACTCAAAGGTTTATATGTATTCTTCATAAAACATGTGTATCAAGAAAATGAATTCTGACTTCAAAGATGAATGCGACTTAGTAATGGGGTTTTTTTGTGCACTCTTACAGTTGAAATATATTGAAGCAATAATCTGTGTGATTGGGAAAATGGTTCTATCACAATTCTGACTATTCTGTTCACTCCTGTAGCTGAAAACCAATTTCAACAGGACCAGAATCAGTCTACTGAATACACATTTTACTAGCCAAGATGTCTTCTTACAACATGCTGTATTTTCATACACAAGCCTTTTGTTATTTACAGTGGTATGTTACATGAGGAGGGATATGAACATGCTATGTATCTTACATCCCAAGGCTAGGAGAATAATTACTTTTGAAGGAAGTTTTGAGAAGTTTTTCTATTTAATTCTTGAAGCCTGTTTAGCCTGGTGGTTGACCTGCTAGAAAGCAGCTCTGAGAAGGGGGACCTGGAGGTCCTGCTGGACAGCAAGCTGTCCATGAGCCAGCAGTGCCCTTGTGGCCAAGAAGGCCAGTGGTGTCCTGGGGTGCATTAGGAACAACATTGTCAGCAGGCAAAGGGTGGTGATCCTGCCCCTCTGCTCGGCCCTGGTGAGGCCACATCAGGAGTGCTGTTTCCAGTTCTGGGCTCCTCAGGACAAGAGAGACAAGGAGCTCCTGGAGTGGGTCCAGTGAAGAACAACGATGATGACGGGAGCTGGAGCATCTCTCTGGGAGCTGGACCTGTTCAGCCTCGGGAAGAGACGGTTGAGAGGGATCCTCAAAAATTTCTATAAGTATCTGAAGGAAGAGTGCCAAGAGGATGGAGGCAAGCTCTTGGTGGTGCAAGAAATAGGCCAAGAGGCGATGGACAGAAGCTGATGGGATAGGAAGTTCTCAGTGAACATGAGGAAAATGATCTTTACTGTGAGGGTGACTGAGCACTGGTGTAGGTTGCTCAGAGAAATAGAGTCTCCTTCCCTGGAGATACTCAAAGACTATCTGGAAGTAATCCTGAGTATTGTGCTCTAGGGGTCCCTTATTGATCAAGGGGGTTGCACTAGAAGACATGCAGTGGTCCCTTCCAACCTCAGCCTTCTATGATTGTTGTGATAATTGATAACAGTGTATTTGTGTCTTCTTTTGGTTTAGTGACTTAAGAATGAAGATGCCCTGCTGAGTCTTCATTCCTAATTCACACCCTGTAGCTGGCTCTTTCTGGTTTGAATTTTAGTGGAGTCTTTGAAATCTGAGAGATTTCTACTAGCTGTGGAAAAGGATGCTAGCTGAAAGGTTTTTGATTAACATGTTTCTAAAGATGACCTATTGTCCTGGACTGGGCAAAAATTTTTTTGGGGGGGATGCTTAGTGTTTTATGGTACATATTTTGACTGTAATCTTATTTCAGGAAATATTGTCATGAAGTTAGCACTTTAGAAAACTTAATTTTATGAACATAAGAATTTATTTTATGTGTCTGGTTCCTTTTATATTGTTGTATTTGTCTTGATTTACATGTTGTATTGGTGTTGTTTAAAATCTCTACAGTATGTAATGTTGGTACTGTACTGTAAAGTTTTCAAATGTTTTTAATAGTTTCTACAGAAACAAAACTAAACCTACTTGTTTGTTTAGTATACCATAAGATTCCCTTGTGGACTCGCTTGTTTCACTGTTGCTTCCTGGGCAGGAGACTGTCATGTAGTCTCTCTGGGGTGATTGTTCTTTGTGGTGTGAGAACTGCTCCAGTTACCTCTGCATGTTGAGAGCATCACTGCTAATATGCCAGGTGCAGTTGGTTACTGAAAGTGAATTGAGACACTGTATTCAGGCATGTCGGGGTTAAATAAGGTTTTTCAGTTTTTAAACTGTTTAATGACTCTAACTTCGTAGCCATTCAGTTACTATCTTCTAGATTGTTACAAAATCTTCTAGCTAGTTGCACATTTTTATTGTATAGTTGTAGAGTGCATAATTCAGTTGTACCTGGTTTCTACTTCAGCTATCAAATACAGTCTTTATTTCACAGAATGGTTGAGGTTGGAAGTACCTTTGGGGATTAACTGGTCTAACCCTCTACTCAAGCAGGGATACTCAGAGCTGGTTGCTAGGACCACATCTGGTGGGTTTCTGACTCTCTAAGGATGGAGACTCCACAACCTCCTTGAGCAACCTCTACCAGCATTTGACCACCCTCAGACAAAAAAATGTTTCCAGATAGTCAGAGGGAACTTCCAGTGTTTCAGCTTGTGCTTCTTGCCTCTGATCCAGTCATTGGACATGACTGAGCAGAGCCTGGCTCTGTCCTGTTGGCACTTTCCCTTCAGGCATTTGTATATATTGATGAGCTTCCCCTGAGTCTTCTTCAGGATGAACAGTCCCAGCTCCCTCAGCCTTTCCTCACAGGTGAGTTGCTCAAACAAAAGATCTATGAACTCATATCAACATAAGCTCTTCTTAATAGTAACTTACCTGGTTTGTCAGATTTTGTCAATGAAAGCTTTTACTGAGTGCAGCAGGAATCATGACCCCCAGGTAAATGTTAGAATCTAATAGACTGCTTCCAGCTACCTTCTCGTGTTTAGTGGTTCACTTTGTTCATTTTGTAAATCTTTTAAAGAATTCTCTAGAGTTCTTTAAAATTCCTTTAAAATACTTCCTGCTCATAATTATGAATGTATCTGCCTTTTAACTTTAATTCTATTTAAAGATTTGCTTACAAATAAATTTTGTCTATTTTCACAGCATATTTAATTCATTTCTGTTTCAGACTGAATGATAGTGATCAATAAGATTGGTAGCTTAAAGTACTGCATCTACTGAACAATTCCTGCTATAGTTGTTACACATTATGGGGAAAGTTGTTAAAATACTTAGCAGTTGGAGTGTTTGCAGCAATTAAGTTTTGAATTAACATGAATATAAAAGTTGATTTCCTAACGTTAGGTGATGTGTGTTTTGTAGAACCTATCAAGTGCTTCTTGCTACTCCCTGAAAGCCAACTCATGAGTTCAGCTTCTGAGGATCAGGTTATTAAGCCTGTGGTCAGACTGCTGTCCTGACTGTGACCAAGAGATTACTGCTTCTGGTGGCTTGTTGCTGTTTGTCCCCATGAGGGGCTATTGGCCTCCTTGGATGTGCTGGAATGACAGCGGCTCTTAGTCACTTTGTAAACCTGTTCTGTTAAAATTATCTTTGTTTAAACGAATCTTATATTCACTGCCCCTAACTCCCCTATTAAATTCTTAAAGCTGATTCTAGTGGAAACAAGTTAACAAGTTTCTACCTTACTCACAATGAAGGCAAACGCAAAGGGATGGTAGTTTGGGATTGGGGTAAAGGGGTATGAGAGGAAAAATTAAGCAACTAAGATTAATAAACATTTATCTTATTTATAGCTGAATTAGTATTTGACAGAAACCTTACTGAGGGGGATTAAGATATTTAATTCAGGCTGATTCAGGTACCTAATTTAGCTTTTGAATGTCAGTTCTGAGTGCCATCTGTTCATGATGTGTCTTTATCAAAAATGTTATTTCGTAAAGTATTTGAAGAACTTGATTTACTAAATAATCTTTAAATAATTTCCTTCATCCCTAAAATACGAAGATCCCCTTTGTATGGGTGTGGTTTTTCACCAAATATTCTTGCCCCCTCCTCCAGCATATGTAAGTTTACAGTAGCTTCTTGTAACATTGATAGTATGAATTAAAAGCTTTGAAACTTGGAGTGACTGTATTCTTAGTAGGGCTTTTATTGCACTGTGGAGTGCATCACTGTTAGATGCTGTGGAGGCAAAGGTGTGGTTTTCTGTGACTCTGCAGGCCATTACTGTTTGGAGAAGATTATTTTCAGGGTTTTCACCTCCCTGTGAGCATAATAGGAAGGGAAAAGTTGTTACAAGTTGACTTCCTAACCCTGGGGCTTATTGGTAGCAAATCCTGTTTTATTTCATCACCTAAGATTTGACTCTGATGTTGTAAACCTGGCAATTTTTGTATGTTGCCATGTTTGTGTTTTTTTTTTTTCTTTACTGATCTCTTGAAAAGTTTAATGGAAGATTAAAAATAATGCTGTTATCTGTGTGCACACATTTGTCCATTGTCATGATTTTTGTATCAGAACTCTGTAGGAAGCATACACCTGCTGAACAGTGTCTCACTGTTTAGAGATTGGTTCTTTAATTGATACTCAGTTATTGCTTTCAGTACACACAGGGTTAAGTGAAAAGGTTGCAGTAATATCTAGTGAGCTTTTTTCCTTTAATGTGCTCATTAGCAGTGGCAAGTGCAGGTTTTAGCACATGTCAGTAATTTACATTTCATTGCTGAGTGGCTGCTCTTGTTCAAGAGTTGTTTTTAAGCCTGATGAATATACTTGTGTTGGGAATAAACTGAGTAGAAGAATTGAAAGCCAAATACCCTGCCAGGCTTTTCAATTGGTGCTGAAGTTTCTAGTGGGTCACTGATTAGTAATGCATGAAGCAGGAGAAAAATGCAAAAATGATGTCTAGAAAGGTTACTTCAGGTAGTTTTACCCTCAAACCCCTCTTCATTTGTAACTACCTTTACAATAATTTCCTTCAAAATTCTTAGCAGGTCTTCTCTTAATATGAGAATGTGGCACATTAGATGGACATCCCAACTAGATTACTAATTTAGAGGTGGTACAGAAAAGTAATACTTGTGCAATGAGTCCTAGAAACAGATGATCTTACAGGCTGTGTGCAGTTTCCTGCTCTCAGATCATGATGATAAGGATCTCAGTGCATATTTGCTCTTTTACTTTTTTCTTTCCTCTGCATCTTCTACTGACTTGGCCTGAAGATGTGTGTGGTTCACTGCAGTAATAGCAAATATATGTGCACTGGAATGCAGTAGCATTGTGGTTGGCAATTCAGATGCAAGACAACAGTTGCCTTTGGGGGGAAAATTGATGCTTTCATGTAACAACAGCTTAGTTTGGTAATAAAACCATATGATTAGCTAAATGTATTCTTGATGGAGTGATATCCTTGCTCTTTTCCAAGCTACTCTATTTTCAGAGCACTATGTGGAAACTTATACTGCGAAATTATACTTTCCTTTGTAGAGAGGCCTGCATATATTTTCTGTCCAAAAGGATAGGTATCGCTGAATTTACATATGTACACAAACAACAAAGCATTTTTATTCCAGATGCCTGTTAGGATCATACTGACGTGTTCTTCAGAGCTCTTGCAAAAGAGTACTGGTGCTTACTCTTTCCCACTTTCACTCTAAGGTATTGTGAACACTGTTTATATTCAAGCTACTTATTATACAGTTTGAGGATGGGGAATGCATTAAACATTTAGAATGGGGGGAAAACCAGCAAAAGATATCCCAGAACATTCTTGTGAATAAAACCTGCCAGTTTATTGTGTAAGAATTTGTGAACCCTTTTATTAGTCTATCTGAACATTAGGTGCACCTATTTAAATGAGAATGTTTGCAGAAAGTGGAGCTGTTGGAATATTTTTCACACGCTGAAAATATTTTCATAGCTGCCTTGGTCAGATTTGCAATTCCTATTGTTAATTTACAAAATAGTTTTTTGGGTTGTCTGGGAAGGCTGCATCCTTTAGCTCCGTGCTAACACAGAAAAGGTAGCTGCAGTGGTAATTCTGAACCTTAAATGACTGAGGTCATGATTAGACAACAAATACTAGTTTGAGTTAATGAGTAGCAAAGTATCTATGGATGTTAAGGGAAAGACATTTTTGGCTGTGAGCCGCAACATTTTTCATGGCTTGTTATAAAAAAACTGAGGAAATAATGTTTTTACGTGAAAAAACTTCTGTAAGATATTTTGTCTTGTGGTTACATCACCTGTATGTGCTTTATGCTTGCAGAATCTGGAGGCGCTTGTGTGGCAAAGTCATTGAGATGAGCAAACTGTTGAGGTTGCCTGAGTAGAGCTTGCCAAAACTGGGGAGAACATTTTATCCTTTAAATTTAGAATGGTTTTTAGTTTCTTTCTCAGTAGCAACTGAAGTCATAAAATATTTGCAGAGTTACGTCTTAGAACTGGACTGCAGTTCTGAATGGATCAAATGGAGAGGGGGCTAAGAGTGCTTTCAATTAAGATTTCCTCTTGCAGGTTTATGGTAGGGCAGGCCTCTGGGATGGGGTCTTAGTTGCTACTGAATAGGTCTTCTAGCTCTGACCTACTCCTGCCTGGCTGAATGTGCTTCCTGATGGCTAAAAAAGCACGTCCTGTGGCTGTTGTGGGGGCCACTGCCCTCCCATGTCATTTAGGTAACATGAAGTTGTACCCTAAGGCATTGTCTATTGTATATGTTTATGCGCAGGGTTGTGTAGTTGTTAAAGGCAGGTAAAATCTTTGCTTTCAGGATCTTATGACTTTTTGGAGCACTGATCCTCTCCTTGATTGAGCAGCTTGTACCTTCCTGTATGTGCTCTCGTAGGAATAGATTATAACTGTGTGTGCTGGGGCAGAGCTGTTACTGCACTAGAGGTTGATCTGAGTAGATGAATGATTCTTTAGGTTTTGGAACAGGATCTAGCCTTAAAATATAAGATGTTCCTACAGGTTGGTTGTCTTGTTTTTTGGATGGGAGTTGTTTGTTCTTAGTTGAAGTTTAGAATTGGCTTTCTATGAAGCGAGAGGCAGATTCTGGTCAGTCAAATTTGTGTATCCCATAACCATATTTGTCTTCAAGGAGATTTTTGGTAGAAGGTATGTAGGGAATTCAACAACCATGTAGCCCAATACTGCAATGTTCAAAGGATACTTTTCAAGTTGCTCAATTTAAATAGTTGGTATTGTGACATATGAGAATACTTCATTAATTGTATCCCTAAATATGATTAAAAAATTTTAGTCTTTGGGAAGACAATAAGCATACATAGGTTAGGAATGAGTTTAGGCAGCCACAGAATAATATATATATATAAAGCATACTGCAAGCTCTTATTTTCTGTGTATATTTTTATTCTGCTTGCAGAAAGAACGTGTTATTTTGAGGTGGTACCAAATAGAAACATTTGAATTTTTTAAGACTGCTACTTTTATTCATGGGTTCTGTTTTAATAATGTAGATAAATAATTCCCATAGCAGCCATATTATAAAGCTGTGACTTCTTTTGGTAAATGACTGTAGTGGGCAACCCAAATACTGTGTGAGCTGTTGCATGTACAAAAGCTAAAAGTGCATTATGTCTGTATATGGAGAACATGCCTCTTAGCACAAAAGGGATGCTCAGGAATCCCATGTATAAATTTGCTTTCCAAAGGCAGGCAGCAGGTGTGCCGCAGAGTGCTGCTTCTGCCTATCCCACCAAGAGAAGTTCAGTTTAATTTGCTCAGGCTGGAATTTAAAAGAATAAGTTGCCTGCCCAAACTTTTGGGCAAGGCATCTCGCTGGTAAGCTGTGCTTAGTCTTATGGTATTAAATTCAAAGTCACCGTAGCATCAGGCTATTTTAAAACAGGTTACTTGAACGGTAAAAAAAGCCTGAATGAAGACTGCTTTCATGTGGGTCTTGTGTCTATGTGTAGGCTTTGACACAGTTTTGCATTACCTAGTTGCTTGCTTGTTTACATAGGGTTCTTGTCTTCCTTAGAGGCTGAGTATTTCTTTGTGTTCATTCTTCAGTGTTTGGCTTCAGATGGTATTCAGACCTTGCACTGGGCTCATGTATATTTAATTTATCTGGGAAACTTTGTCCATTTCTATCATATTTGTGAATTTTATATGTGTGTATGGATTTATACTCAAAATAGTTTGTTGCTCTTGAGCTGAGCAGGAGAGGATCCTGTCCTGCTACATCCTTGCATGTTTTATTTGTCTTTTTGTGTTCAAAAATGTTGTGGCTTTTCATCTAGAAAACACAGGGAGCTCAGGAGATAAGTGGCCTTATTTTCAGTTATTTCCAACTGCAAGGAGCAATTTCAGATAGTCTGGGTGTCTAGTGGGTGGAGTGCGCTGTGATTGTAATATGTTTTCATAGTACCTGACACTTAGACTCTCCCCAGAAGGTGATGCAAATTGAGGTTATACATGGCTTATAAACTGATATATGGATAACTTTTTCATGAGATTAGTAAAGGCATTAGTTATGATATATCATGCTTAGGATGGTACCGTATAGCTTCCGTTCTGATTTCAGAGTTGTTAATTGAAGCCTCCCAGCTTCTGTATGAAACTCCTTTTCACCTTATTGTGAATAACAATTTAAAAACAGTATTACCATTGTTCTTTCTGAACTGCTCTTACTGAAAGTTTTAGCCTTTTGCAGATGCTGAGAGAAGTTCTTGTGCAAGAAGTCTTTGGAGTGGAAGCCCTGAGTCCAGTGAGATTTAGAATTTGACAAATATGTATTCAAGTAAGAGTTTCCAAAGAGTGAATAAAGGGCACTCTGGGTTCTACTCTTATATAGAATGTCTCTAGCCTCCCTACTGCACATTATACCAAAATGTCTGTATGATAGGAAATTAATGGTTTATCTACAAGATTTTGTTTCAGACATGTTAGGTTATGTAGTAGATTATAATTGTATCTTCTTTCGTTTTACAACAGTTTTTTTGGTGTGTTTAGTTACTTCCAACTATACAAAACACTTTTCCAGTCATTTCAGTGCTTGATAACTCTAGGGTTCACTGCCCCTGTACATTTTTCAAATTATTAGCTTCCTAATGCATACAGCTTTAATTTACCCCCTACTGGTATCCTTAAATGGATTTTCAAGAATTTTGAAAGTGGACTACTATAGTTGTATTTCAGTATTGGTCCTGACTGACATAAAATTTCTTAAGTAGCCTCCACAATTAAAGGGATGGGAGGTTCAAACAACTCCTACAGGAAGAAGCCAAAGATTCTCTTAAATAGACTTGTATTTGCTTTCTGAGAATGTTTTTGCTCTGATTATTTCTCGTTATTTTGACTGTTGTTTTTGCAAGTGCTTTTCGATGTAACTTAAATATGTTAATTTCAGTATCTGTTCTTCTAATGTAATATACTTAATGTTAAAACTTTTGCTTTGTTTAAAAAATAACAGATATAAATCTGACACACTGTATACCTCACAGCACCAAAATATCCTTGAAGGATGGCTTAAAGAATTGAGTACACATATTGTATCCATGGAAGAATGTGTTAATGTGTGTTTTCATGTTATGTTCTGAATATAATTCGGGCTAATGTTTTAGCTCCAAGTGCCAGAAAACTACAAACTATTTTTCTTTGAATTTGTAGTTTGAATTTTCCATTACGGCCTAAAATTGAAGAAGTAGTGATAAAGTATCTGCAGTATGTGCATGCATGAACTGAAGTCTGTATAACTTTGAATCATTTAACATTCTGACACATTTCTGTGGAAAAACTATTATTCATGAGGACTTAAAAATCAGGCATTCTTCTTGCTGTTAAATCCCAGTGTTATCCTTCAGTCTTTCCTCTTGAATCTGGTAGTTTTTTTTCTTCAGTTTCTGACTACTGTATGATTTAGGCGAAATACACAAATCTGTTTTAGTATTTGATGTTCCACAGAACAGGAGACTAAGAAATTTGTGACCAAAGTTTAAAATTGTATAAAGAGCAGCAGAAGAATAAGGGGTGGCAAAAATCCTACCAACCAACCCAATTTCCTGAAATTTCTTCTCTGTGTATGAAGATTCCAGTCCAGCTGATTTTTAGAATGCTGGCATTATTATTAAGTGCAGGAATAGTTTCCTGTATGTGTGACTCCATGAATGAAATATTTATATTGCCATGTATTCTCAATGTCATGTAATGGCACATCAGTCTTGACAGACAGTACAAAAAAAATGCAACCATTGCAACTGCCTTTGAAAAGTAGTGAAAGAAAACAGAGCCTTTAGGAATAAGAAAATGTTATTCCCTTTTAAGGAGTTTCTAACGTAGCATGTTTATATCTTGCTCTGACTGAGTGAAATAAAATCTGATTATTGGATTCCATTCTAGGAATCACAAATCTTCCTAAAATATTTGGACTGAAAAGCTACTGCAGGGATAAGCTAGAGGCGTTGAAATGGAGATGGAACCTGCGTAATGAAAAACCTGGGTAATGATTATGTTTCAGCATGGATAAGTAAGACTTTGTAGCTTGTGTTCCTGTGATAGTTGAATACCAGTGATAAAATGAGTGATATAAAATAGTTAGTGTTACTATTAAGAGTTTAAACTTCTGGTTGCTTACTCTACCGTAAGACTCATGGTTTGATCTTGCATTTCTGTATGTAAGATAATTTGCCCTTTGTTACTGTCTTGTAACAAAATTATAAGTCTGAAGTTTCTCATTCACATTGGACCACGTTTTGATGATTGCAGTGAAAGCTACAGGTATCACTGTAATGTAGTAACTTGGGCTAATTATGTCAAAACTGAAATTGGTCAGGATGCTGTAGTGTTGCAAAGTACAAAAGCCTGAACCTCAGTCTTAAAATTGTCACAAAGCTCTTGCCGCATGACTTTGAGGTTAGCTTTAGAGCAGTAATTTTTTTTTCTTTTAAAGAATACAAAACAATTGAGATGCTTTGGTGGGCAGGAAAGGAAATGTTATTAGGCATCAAGAAGTTGGTATGTCTTGCTGCTTTTTTGAATTGTGTGCTTTAAAGGAATTTAGCATTCAGCTACATTATCTTCATATTAATAGCTGATATAATGAAGATAGTCCTTAAAACAAGGAATCCAGTGTGATCTTTCAGGGAGTTTTGAAACTGCTCAAATATGTCTCAGTGATTTGAAAAAAAGGGTGTGAACTGTTCATATACTATAACTTTCCATTACTAAGGCAGCTGACATTTGCTGGATAATAGTGTTTATGTACGATAGTTAAGGGTCTTAATTCTCCATGCCTTTCCAAAAATTAAACTGGCTATAAGACAATATGTGAGATGGTGTATGTATTCCTTTATGGATTACAAAAGCATATAATAATATGAACAAATGGTGTAGGCATTTGAACCAAGAGAAAAATGTTGAGCATTGTCAAATTAATTTTTCTTCAGAGATTAAAATAATGGGTTAAAAATCTGTTGTGGAATTAGAGCTCTATATGACTGAGTAAAACAGAAGCTGTCCTTTCATCAGTGAATTCAGCCTGTTCATGAAAAGATGTGGTAAATGGACCAGTGAGAGAATCATTATGAGACAGCATAACTGTAAAATATCTTTAAAAATATGTATGCTTACATAAACTAGTTGAGAGATAATACATTGAAAGAAGACCTTGAGATTACAGAGTGAATGTAGTTTTAATTTTGTGAATGGCAAGAAGTTTTGTATGAACCATTCGTATATCTGCAATGAAGAGATTTGCTATTTGTGTTTTGCTCTATGCAAAGGTTGCTCTATTGTGTTTTCTGATCTGAAGAGTGAATAGCAGTGAAGATGTAGTCCCGGAGCTGAAGAAAAATTTGCTTGAAAGATCAAAGATTAGAAACAACTTCAATCACATTTCTGACTGTTTAACACTTAAATGACACTTCATTTTTTAAGTGTAATGGTGGATATTGCACATTATAATAAATGTGATTACCTTACAGTATCACTAGTTGACTTCATCTGTATTAGAGCAAAATCCAAAGAACTTAATTATGCTCACCGCATCCCTGTTGTGCTTGATGTCATGTGCATGTGTAGTGAAAAGCTGATTTATGCCTTTTCCCCTTCCTCCAATTCTGTTAGCATCTGAAGAAAAATAAAAAGGAGTGAGCTAAAAAAATAAATGGAGAAGAAAAACCAGGGACTTTAAATGGAAAACCTTCATGCATGCAACTGCAAAAAAGTCTCAGTCCCCCACCATTCTTTAAAAAAATTGAGAAATGCAAGCAGTTCTTTTGGCTGCGTAAAGCAGTATTTAAAGTCTCTCCTCTTTTCAGTTACCTCTCAAGCTTCTGTAGTGGGAAGAGTCTTGTACTCTCCATTAATAGCAACTTTTCAACATAAAACTTGTTTAAAATGTGACCAGCAAAGGCCAAGAATTTTCTAACCTTATGATGCAATATAATGCAATATGATAGTTATGATGCAATGTAAGCTTAAGAGACTACTTAATCTAACTTTTGTTTTCTTAAAGAATAAGCTCTTTATATTAATTCATAAAACCTTAAAGGATTTAGGGCCTGGTATCTGTACTGTAGTCCTAAAAATTAGAGGGTATAGTTGCCTGGAAAAGAGTGACAGGATTGATCTTGGTTTCTGTATTTTTGGAACTTTCCCTTCCTATACATAATATTTTTGAGTTCTTTTGGAATGTATTTATATTCAGAGTGGAAAACATGAGTTAATGTTCCAGACATGAGTTAATGAGTTCCTTATTTTCACATTTCTTTCCTGTATTGAAAATCTTGGGAGCCAGGATCTTTGTTTGTTCTTCCAAAAGAAGTCAGTCTGAAGCACCAGCTTTAGTTCATAATGGGAGTGTCTTCTGTCAGATTAGCTAATTTTTTTTTGCATGGCTAGCTCCCTTGTCAGTTCTCATTTTGTTTTGTTTTTTTATCTTTGAATTTTTGATTTGTTGGAGAGATGATGAGTGTCAATTTTACACACAGAGACTAATAAATACACTCTTCAGACTGTTTTTGTTCAAAAATATACACAGACTGAAATTTTGATATAGAGAAGGTATAAATTTAACTTGTGTCCAAACAATTAATGAAATCCTTTATTATAATAATGTAGAGAGATAATTGTGACACTGTATTTTAAATAATGAATTATTTCTCACTGGAATTGGTGATTCTTATTTTTTTTAAAACTTTGCCAAGCTAATCCTTTACCTTTGTATCCACTTGAGATTGTTTGTGATGATTCAGGTAGTGCATGAAGGATGCATCTTGGGGAAGGAGTTCTGCTGATGCCAAACTGTTTTTCAGCAATAGCTCTGCAGCTTGTCAAAAGTTCTAATTTGGAGCAGGTCCTTCCCATCTTTCTGCTGATTGAGGGCATATTGTTTTGGAATTGGGAAAGATAATTCCTTTAACAAGTGCTTAACAGGCAGTGTTAAATATTCTAGACATTTCAATGATGGGACCAGTTACTTTTTAGCAAGATGATACAGAGCTTGCCTTGTAAATTCCTTTCTGTCCTAGCCTTTCCTCTTCCAGGGACTCCAGAGTGGATGTTTCAAGTTCTGCTCTAGCTTCTGCTGCTAGTGGTACTTGAGTTGCTCCTAGAAAGCAAGGAATGGGAGCCATAATAACGTCTTACATCCGGTGCACATTTGTACAAAAATGTAGTTTCATAATCTCTATAAACTAAAGTTTTCCTGCTGGTTTAAGGAGGTGTTGGCCCTGATGACATGTTCCTGCCATCTCCCTTCTGCTGGGACTGCCATTTGTGTAGTCATCTAGAGCAAACTTAAAAGTAACCTGTGAAGAGAGTTAACAAAATGCAGTGGACGAGGTGTGAAAAATGAAAAGCCTAGATGGAGATCAAGACCCTGGGTGGTTTTCTTTGTGTGTGTGTTTTTTTCTTTTTTCTTTTTTCTTGTTTGTTTTTGTTTTGTTTTGTTTTTTGTGGCAGAATGGCACTACATTCTGACTTTGTTACCATGGTAGAGCACTTCTCACTGTTGACATTTAAATTTCCTGTTTGTTCCCTCTTGGGCTGAGCCCATCAGAACAAGCCTCTTGCTGCTACCTGATGTATTGTTAGCAGGTGACCACAAGGACGATGAGGGGACTTTGAGACTGTAAAATCGGGCTTTCAAGAGTTAGAACATGTTGGGATTAGAGTTGCTCTGCCATGCTGTGTTCATTCTTGGGATACATTTGTGCTATGATCCAGTTGTGGTCTCTCCTTGTCACTTTGCCTCTCTTCTTTGGTGCAGGAGATAAAACGTAGCCTTTTGTGTATACTTATGGATGCTTTTTTAACGCTAATAACTCAGAGTATATTCTACCTTTAAGGATTTTTTCTCTGTAGCTTTGAGGAACATGTAGTTGCTCCTACTTTTCAGCATTCAGTTTGCAAGTGAAAATCCAGTTCACTAGGAATTTTGAGGTAATCCTAGCCCAGTAGATAAATTGGAGGTTGGACTTCTGGAACTTGTTGCATTTTACCATCTTTATATAACTTAGCTGAACTACTGAAAAATTAGAAAACTAGAAATACTTTTCCAGGGTACTGTGGTCTTATTTACTATCTTATGCACTTCTGAGACATGCGCAATGAATCAGTTTGCGTTAAAATGAAACACATAAAAAATATGATGGTTTTCTAGTCTCTGCTTACCCAAGTTTCACTCCCTTCTTGCCTTTGGAAAGAAATATCAGCTTTTCAGAAAGATTGCCATAATTTAAAAGGCTGATTCCCTCTACAGGCTAAAATTTTGAAATTGAAGGCCTGCAACTGTTTAAGCATGCTTAATTTCAAGCACATGCTTATTTACAGGATCCAGATTTGTTTGTCTAATTACTTTATAGCATGAGTGAAGCCAGACTGTCCAACTCTCAGGCCCATCTGTTTGGAAGGGGAAAGAGGAACTCGCTTGTGTCTGTTCCAAAAAGCTGTTTCACCCGTAGCCACCAGATAAAATTTGTTTCAGATTCAGAGTCGGTGGTATTCGGGAATACATGATAGATGCTTTTGTCATAATATATTATTCTGAGCTCAGAATGATTGTGGTTCGTAGGAGCAGGACCACAAAGGGATCTCTTGGACTGCTTCATTTTAAGTGCCTGTAAATTCTCTGGCTTTACATATTGGTACAATTTATTGACTTGTTTTATTTATGACAATGAGATAGTGAGAGGTTGTTATCCCAAAGCTGTAGCATTTTGCATGATGTAATACTGCCTGTCCATCACATTTTGTTCCACAGTTTAAATGTGCCAAATTCTACTGTTATTTCCTCATGCTAGCCAAGAAGTGTAACTTGCACGTACTTTGAAAATCATTTGAAACTTTTATAATATTCAGTGATGTTTATTATCACATGTAATTCTTTGCCTTCAGTGTAAAAATAAAATTAAACAGCCAACTCTGCATGTTTCATTCATTTTGAATATGTATGAGTAAAAATAGGGCTTGGTGGAAAACTCCAAGTTTGTATATACAAGTCCTATTACTTAAAAGCAAAATATTATTCCTAATTTTATTATCTTTATATTTGGCTACAAAAGTAACTGAACTTTTTCTTAATTTTATTTGAACCTCACGTTTAAGAGGACAACATAATCACACACATCTCTGCCCATAATGTCTAATGTAAACTTCATTTAAGTAGAGCAAAAATAGAAATTGGATGGAGAGCTCTCTACATTGACTGTTAAAACGTAAAGGGGAAAAGAAATGAATATTTTCTTCAGATGATTTCCAAAGGGGAAAAAAAAAATCAATGAATTTTTCATTTACTTAAATGTAGTGTATTGAGCCTCTCTTGGTAGGCAGCTGTGTAAGAGCTAGTTATCTTTCATTACAGGTAATGAGTCCACAGTTTTCTCCAAGGAACTGTGTGTAAGATTTAAATAAGAACATCTTCTGTTAGTAATACTACTCTGTGCATCCTTTTGCAAAGAAACACTGAAGGAGATAAGACAGAGTGTGCTTAGTAGAATTCTGTGAAATGGTGTCTTTGCTGTGATCATGTTGTCTGACATCCCATATATACGCTAGTGCTTGTCCAACTGATGAGAGGGCATCACGGAAGTGCTACCTCACCATCCTCCCTCAGACTGTGGCTGCTTCTCCCAACTTCTTCCATGCCAGTTCTGGGGTAGGGAATTTCCTCTTGTCCCTGCTTGCCTCCCAGCTGTATCTTCCTAGCACTGTGCTGTACTGGCCTAAGACAATTGGATAAGCTTGCCTTTCAGAGATGGGAACCTTTGGATTTTTTAAAAACAATTATTTCATTGGTCTAATGGTTATCACTTGTCTGCAAAGCTAAAGGAGCAGCATACTTTAGTACAGATGTAGAAATAAATGGCTAGAGACATCAGTACCACTAGTTATTAGAGAAGTATGACCAGGCTCTGCTTTCTCTTAAAGAAATAGATGTTGTGAGATTTAGTAGGACGATGCATATCCCTTTATCTCAGGCAACCTACGAAGGTTTTGTCTGTTTTGTGATGAGAATTGTGCCAGGCTCTCTCTCCTGTTGGTTGCTGTAACCCTTCTCCCCTGACCAGATATTATAATCTTCCTGATATTCTTCACCTAGCTCTGTGGAGTAAATGAGTTTAGAAGGGAACTCTGGAGACTAGTCCCTTTCTTGAAGTGGCCTCAGCTGGAACAGGCTGCTGAGGGTCATATCCAGTTGAGTTTAGCATATGTTTAAGGATGGAGACTCCACAGCCTCTCTTGGCTACCCATTCCTGTGTTTGACCACCATCCTGCAGTATTCCTTGCCTTTCTACCTTGCAGTTACCTCGTGTGTCACTTGTCTCATCACCATTGCTGTGACAGTACCTCTGTAACTCCCAGTTTTTGCCACAGGCATCTGTGGTCACAAATGTGGTTTTCAGTCAGCCTCCCTTTACCTTTCCAGTGTGCTTTCCCCCATGTACCCTGTTATATGTCTGGTGACAGTGTAATAATGGTTGACAGTTGTCACTACTGCCATTATCCCTTCTAGGGACTGTCCCTCAAACTCCTCTAAGCACCGCCTGCCCTTTTAGCTATTTTTAGCTGATATGGTTCCCAAACTGATGGCTGCACAGCTGCTGCTTGGGGGTGTGAGAGAGGAGAGGAATTGGACCCTGGGGTGGGGGTACTGACTTTTTGGGTCACTACTCTGTGACAATTTACTATGACCTATGGCACACCATCCTGTCCTTGGGTTTTATAATGGCTTTATGCTTGAGCAGCTGTTGCCCCAGTCTTATCCTTTCCTTACTTGTGTGGTGTTTTGTGGTTTTTAGTAATTGCAGGGTCAATATATCTTGGCTTTGGTGGAAGACTGTGTGTTGGTTCAGTGAATTAAGCCTGGTTCGGTGTGGTGGTAAGCAACAAACAAAACCACAAACAAATGTGTGGACATGCACATTTTGTTGCTGATGTTTACTGCTTCTTTCGTTCTTAAGTAATTGTTATTTATATAACTGACAAAGTGATACTTATTTTCATAAATATACTTATTTATCATTTAATGTTTTTTGAGTGTCAGAAATTAAATTTAATCCTGTTTAATGGGTCTCTTCTTGTGGGAAAATAACTCCAGTTTACTAACAAGATGTAGATGCTTCCACTTTTATGAAATGAACTTGATGGGATGCTCTGCATCTTCTAGTGTAGTTTTGGGAGTCTTTATAAACTCTCTGAAGGTCTTCAAAACAATCTTTATCAAACATTTGATGATGGCTACTTCTACTGAAGCAATAACACTTGTCTAGATATCAGCAATTGCAGCTATTTAACAGGAAGTAAATTAGTAACTTTCTTGTGAGGGCAGTGGAGAGAATTTTGAAATCCACTGACCAGCTGAGAAAAAGGGCATTGTAGGTCAGTAGAATGGTGTTACCTATGTTAGAATTTGGTCAGAGCAGTAGGCTTTTAGCAGTCTTGCTTTTATAAAAAGTGTTGCTTATTCAGTGTCTTTATCTGTTACAATGTTTGAGAAATGACACTTTTTCAATGTAGTTATTAGAGAAGACAATTATTAGGAAGATAATTCTAGGGTCACTTATCTTCCTGGCTGTCAACACCAGGGTTCCTTATGCTAAAATCATCAGTAAATTCAGGGTCATGTGAGCCTGGACAGTCATGGTAAGTTTTCCTTGGGTTTCTGAATGTGCAGTATGAGTATAGTCATAGTCACCTAACTTTGAAAGCATGGTAGATTGTGTGGAAAAATACCAAACAGATATTTTTTTTTCAACACATAGGCATACAATTAATATTCTTTGACTGCAATCTCAATGTAACATCTCAATAACACAGTGCTAGTTTTTAATTAGTTTTTCACTCCCAAATATATTCTCATGTTTTGGTTTTTTGTTTTCTGGCCTCCCCTTTTAAAAACACAAGCTGAGGTATTGCAAAGTGCACTTACTAAGCAAGCTATATACTTGTGTTCTCTATTAATTTGCAAAGCTTCACATGCAGCTTTAGGACAGGAGAAATAATATGGCTGTATTAAGAGTAGGTCTTGTGTCCATGCATTTTCTTCATCTGCTCTAACACTGGAGTTTTTGAACTGTTTGTTATTCTATTTGTCTTCCCTACTGAACTTTCAGTTTGATACAGACAATTTTGTATATGTCATAAACTTGGGTCCTTGGTAATGTGAGGTATTGTTTTGGCTAGAATGATGCTCCCCTGTTCTTTCCTCTCATCATTCTGTCCTGTTTTTTCTCCCTGACTGCCTGGTTTTCATTTAGGCTAATGTATATTTTGTGCTAAGCATCTCATTGAGCATTCTCTGCCAAGCTGAAGACTTTTTCCAGCCTGAAAGCCAAATGGCCTAGAAAATAAAGTGTTCCTAACTTTGTCTGCTGAATTCAGAAGGGTAATTCCAAGTGCTTACCCCCCTCCAAACGAATAAAAAATATGTAGCTCGAATCCTAATTAAAAAAAGAAGTAGAGCTAATACTCTTCAAGAGTAAATAGTACTTGATTGTGTTTTGAAATGAAGTCGTTCATAGGTTTGGCTATTTGTGGCTAAAATTTATTCTTTAATTGATAAGATGGAGTACTTATCAATAAGCAAGGAATCTTTCTAACCATACTAACATATTCAGGCTGGCTTTGCGCAACACTGGCATATTACATTTTAAACTAAGTTTGAATTAATGGTTAAACAAATGCTGCTTTTTACATCAGGCAAAATCTTGTGTGGTCGTGTAACTGTTTTGTGTTGCATGAAAAATGAAATGGTCTTCATGAGGCTGGATGATTGGGAAGACCAAGATCTTGTTAGTGTTTGCCATTTCCTTTGTGCATACCTGGTTTCTTCTCTTTATCTTCATGTAATCAGCAGCTATATCCATTGCCAGGATCTAATTGAACTTAATGAAGAAAGAGGTTCTGCTCTTAAGCTTCTGCATTTTCTGCTCTTTGTGCTGCTCTCGGTGCTAAAAAGAGATGCGTTAACATAAACCTGAGTAGGCTGTTTAACCTTCTTTCTCTTCTGGAAATGTAGATGCAATAACATTTGCAGCTGAAAAGGCTCATTCGCAGTTTCTAATGTTTAAGGATGCAAATGAAGCATTTTGTCTTTTCTGTCGCCTGGAGGTGTTAAGCAAGGAAACAGAGAGAGGTTTCTAGGATTAGTTCCACAGATTTCTTTTATCATGTAAAAATCAAGGGTGGTTTCTATGCCATGAAGTGAAGAAAAGCAATATGGAAACCATCCAGCAAAAATTCTTAAGTTTCATTTGTTTCTCCCTAAACTTTCTGGGTATTCCTTACTACTGATATACGCAAATACTCAAACTTTTCTGTCAGGGCTAAGTTTCCTGTGCCTCGGGTGGTGTCTGTGTAGTGTTTCTGTGTAGATGGTGAAGTAATGAATAATTTACAGTGGCATGTCATGCAAACTATTGTATGTTCAAATTTTATATTTGAGAAGTGCTTCTGACCTCAGTTAATTCAATATTACTTTTATGTTCTGGACAAATATAAAATATATAGACCATCTAAAGGCTTAACTTGTTTCAAAGTGAAATGATCAAGTAAAACTTCAGCTTGCTGATCCGATCCAAAGTGAAAACTTGTAAATTTAAAGCCTCAGAGGTGGTGCTCGTTCTTCTCAGTGTCTTTTGGTTTGAGCCCTTGGAAGAAGCTGACTCTGTGCTTCTTTTCGCTTGCAAAGATATGACTGGGAACCATGTCTTTGACTTATAAGTTACAATATACACTATGAAATTTTTAGTAAAGGAGAGTTTTTAATTTCAAAACGCAAAATTAAATCCATGCAAGAACATTTACCCTTAGTACATATAATCTGTGATAATAATAGTTTACAACTTGTATCTTGTTAAGGAAGTTGTCTACAGATCAGTCTGGTTCATAGTTTTGACTTTGTAAATTTACCAGCACTGTGGAATTAAATAGGAGATTACTTTAAAGTTTATTTAAAAGCTCTTTTTCATGCAGCGTTAGTGCTTAAGGTAGTGCTGACCATTTAGATTTATTCTGGCCAGTCCCTGGTGTTTATGCAGAAGGTTGTATACCTTTTCTGTAGTGTACACTTTTTTTGGACAGTGGAGTTAAGCAGCTTTAGATTGTTTATACTGGCTGGCAACTATGCCTTTTTTTAAGCTGAGCTGCAGAGTAGTCTGACAAATTGAATTCTCTCTTCCCATCCCCAGTATTTGAATATACTTACACTACTTTTAAAAAAACATAATTATGCCTGTCTCTCTATATATTCTATATATCTGTATGCTGTTCCTGCGTTCTATTCCTAGCCTGCTTTAAAGAAGGCATGTTTGGGGCCTGGATAAGACCTGTTTTCGTTTGGTCCTGCAGAAGTTTGTCTGGCCCTAGTGGTAACTGATTAATGGATTTTCATGCCTCTGCATAATTTAAACTATACTTTGGAGACAGGTATTAACAGATTCATACCAGGGTTAAATAAATCAGTTAATATTTCTTAGAATGATGTTTTAAAGGGAGTATATTAAGACATCTCCCTATGTTTTAACTTATGGCAAAGGTTAAACATGGAAACTGGCATCTGTATAGGCTCTTTTTCAAGTGAATGAGTGTGTTCTAGTTTTCAATTTTTTGGGTATTGCTGCCCAGCAATTATCTTCTTTTCTTAAGGTGATCCTTTGAAAATGCTTTAGTGTTCTTTAAATTCAGTTTTAAGAAGTGGGACGAACTTCTTGCAGCTGTGTTCAATTTTAGGTAAAGCTTTTTTATTCTGCTAACTTTTTGTTTTCAGAGGAAAGATTTCCAATGTATTACTTTCTCTTACAGTGTGTGCTCCTGTTATAGAGTGAGTACAGATATTTAAAATGGTACAGTGAAGTGTCTCAGGTAGTGGCATAGCTTGTGTGGTGAGTTCTGACCTGTACATTGCAGTCTGTTTTGAAATCAAGTAACAGTTTTGATTTTGGAGTAGAATTTGGAAGAAACCATGAGGTCTGATAGGCTGGGCCGCAGAGTTTGTTATTACCACCTTCTTCCTCTGCAACTTGCATCAGGCACCATCACTTTTTCAACTGCCAATTTACATTTTGCTTTTGAGGCTGCTTGCTGTCTCAGTCTTACCTGCCTTGTGCTTCTGCAGCTCAGCGTGATTGTAGTAATCCATCTCCTTCCAAAACCCTCAAAGAAAATAAAAGCCAAACCTCCAGAAATAACTGCAGTAGCCAAAAGCAAGTGCGGTAGGATGCTACAGCCCTTCCCTCTCCTGTGTATCTGTCCTTTTGCTTACATCACTTATTGTCTTCACTCTGCCATAAGCTTGTACAGAAGGCTTTAATTTACTTTTCTTCAGCATGGCTTATGTTGTAAAATTACTAGTTCTCATGAAGGATGCTACTTGTGAGTGTTGTCTTTTCTCTCAGGTGTGTTTGTATAAATGTGTATGCATTGTAAAGATCTTTTGTCTTCAGAAGTTCTGCTTGCTGTAAACAAGATTGGAGGAACTTCACTGAACTGCTGAAGAGTTACTACTCTTGGTTATCCATGACAATACCTAGGCTTTTTACTGATTCAGGCCTTTTCCAACTTAAAATTAATTTGCAGAGAATGAAATTTTCTGTTTATTGGTACTAAATTTGCAGGTTGATGCCTGGACAAATCATTGGCCACTTGTGCATATGTTCTTAATTCTGAGCCTTCAAGATAGCAGCAACAGGGCCCAAGTGTTTGAGCTGGTGGTTCGTTTCTGTGCATCTAGCAGAAAGCTTCAGGTTGGTTTTTTTATGTCCACCCCATTCTATTGTAGAGCATTTTACCAGTTTGGTGTATTGGGTAGATGCATCTTATTTTATATTCTTAAAGTAGATTTCCTTGAGGGATTCCTTCCCAATGTTGAATGGACAGTTCCTGTATTCTGGAGTTTTATGTCTCCACTTTTCTCAGTGTACTTATGTTGGTGGTGTTTTTTGTGTATGGCTTTTTTTTTTCTTTTTCCCCCTCTTTTTCTTTTTTTCCTTTATTTTTTTCCTTTTCCTTGGTAGTGTTCCTGAATGTTACCTGTCTTTGGATGTTTCGTCTGGGTTTTTCTGTTCTGCTTGGTTTTTCTGTAGGTTGTTTATACCTCTCTTGGACCTTCTTTTTGCTACCAGCTCAGCTTTTCAGCCCTGCATTTAGCCCATGTGATTTAGAGGCTTTTAAGCCCAGCTGTCTATTCCAGTAATCCTTGAAGTGTGCTGCTTATCTGCTCTGCTTTGTATGTGGCTGCAGGCAGTTGCATGTACAGGTTTGTGTCGTTCTGGTGAGCTGTGAGCTATACATGGGAGATTGGATTTGTGGATCATCCCAACTTTTCTGGAACTCAGTGATTACCAGACTACTATTCCCTTCTCCCCTGGGTCTGCCTCTTTGACTGGCTGTGTGTCAAGAGGGCAGTACAATGGTGAAAGAATTAATCAGCTGCATGTAAGTATTTCATGGAAACCATTTCCAGTTTTTCCTGTGAAGAAAACTTGAGGCTTAAGACAAAACTCCTTTGAAAACCAGACCTATGGTGAAGTTTCTACTGGAGTTATCTGTGGAGCTTCCTTCATAATCTTATTCACAAATAAATACTTCAGTAAATGTGGTAACTTGTTACCCATGCTTGCTGATCTCGCTGTTACCTTGCTGCCACTGAATCTTGCTTCTGTTTCTCTTCTCCCCTAAGTTGCTGGAATACTTGACCCCACATGTCAGAGTTGGTTTAAACAGTGTCTTTGATACTTCAAACTTCAGCCATTCTGTGGTTCAAACAATGCTCCTCAGAGAAGGAGTCATGTTTGATTTTTTAAAACAAACCTGTAAACAGTGATGCAGACTTGACAAGAAGAGCAGGTCAATATGGCAGCGTGCTGCCCCTTTACAGGGCATCTTAAGAGTTTGAGGATGTGCCATCCTTCCAAAGAAGGTTCTTTTTCCCAGTTGCATGCACCAGCAGTTCATGTGGGCCTTCCTTTAGTGCCCATTAAGCTTCTCTGTTTAGCTCATGTTAACTCATGAAAGTGATGAAAACTACTTCTTTACCCAAAAAAAAAAAAAAAAAAGGCCATTGTCTGCCATGTTGGTCAGCTAAGTCAACTGAGGAGTGTTAAAGCCTGCCTTCAGAGAAGGGGGGATGGAAGGACTGTGGGCAGGTGTGTGCAGGAGAGGAAGGAGAGAGAATGAGGGAAAAGGACCTAGGTTGTCGCAGTCACTTAAGGGCTCTTACTGTCTTCCATAATTATCTCCCTGAGTGTGGGTAATCTTGAAAATGTCATGTGTAAGTCTGAATTTGAGAACCTGTGATTCAGTGGCAGTGTGCAACAGATTGGGTTCTCCTGTAAATTTTTTGTTTAAAACCAGCTCTGTGTTTACATAGAAAAGCTTATTTTCAGTAAAGTGCAGCTACAGTTGCTTCTGAGATCTATCAGCCATTTAATCCTCAAAGATGGGACATATTTTCCTACAACTAGTCATTTTGGGTACTAGGGAATGAACAAGCACAAAGCCTGCATTATTGTCACTGCTTCTGTGTGGTAAGATAACTACAGGGGCTCTTACACCTGGAAGCAGCTGAGCAGAGTATGTTTTTCCACATCAGCATGGTGTGAGTGGAAAAATCCCCTCACCAAATGATCCTAAAAGGGAAAACACAAGATTCTTGATAGCAGTGCTTTTGTACATGGCATATCTTCTTGTTGGTTGAAGCTGCTCCTCTTAGGCTGATGTTACTTGCAGATTCAAGTATCTTGGCTCAAATGAGGACACCAAAACCTGTGTTTAATTGTCCATAACTAACATAGTAAAAGACAGAGGATAAGTTTTGTCACTTGTTTTGTCTAAAGCTAGGTTGGAACTGTTCAATCATTTCCTGCAGCTCCAGGAGGCCTGGCAGTGAGTTGGCTGGCTTGCCACAGATTCATAATCCCACAGAAGACTGTATGTTGCCAAGTGTACGTGTGTAAAAGTTGATTATGCAGTTTCTCCTCCTTCACTCTTTCTATCTTTAGTTCTGCTTAGGCTATCACTGAGGCTGAATACGCTACTGACTGTAAAGTGCAGTAATTGTGAATGTCTGCATTCACAGTTTTTAGGAGGAGGTGCAAAGGAATCTCCTCTTCTAGACTGAGTCTCTTCAATTACCTCAGGTCCACTAGAATTTGTCAGATGGGTGGGTCCTTTCCAGATGTTGAGAGAGTGGTGAATTACACTAACATAGGTGTGTTTGGCCCACTCTGTTCCCAGAGCAGTCAGATGTTTGACAGACTTTGACTGTGAAGGTCGCATGAAGCTCAATCATGAACTTCCCAAATGGATTTTCCAAATTTTGCCTTCACTTGTTGTACTTTGATGCTGTTTAGTTTTTGCAATATCAGGGGTCCTGCATTCCCTGAGGGTAGAATAAGGCTTTTGTCTGGCTCAAAAAAAAACCCCAACCACCACACCAAAGGGAAGTGAGAATAAACTGCTCGCAATTCTTATGGCATGACAATTAGACCTATTGTTGCTGATTTCAAATATAATGGGGAGTTGGGGAAAACTCAGTATCTACTACTGAAGACAACTAAAAATTAACTTTTTTAGCATGGAATATATTATGAAATTGTTCTTTTATAAAATATGCCTGTACCTTTGATTATGCAAGGTAAAGCAGTTATACACTGATATCACAGGTACATTTCTAAAGAACATGCTGGTGCGTGTTTATGGTGAAACTTGATGTGTTTTCTGCAGCCAAATAATTAGTCTTCAAGGCTGAAATATGCTGCTGAATGTGTGGAGGAGTAACAAGTTTTGGAAGAACTTGTTTGATATCAGTGTGTAAGCTTGTGTGTGTACAGCAGAAGATTTAGTACTTGCTACCACACTGAAAAACCTTTGTGTGGATAAACTGTCATCAGACACTGCAGGTTTTTCTGTTACAGTTTCACCTGTGTGTTTGATAAACTAAGGATGCTAATGGTTGAGTGCTGGTAAATCTTTGTGAGAGTTGAAGTTGTCACCACATTCTTTCTTATGGTCTGTTTTTGGCATTTTCAGTATTGGGCAGTAGATTTTTGAGCAGATTGTTTAGTAAGTTGTGTTGGCAATGGAGAAGCTGAGTCACTTTACTGGTGATGAGCTGAAAAGCTTTGGCAGAGGGCTTGAGCAAGCATCTTTGAGTGATGGGGTTATTAAATTACCATAGCAAGTTTTACAAGACTTTTAGTAGTGCCTTAAGCCGACAAAGTCTTTGTTTTTTTTGTGGGCTTAACTAAAGGTAGTTGTGAGTCGTGTCAGAGAATGCACCCCTTTCTTGTGTGAGAGATGGTTAGACACACTGCCTGGAAACCAGCGGAACATCCTAGGTTTGTTAACTTTTGGTTTATGGCTGTTTATGGCTATGCAGAGTCACATGGTTTTAGGCATCCTGTGATATCAAATTGAGTTAAACTATTTTGTTTCAGATTTTTTGATGGGAAATATCTGGCTGTGGTGACTGCCCCAACTGACTAACCATATTAGGGAATAGCTGGTGGTACTAAGCTGCTGCTTATTAACCATGAAAAAGCTGATCTGAGTAAGGTACAGAGGTTCAAAGCAGTTAAAGCCAAGAGGTGCAAGACAAGCACAGTTTGTAAATTCTGAGTTATGAAGAGTATACGTTAAAAAAAGACAAAGATGCAGGTTGCACCAGGTGATATTTGCATCAGAGTAATGTGAATCTGTTGCACATCATCAGGTAATTAATTTTTAGTAAGTAGTATTGGCTGTATCCACGTGGAATATTATGGCTCTACAGGATTCATATAACAAATATATTGGATACAGAGATTAATTTAATTTATTGAAATGGCCTGGAGTGTTCCTTCTCAGGTGATTCATGAATCTCTCCTGAATAGTACTGTTCTCTTCTTACCTAGCTGTTTGTTTGGACAGGAGTAGGAAATGAACAGGGCACTTTGACTAGTGGCATGGACTTTCGGTGAGACAAGGCAGTAGGTCAAGCATGGTGTCCCCCATGTTTGTTTTGCTGGAAAGGTGCATGCTTGCTGATGCCTTGAATGTAATTTCTGTCCTGTCCTGTGACCTCCAGGTTGAATGAAGATTTTTTTATTTTCTGTCAGAACAAAGGGGAGAAAAGAAATACTGTAAGGGTATGGAAACAGACTGCAAACTAAAAATCTTGGATGGTCTGTTAGGGCAGCAAAAGTTTTGGACCCACTGTTTTGACCTCTGGAGATCCCATGTTTTTGATGGTAAAATTTGAGAAGAAAGTGAGGAGAGGAAGCAATACATAGTTAAGTTTGAAGTGGTATTGGTCAGGATGCAAATGCCAGTTTTTTGGCAGAAACTGTGGAAACAAGGTGTTTCCAGGTTAGGAATGATACAAGAGGGATAGTGTAGTCTCCAGTTGTCAAATCTGTAAGCACACCTTTTCCACAACGTGTTTTGAAATTGGAATACAGTCTGATGACAGAAGAGAACACTGCCCTACTCTAGGTGTATGCAGGTACTTATTTGTGCCTCTTGTTGAGAGGAAGGAATATCAATTTTCAGGTCATAATCTGTTGTTTTTGAAACAGTCAGCTCCAAACTTTGTCACTGTGGTTTCATGCATCAACTCCTTTCTTTGTTTCCCTTCTTCTTAAAAAGCGAATTTCTTATAATACCAAAGGATCTGAACACTAAATAATTACAGATCTGCGTGCTTGTTTTGGTCCTCCTATCTCTTCCTTCTTCCTACTGCAGTCTTCCCAACTTTCTAAGCCAGTATTAATCAAGTTGTTAATTCCTGAGTTGCTGAGCTAAGAAACCAAATGCTGTAGAGAAGAAGTGGGTAGAGATAAACCTCCCCAGATGGTTCATTCTGAGTCAAAGCTAACAGACCTTTGTTGTAGCAGAACTGATGCTCTGCATTTGGTTTGGGTGTCCTTGCACTAAGCTTCCTTGTATGTTGGTAATGCTTCCCTGATCATTTCTCCATGATCTCTAGCACTCTGTTAGCTGGGACGGTTGGAAATCATCTATCTACACAGAGCTTCTGCTATTACACTCTTCCTGCTAGGAAGCTGCTGACAGTGCAAATGGTGACTCTCAAGCATGTTGAGATCTCTCAGCTCTTATAACATCATGAATAGGAGGATACTTCCCAACTTAAACATATTTTTCCTATGCACTGGGATTGGATCATGTACTACCATCACATAAATACACAAAGCTTCAACAGATTACTTTTTGTTGTTAGTGACTATAACTATATGGTATGTGCAGCACAAGTATGTGTCAAAAAGTCAAAATATAAAGACAAGTTGTGATGCTATTTGCCATTTTGTTAGTATTGGTATTAAGTAAGATGCCCATTGGCTAGAAACAAGGTTTTTTTAAGACATTTTACAGGTGTCTTAGAATTGAGGGGAAGGAAATAAATGTAACTTGGAAAAATTGTGCAAGGCTTGACTTTTTTTTTTTTTTAGTTTAGTTTTTAATTTTATTTTTTTTATCCCTATCCCTCTTTCATCCTCTCTTTCCCCCTTGAGTACAAAAGATGTAAAGTTGCCTGAAACACATGTGCACTTGCTATTGCATCAGTAAATTTCAGGGAATAGTTACAACAGAATTGCCTTTAACTTACTGTAGTCCTGACCTGAGGAGGTTTGAAAAAATACCTGTATCTGAATCACCTCGCTGAAGTCTGTTGTGATCATAGAAAAACAGGAGGAAGAAACATGCAGTTCAGTGTTTTACCTACATATTAATGTGGAAGTATTAAAATATTTTATGTTAGCCTCTTTCCACATTATGATTGGAAAAGAGTTGTCTGAAAGAATCAAGAAATGTTATTTCACTTATTGCTTTATTTTCAAGGTCTTAAATATGTTGAGTGAACAACTGCATTTCATGGTGATGTTTCATTGAGGTTTGGTTTTAGAAATGCATACTAAGTAGACTTTTAAACTGTGTTATCATTTGGAAATACGTCTTTGTAAATCACTTTTGCCTGTTTCAATGGTGAATTAACAAGCCTGTTTTCTGAAGGGATATTTTAACTTTCAGGCTGGAGTACTTCCACTTGCAGCTATTTTTCTCTGGCATGGCTTTTGATTTATACAAATGCTAATTATAGGGCTTTGAATCTGTGTGTATACGTAGTTTCACAAGGTCATACACATTTTTAATGAACTGTATGAAATGCTTATATATTGCTATGTTGTTACGTAAACAGATCACTGTCATAAGTCTTGTTCCATTAGCTCTAAGAGACAAAAAAGTTAATAGCAGTATGTGTGTATAGAAAAGCTGATTTTTGGTTTTTGTCTCTGAAAGTTTTATCTGCATTGTCTTTGCAGGCATCAGAAGGTGTCACCTTCATTGGACCTGACACACATGCTATTCAAGCTATGGGAGACAAGATTGAAAGCAAATTGTTAGCCAAGAATGCAAAGGTCAACACGATCCCTGGCTTTGATGGAGTAGTCAAGGTGAGAAATCATTTAATTACTGTCTGCCCACTGTAGGAACAGTGTCTAAATCAAAGTACACCTATTGAAGGTCTGATGCAGAATCTAATTATCATTTCATCTTCTTTTTCAGTAAGATGTAATTAAAAATGGATTGCAGATTTTTACTAGCAAGAGAGCTTTGGAGAGGATGAGAAAGTCCTTAATAATAAATGATGTATTAGGAGTTCTTCAATGGAGTCTTTTAAAAAAATACTTTACTTTAACATGAAGGCAGGTAGAAGTGTTAAATGTCAGGTGTGGATTCAACTGTTTGCACATCTTTACATTTCTTAGGTCTTGTTGGCCAAGATCTTGACAGTTCTGAGTTAAGTGAAGTTTGTTAAACTGTGTGAAGTTTCCATTTTATTGTCTGTGCTGATGGTGCAGATTTCCATGTGTTGCAAAACTCAGGGTGAGGATGGGGGGAAGCTGGTGGCTCTTTATCAAAATCTACAGCAAAGACTTCCAACAGTTTTCTAAAAAAAATTTGTTGTTTCTTTATAGTTTGTATGGTTAAGTAAAGTATAACTTTGTTTTAGTTTATTTTCTGCTATAGTTTGGCTCTTACAAACTTTCCTGTGTCTTATTATACTGCCTATGTTAATGTAGTTAAATAAGCTTTTCTCTTTTGAAACCTTCATTATATACACCTGAAACGTGAGGTATTATAAAATGTTGACCTCCTGGTTTGAAATTTTTTGTGCTTGAAATGTCAAATGAGATTCTGTTTCAAATAAAGTTTGAGTAAAACTCTGAGTTGCATGAAAAAGCATGTAGTACCTAAGCTGGATTTTAAACTCTCTTAAGAGGCAAAAAGTCCACAAAACCCGACTAAACGAGAAAGGTAAATAGAGTGTAAAGGGGCTAAGCCTCCACAAAATTATCTAGTCCGGTGAGGCTGCCTGGAGAACTTAACTAGTGAGAGAGAGTGAGAAAATCGAAAACCACAAAATAGCTGAGGTCAAACTGCCCAAGAGAATTTTTCAGTACTTGTGATGGAAATGCATGATGTATGTAATGACTGGTAGCAGAATAATGCTGCAACAGGTAAAAGGCAAGGATTTCTTTCTTTTGTGGAGGGCTGCATTTGAGTATTGTGCTGGCGCTCGTGGCCATGCTGAAGTCTGGCAGTGGCAAATTGGCAAATTTCAGATTTTTGTTGCATATTTTAGCAGTCCCTTGTGTATCTGGTCCTTTAGCACTTGGAAGATTTAACAGCAACCAGGCTGTTGTAACATTCTCTGCTCTGATATCCTGTATATTCTTCTAGAAATCTTGAAACTAACTTCTGGAAAAACATCTAACTGGGAGATAACTTTGAATTAATCATTTAAACACCACAAAATATTTTCTAATGGAGAATTAGATAGATAGAGTGCTGGTTTTGTCATTGTATCAAGTTAAAACTTACATAAGGGTCTGTTATTCTGCTAATAAAATGAACCAAACCTGACAAAGTAGGATCATGGTTAATGAACAGAGACCTATGACCAGTGCAACTGAGGTGCTTGCTTGTATGCACTTGTTTTGTAGACCTGCAATTGCACTGTTTTTGACAATTATCTGAAGTGCCTGACACAAAGAGGAAACGAAAGTGATGTGGCTGGCAATGGACCATATGCAACAATACCCTTAGAACCAAATGAACTGGAATGCAGAAGTGAGTTGACAACTCCCAGTCCTCTGCTATTGAAGGGAACTATGTGGTAGTTGCTTAATCCAAAAGTGTCCAATATCATATCAGTTTCACATACCTCAGCCCTGCACCAGTTCTGATTATCTGAAGAGTGTTAATGAAAAAGAGTCCATAACTGAAAAAAACCCAAACCTGCGTGTACCCAGCAAATAAGAAAAAGGAAAGTCCACAGACATTACCAGCATGGCCATCAAAGAGCAGAGTTGCAAATTTTAGGCTAACCAGTGCTTTGATTACCAATTATAGGAAATAAATCTTCTGATAATCGATAGTGTCATACTTGCTATGGATCTAAATATGTGCCTCTGTTTGTCCTCTGATTTCCTTCCTGTGACAATGTTTTTTGGTCAAATGAATACCCAAGTAATTAGGTCATACAGGATGATTGGTCTTTGGTTAGAACTTGATATAGTATTTTGCAAATTCAGACTAAGATAGGAAGGGCAAAGCTGTGTGATAGCAGCTCCAATCAGAACAGCAGCACACAAGGAATTGGAGACTGTTTATGATCTCTGCCATTCTGCGGGAGACCCATTTTAGTCACAGTTATGAAGCTTTCAAAATCTTTGAGGGCTCTTTTTCTTGAGAAATTAAAAATTTTAGAGTTCTTAGGAAGGAGTTAAGTGTCTGCTTGATGCTTGAGTTGATTAGAGGTGGCTTCAACTTTATAATGGAGTCTAGTAAAGCTGGAAGAAAACTTCATTCATGCCTCTGACAATGCCAGAAATTAAGACAGATCTAGTTGCATGTGTTCTATGTGGATGAATAGTTCAAGCAAACACAGAGTCACAACTTCTAGTGTTTCAACTCAGGACTGCAATGAAAATCTTTGTTACTAGAAGAGTTGACTTTATCCTTGTTAAATAGTGCTGCAGATACTTAGGTCCTTCATGAATAAAGGATATTTTTCCTCTCTGGTTTATGTTGCTTAACACTTACATATAGGACACACAGTAGCTGCTAAGGTTTTGTAATAACATCTTGAAGTTGCATGCAGAAAAATTCCCAGTGAGCAGAAGTTAAATTAGAAATTTAAAAGAAGGAAGCCCTTCAATAGTGTGCTTAAAGCTGGAAGGATTGAAGAGGATGATTGGCATAACAGACACAACTAACTATTCTTGTACTGGGAAATGTTTTAGCAAATATGAAACTGAGAATGGAAGGATGTGGAATGAGAGTAGAGAGGGCAGTTTGACAAAGAGTAATTTTCTTCTCATCCCTGGTTCAGTTTCTCAGTTGGCTGGGGCAAGGGTTATCCAGTCTGCACATGTAAGGAATCGGAGTCTTGTGCTGTCAGCTAGAGAGCCAACAAAAGCGTTCAAAGGTAATTAATTTCAAAATCTGTAACTACAATTAGTTTTATAAAACCTGAGTGGGAGAGGTAGTGGCAAACTGTTTTAATCAAAAGAATTCGAATTAATCCATGTGAGCAATGGCTATATACTGAAGTTAGGGCTGAGATGATGTATTGACTGTAAACAACTAAAGGAGAGTAAGGGACAAGAAGAAAGTGGAAGCCAAGTAATGAGCATAAGGACATGCTGCGGTGAAAAATGGGCAAAGGAGTGGCAAGGGAAGAATGGTTTTTGTATTGTTTCACCATATAGAGCCAGTTTGGTTTTATGGCTGGTAGAACACAGCTGGATGTAGACCCAGAAGAATAATGTCTCTGTGTCTACTTAGTTTCACTGATGTCAGTAAACATGGTAGAGGTCTTCAGCAAGGCTCTGAATTTGCTATAAATTAAGTTTCGGGTGCCTCTTTTAGCTGAATTCTTGCATTGGAGTATTGACATTGGGGTTGAATGGTAAATGTATTGCTGGAGAGTTTGTTAGGGACTGGATATGAACTGGAGGTTCTCTAAGGCTAACAACCTCAGCCATGAAAAATGTTATGCAGTTCTTCATAATTAATACAATGTTCCACAGTTCTAGGAGTCTCTTAAACAGCTTTGTCCTGGCATTCGCCTACATCAGGACAGTTTTGTTTTTCTGTCTCCACCTGCTGGTACCTGGCTGAGAGGCATGTACATGAAATTAGGAGGTTAGAAGTTCTTATGCTAAAGGAGTATTTTATGTCTCTTTAACTTAATGGAATCACCTATTTGTGAAAACACTATGACGTAATTTTATAACTCTTAGGATTTTTATTAACTTCTACCATTACTTGAACATTTTTATTTGTACAATAAAAGGTGGTGCTAAAATTATATAATTCTTTACAGTCTCCAGTTTATTTTGGGAAAATGGTAGCATAGCTAATGTGTTTTTGGAGGAAACAGCAGTAAATCATTGAGGACTTTTGCTTTTAAAAAATAATTTAAAGTGCTTTTAGTAACAGTGTGGTTTTGTATATTTTGCACATATGGACATGCGTGTTAGGCAGTATCACAGCATTCAGTTTTTTGCTCCTCTTCTGCAAATATAATGTATCTGTCATGAATTCTGTGTACTAAAAATCTAAAATAACTGTCCTAACTCTTACTGATTACTCATACTGCTTCTGTATTTATGTAATCCCCAAATGGAATTCATGATACTTGATACTTTAAACATATGTTCAACATACATTTTTATGGAAAAAGATCAAAAGACTTAGCAGAGATTTCAATATATCAATTTCTTAATTTTTTATTAATTTTTCCTCTTTAAAGCACAGCATGTTTTTGTTTCCTCGTTCAGAAAAAAAGCAAAAATTTGAGTATGCATTGATCTTTATTTTTTTTCTTGTATCTTAGAGTTTGGGTTCTAATATATTAGAACTGCAAAAGAAACTTATGTTGAAGCAGTGTAAATTAATAACTGTGCTGGGCAGATAACTTCAGTTTTTTCAAACCAGAACTGAGACAATTAGTGCTGCTGATACGAATCACTTGTTGCTTAAAGTTGTTGTAAGCGTGTATGAAAAATATAGTGGCGGCAAAAAGTTCCCCTATAATGATGTGCAGCTTGTCTTCCTGTGGACTGCAGTGTATCAGTTAGCCACTTGTTTGCAGGTAACTAAGTGAGAAAAGATTACCCTGTTTGCTTCCCCCCACTTAATTCTATTTTGCAAATATATGGGTGAATTTGCAAGAGAAAAGAAATGTAAAAGTTTCCTTCTCGACTATAATCGTGGCTCTTCATCAGTCATCACTCTTCCTGCATTTTGTTCAAGAGGCTCTAATTGTCTGCATTTGGCAGGTTTAACACTTCCTGACAGAGAGGCTATTAAGGGGAAGTATTCTCGCATAACTGTCACAGGCAGGAACAAAGAACCTTCAAACTCAATGTGTGGAAACCACTAACATTCTTAAATGACCCTTTTCATGCATTTTATCCCTTTAAGCTAAAATTTGGGGGGTGCAGGGTCATGGAAAGCAGCAAGGTGTAATAAAACAGTAAACTCTTGAGGTTTTTTTTGGGGGGGGTGTGAGGGGCAGGTTTTTTTTTTTTTGCTAGATTTATCTCTTGAGTTAAAAACAATTGTTATTTGGAAAAATCTCATTAACAGATGTGACTGGAGTAAAAAGACTTAAAACTGATGTTGCTTTCAGGACTGCTTTGAACTTAACAAGCACCGATTTGTGGAGCAGACTAGCTAATGAAAGGAAATTAAATTTTCTGACAACTTCCCCTGCCAGCCCCCTTATTCTTCATGGGGCTGTTACTAGGTACTGAAGACTTTTAAAGAGGATTTTGTTTTATTATCGGACATAAATGAACCAGGTATGAACATTTCTTATGTATTTTTTTAAAAGTTCTGACCTGGGTGCTTTTAAAATGGATTGCATTGAAAGCTTTAAAAATATCAGGTTTCAGTTTAATGTTCATAAGTCAGCCCCTATAGTTTCAGACACACTTAGCAGCTGGTGGTTTCCAGACATTACTGCCTTCTATACAAATTATTTAATGTATGTCATGGGATAGTATAAATATTAGCAAATTTGGATGGAATTTTCAAGCTTAACCTGTAATTTAACCCTTTTTCTTTCTAATTTTTTATAATGGAAATATACTGTTATCAGTAGAAGTAACCAGAATAAACTATTGCAGGAGAAGCGATTTGGTTATTGAAAAGTAAGCAATTCAAGTATTTTGGGTTTTGTTCTCTGAATTTCCCAGTACTTTTTTCTGTACCAGGCTACAGTAGTATGAGACAGCTGAAGCAATAGGTAGCATCAACAGAAGCATTCTTAAAATTGTCGTAATGTTAGTAATGTGCCAACTCTTAAATAAGAACAATTATGTGAATCTTCTCCTTTCAGGTGCAGTTTAAAATGATGCATTTAAGGTTTATTTTGTCTTCAGAATGCAAAACTTTCAAAACTGAAATGCTTGTATTTTTTCTGGCGTAAACAAAACTCATTTGTCTTTAAAGAAGTTCTGCAAGATTTTTTTTTCCGAACTTGAATTACTCCCAAACAATAGAGAATCAACTCCCCCTACTGACAACAATCAGGAAAACACGAGGAATACCTGCGAGGACAGAAACAAGCTGGTAGTGGACAAACTTTAACGATCTGATTTATGGTCCATTATTGATTGTAAACTTCTAAATTCTAGCATTAAATTCCTACAACTGCAGAAAATCATTTTGTGATCCTGGTTGTGTTTCCTGTCAGCTGATTCCTCCTTGCTTTGAGTTTCTCAGTGCACTAATGATGAGGTAGAATTTACATTCCACTTATGGTATTAATTTTACATTCCTCTGGCTGAAAAGGGTCAGAAGGTTGTAAAATCAAACATTAAATGAATCGGAGGAGACAGTAGTGCAATATATGACTGCCCTCAGGACATAGTGCAATGGCTGATGGGATTAACGTTGGGTCTCATTTCCTGCTTTTACAGGATGCAGATGAAGCTGTCAGAATTGCAAGGGAAATTGGTAAGTTCTTAAATTAGCTATGGTGGGATTTGTGTGCCTCTCAGCAGACATGGTTGACTAAATTGAATGTGTAATAAGTAATCCCTATAGAACAAATAATGTTTTAATAGTTTTTAAGTTCCCTGTTGCCTATAGGGCTGGAAGAATCTAGGCGTTAACGTCCTGTCTCTTAAATCATCACATTTGAGCTTTTCAAACTGGTCTTTACAGAACAAGTGCAGCCATGATTTGTGGAATTGTGATAGGCAGTAATGGGTACCTCACTAAAGGAGTTATTTAAAAGTATATCTGCAATTGGACATGATAGTCAGAAGTTAGACATGGTATATTTCTTTTCATATGGAGGCTGACACCACTGATGTTATGATCTTCATTCTGCATCACTGTGTGGACAGCTAGCTTGAATATGATCCACAGCACCAGGCTTCTGTGTTTACTGGAATAAAGTCATTATTCAGCTTCTGAATATCTTATAGAATGGTGAAAAGAGCAACCAGTAAATGAGTCTGGGACTCATTTTGATGAAGGTTAAGTGTAGTATGTGTTTAATGAGTTTTGGCTTTTATTTACTAAAGCTTGATATTAGTGAAAATACTAAACCATATGCTTGAAATTACGCATGTTTTTAAATGCTTTCTGGAAGACGAATCTAATGCAGTAAGAGATCTGATTTTTCTTGGGATTTTTCTTTAATTTTCCCTTTGAGACTAACCATGAGAATCTATTGAGGTTTATCACAGGTAGATAAGTAGCTTTTCACCTGTGTCGAAAGGTATTGCTGTGCCTTATGTGCCAAATAGAAAGTAGGACTTGCACTGCTACAAATAACTTCTAAGCAGTGTAAGATCTTCCTGCTTTAAGTTGGGGCTTTTACCCTGCACTGGTTAACTCCCCTGAAACCCCTCCTAGGCTTGTCTGACTTTCAGGCTGATGTGTCTGTGGGTCAGGCTTTGTGTCCTTGTTGTGTAATCCAGTGATAACTGATCACAGTCGTGGAAACATTAACAAAAGAAAGAGGTTATTAACCAAATTGGAGAATGGTAAATAAAATTTGGTTTCGTCCTGAATAAAGGCATAGTATTGTGACTTTATTTCAGTTCAGTTTCTCTTCAATAGTCTTTCTTGCTCATATGTTTTAAAGATTTCTTTCAAGTATTTTTAAAAAGAGTTTTGATGAATATAAGTTAGAAGGCATGCAGTGGCTTTCTAGACACCATTTAAAATGCATTCTTTTAAAATTTTTTTCTAAGTTCTTCTGGTGTTCTGTTGACTGGTTCCTGTCTTTGATATCAATAGCACTTTGGAGGTCATTATATGAAGGCAGTCTTAAATCTGTGATAATAAAGTCAATTACAGACAGCTGGGTGGTGCTTTATTTAGATGGAAAATTCTTAAACTGTTTTGATACAAGAAGGGTTTGTACTATGATGCCATTTGGTGAAAGAAAAATGTCCCTTCTAGCTTTTTCCACACCCATGTTTTGATGAGTTTTTGATGAGTTGATCAGTTTGGTTAAGCTTCTAATTGTGACCACTGATCAGAATAAAACATAATGATTTTAATTTCAAAGGATCTACAATAGAATGAAATTATAATCCTGTATATATATATATTTGGTATTTGTCCTTGTGTATAAAGTATTTGATATGCAATGGAATAGTTTCAGATTGTTTTTAATTTCTCTAATCCAGAGTTTCTGTCTTCTAAGAAGGCTTAAGTAATTATTAAAAAAATAACAACTGTGGGTCAGCACTTAAAACAGTAAAAACCCTGTGTAATGCTCTCTTGCTGCCTGTGGTTTTTTCCTGCTTCTCCTTGCTGTGTTCTTGGCCAGTAGTAGTGGAGCATGGAACCTCAGGGTTGAGAAGACAGCCTTTATCTGTTTCAGTGACTCTTATCTGTGGATACACGTTTTTAGGTGTGGGAGGGAAACCTTCTATTTGCCTGTGATTTGAGATATTTTTCTGAGTTGTCAAGAGAAGAGAGAATGTGACAGAGATACTAGGCTAAATCAGAAATGGTAAAAAGTTCACACTCAAATTGCTGTATAGGCTCTTTTCTACAGTCTCTCTTCTCTATTTGTTGGTGTGGGCTGTTCTGCTCTTGTGATCCTTTCTGTAGTGCTTAATTACATTGGCTCTTTTCCCATGCTGCTTTTGGGCCTGTTTGTAAAGCTGTACATGAAGAACTGTTGGCTTCTTGATTCTGAAACATCGATGAAAGTCTAGAAAGTTTGACTCCTCTATTTGAAGGGATTGAACAGCTATAAAGTGCAGTCAGGTTAAAACTAAATTAAAGTCTGTACAAAACTGAAGAGGCAAAAAGATGTTTTTTTGTCATGTTTCATTTGACATGGGTTTAGTTAGTGCTAGCTTTTAATAACGGATATTGAAAAGAGTCTGGTATTGCCACATGCAGTATTGCTCAAACTGATACTGCACAATGTGTTCTGTGGTCTACTACCTGCATCTTTATAAAAATGGTTAAATGACATGTAAAACCATGGTGGCAAAGGGTGGGAGCTAGCAGCTGTGGGACATTAGAAGTTTGTTTACTCCTTTTACCATTCAGATTCTCAGAATAGTAACTGTCCTGGAAAGAAAGCAGTCCTAACTTAATAGTATCTATTTAACAATAAAAGTAGGTGTAGTGATCTTCAAGTCTGACAGCTTTTTGCCTTCTTGCCTCCTAAGATCTTTAGACCCATCATTAAGAAGCATCACAAGAATGTAAAACTGTAGAACAAGAGTATGTTTTAATCTCACATGCAATTTTAATTTCACATAAATTAGCATCTAATTTGAAGGAAGGATTGAAAACCTAACACCTACTCAAAAATGTGTCTGCTATTGTTGTGGGTACTTATAAATGGTGTTGGAAATTGTTTGCATGCCTCTCTCTTCCCACAACTAATCCAACCAGTCCATGTGAACATACTTCAGCAATTTTGATTGCTGCTCAATAGTACAAAAGTGGAGAGTATTGAGTAGTGCATTCTGATCCCAGTATCCTATACCCAATGTATATGCAAAACTTAAATTTTACAAAGCCTTCCTTTCAATCTTTGGTATTGAATAAAGAGGTTCTCTTAAACTTAGTTCAGTGCCCTCAAGAACAAGGAGTGTGTAACCTCAAATTTGAACAGAAGCTCAAGTACCCTTATTTTCAGGGCACTGGCTAATTTACACGCTAGCATGTAGAGGTCTGTTGCAATTTTTCCTTCTCAACATAAACAGCTGTTTTTTCAAAACAGGCCTTACTTTATTTTTTTAAAACTTATTTTATTTTTACTTATGTAGTGGCTCTTGAAAGTCTTTAACTGCCTTGCCTGCGAGGGTGGTTGACATATAATCACTGTATGTAAAAGGTGGGGAGGAAGGGAAGCAAAGTGGTCCTACACTTGGTGAATGATATTAGTAATCTGTGTATACTCTCTGATAATTTAACCATGTGAGTTGTGGTATATGAATTACATTTTGTAGCATATAAAGACTCACCAAGGCTCACTTTCAACATGCCTATTTGGCTTTTGAAACTAAAGAACAGTAAATTAGGACTAGACTCTGCTTATAGAATTAAAATCAGCAAACCATTCAAGAGACTGATATTGTTAGACTGGAACTGTTAGCATAATTGATGATGATTTTTTTAAGTACATGTAACACTGAATAAGATAAATTAGGTGGTGGAAATTGCCTTAGTGTGTCTGCCATAATAAGGCTTAAAACAATGCTTGTTTCCAAATTTCAGTCTTGCAGCTTTTTGAGTTGGACAGGGTCTCCAGGTGGTGATAGTATTGCCAGAGGTTTGTGTTCACTAGTGTTATCCAGTAAAATCTCATTTCTTGTGTGGGAGGTTATACAAGATGCGCTCTTTGTTTTATTTCAAAATATCCGGTGACTTGTATAGGAGCCTGGCAGCTGCCAGGGATCTGGAAATGCAGCTACAGAATCAATAAAATGCACTTGTGTAGATATTAATGAAAATAGGTTGACCTTCACTGTTGCTGCATGCAATCAAGAGTTATTTTACCTTTACCCTTTAATCTCTGGGATTGTAGAGGCCTGGATCAAACTCATTGTGACTTATCCCATACCCTTGTATGGGCAGCATCAGATATTTCATAAGAAAATGTGAGAGAGACACTGGAAAGGTTATTTGCATGGCTCAATTTGGTCTTAACCTTATACGTTGTAACAAGAGACTACTTTTGACTCCAAGGCATGAAGATTTATAGCCTTTTGGTAATCCATGCCTATAGGAGCTTGGTTTGTGCTCTACATATGTTTAACTGTTACCTCTCTACAGCTTTCAGCCGCATGAATCCTTTACAGCCTGGGGTTTCACAGTCTAATAAAGTGTGAAGTTGGAAACTATTTTATTTTTTTTTCTTTGTTAATTTAATGTTTTCTTGAACTGTTGCTTTCCTGCCTTCCAATCAACACTACTGTTTCTTATGTTTGTCTCATGCCTTTTTTTTGGTATCCATTTCAGACTTTTTAAGGAAAATAATTGTTTTCCAGGTCTTGCTGGTTTTAATTATCTTCTCCTGAGCCTCCTTTCAGTTAGAACACTATGAGGAGGAGGTGGGCATATTGTATTGCTACCACTTGACAGGGCAAGGGTACATCTACATTCCAGAAAGAAACTGTAAATATAAGTAACACATACGATAGCAGACTGGACCATTTCTAGGAACCATATTCAAATGTCTCTTTCTGTCCCCAGATCAAAGCCTTTATACAATGTATCTTCAGTTTGCAAGGGCTGATAGACTCTTCTTTCCATATGGTGATAGCTGGTTTGATATTTTGCCTTAATGTGATTTTCATTAAACATACTGGAGACCAAAGGCATGAAGATTTTCTGTTATCCTAGAAATGGCAAAAGCATTTTAATCAGATCCTTGATTTTTAGTTTTCTGTATGTTCGTGTAGAGAAAGGTGAAGTTCTCTGGTATGAAGAAATAGTTTCAGGAAGTGGCTTTGAATGAAAAGATTGTATTAAAAGATGAACAATCATTACTAAATCTGCATATAAACTATTTATTTTGTTACTGTAATTTTCTAGCTTTCAGAAAAGGAAGGTCCTACTTCATATCCATATTACAGTATCTTGTTCTATGAGTAAAATATTGCCAGTTATGTACAATGCTGTCAGATTTATATTGCTTGGTTTTTCTTAATACTTGTCAGTCTGGGGAGAATACTTTTTTAATTGTAAAAGAAGTAATCTGTTTTCTAATACTATTGCATAATATCGAAGCAGCACAGCTCTTGAATTCTCTGTTATTTAAAATGTACTGTATTAGAAGTGTTGGTAAGGTACATATTTGTTTACGTAATATTTAGGCTTAATTTATGAAGATCTACTAATTTTTGTTATTATTTGAAAAAAGTTTAAGCAGCAACAAAGGAAAAAAATATTCCTAAAGAAATGTAAGCTTAAAAAGGTCAAATGCCTTATTCATAAATCACTTCATTATTTGGGAATAATTAATTCAGTGTTTTTTTGGTATAAATGAATTGGAGAAGACAGCCTTTCTTGGCTGTAGAAATTACTGCACTGACAGCTAAGTTTTGAAAAGAAAAATTTCTCCTCTGTTCTCCCTCCAAAAAAAGTGTTTTAATAAACGAAGTTATTGTCTGCTGGCTTTATTGGACATGTGGTCAGTTGTCATGTTCTTCTGACCAACTGAACAAAGTTTGAACTTCTGTCTAATTGTTCCCCGCTGTTAGGCTACCCTGTCATGATCAAGGCCTCAGCAGGTGGTGGTGGGAAAGGCATGAGAATCGCTTGGGATGATGAAGAGACCAGGTGAGATGCTGTCCAAAAGCTTGCCTTGATGAATGCTGCAGTTACTGAAGTCCCATTAAGCTATTGTGAGCTGACAGTTGAGCAGATATGAAACGTTAGACAGAGAAATTGGATATTATTTGGTTTTCTCCCTTTAGCATAGTGAGTGATATACTTTGGAAATTTGCATGTGCCTATTTCTAATTAATTATTACGTAAACCTTGCAAAATATCCTCCATTAATTTGAGTATAAAAACAGCACTTACAACTGCTGTTAGTCCAATGTTAGAGTAAATTTGGAGTGTAAATAGCATTTTGCTCTATACCTTTCAGGATGCTGATTTATTAATTCTCTGTATTAGGTAGAATATTTATTGGCCCTGATTAACAAACATTAATGCATGCTATTACTTCTGTTAAAGTTGCTGAGACTGATAATTCATGCATGGAAACACGGTGTTATCAGAATATGCTCTAAATAAATTGTATACTTCTATGTTTAAAGTATTTATATCAGAAAACTATTGTACTTTTGTCTGTTTTGAAACAACACATGTTTCAACACACAGATGTTTTCATGTCTCTTACTGGTTGTTTGAATCCTGAACTTTTCATGATGCTTTGTTGTTGACTGGGAATTTTATAAACCATTCTCTGCTAATATTCTGGCAGCGAGGAGCCTGATTTGAACTCCATTTGCTGCTGATCTTATTTTCTGATTTTTCAACGACTTGTAATGAAAAGCGTATTTGATCCAGAATACCCTGAATGTTTTCCTTTCTGCATGGAGAGAGCAGTATATGTGCTGGAGTGAACTCAAAGTACAACTGAAATTTTAATTAGTTTAATTTAGTCACCTGCAAGACTTCCCTGTCATTTTTCTGTCCTCTATTAAATATTTGTTTGTCAAAACCTAAAAACTGGATGAAAGAACAATGAATGTCTAGCAGTTAAATTTTAGATTTAAAGAAAACATGGCGGGTTTATTTGTACCTTGCTCTGTCTAGTCCATTTATATTCAAATCTAAATAGGAAAATAAGGTTTTGTGCATTAGAATGAAGATATAGAATAACCTGTTTTCTTAAAAGGATATTTTGTTCCTACTGCTTTAGAATCCAGAATTACTGCCTTGATCTTGTTCAGGCAGCAGTTTCATCTGTATGACTTGAAAGGAAGCCATTAATTTCTGGTTTTGTTCAGAAAGAAGCAAAGAAGCTCAATTAAAGTAACTATTTTAAGGTAAAAATGGCTCTAAAATCATGATTGCCAACTTATTTCGGAGAAAAGCTGTGGTTATGGTTTAGAAAGTGATCTGGTAGAGCTGATTGGTACCAGTAGAAGCTAGCTAGGGATATTCTTTTATGTACATTTGCATATCACTAAATTAATTTAGTGATATTACTTCATCTCAGTCCTATTTAAGGGCAATTTGAGTTGCTTGTCTTGTTTATGGAAAGCCTTTGAATGATAGAATATCCTGAACTGGATGGGACCCACAAGGATCATTGAGTCCAATTCTATTCTGAAGTATTATTTAGCTTCTCATTATTTGGAGTGGAGTCCTTATAATAATCCTCTTGGTTAGTTATGCAAGCCCTGACTTTATAGTGTAATATTAAAATAGTATCTAAAAGGTGCTAAGAGAAAGAACACCCAGAAAGTCACAGATAAACACTATTTATTGAACTTGTATCCAGGAGAAATGCTTATTTTAACATTTGTAAATAGGCAAAATTAATTTGACAAGCTGTTTGTTGCAGGAGGATGAAAGTGAGTTTTAAGAGAACTTGAATACAAACAGATTTACTTTATGTTTAGATACGAAGTAGAAGTCTGTCTTCAAGTACACCTACGAGACTGTAAAAGATTTGTTGTACATTTCCCTTAGTTGTGCTATGAATCTAAGATTGTTCCTTTTTATGTGTCTGACATACACAAAACACACCTGACTTGAGTGTTTTGAAGGTGACCCAACTTGTTACTGACAAAATGATCTATGTGATAGATTTAATACCACATAAAAAGTTGTAGATCTTGTGTATAGTTCTGCTGCATTTAGATCCATGTAATACTAAAAATAAACAAATTATTAGCTATGGGCAGACTCTGGAAGCCAAATCTGAATGGCCTTTTGCATTTCAGTGTTCGTAACTGTAAGGTGAGTGTGAAGAATGGTTGGTAGTATTTTGATCTGTAAACTTGTTTTGGCTTTGTCTCATGGGATTAATTTAAAATACTATTTGAAAATGGAGGTCTTTAGATGGAATTATATAATACCCTGATTTGGAGGGGATCCACAGGGATCATGGTTCTTGCACAGGACCATCCCCAAGAGTCACACCGTATGTCTGAGAGCGTTGTTCAAACACTTCTTGAACTCTGTCAGGCTGGTGCTGTGACCTTTTCCTGGGGAGCCTGTTCCAGTGCCCAACCACACTCTGGGTGAAGAACCTTTTCCTTGTTTGAAACATACTTTTTGATTTTCAGGATAGTTGAAAACCTTTCTTGTTTCAACTGGCTGTGTGTACGATAAGGAAATGTTTGTGTCGCGTGACATGGAAATAGCCACTGAAAGTGTAAAAGACTGATCTCAGGAATTAATTGCTACTGTTATAGCATTATTCACTGTGGTAACTTACGGCTGCTTCATCTTTCACGTCCCTTAAATATGCGGAATGATGACAATTGTTTTAGATCCTCTGTAATTATTATATTATTCCAGCTAAGAAAAAAGGATTTCTGTTAACTTTCAGTTAGTATTTCTAGTAGAAATACTGGTACAGTTTTGTCAATGTTACAATTTTTTTTTTTAAAAATAGGCCCTCACATGCATATGACTGTGGAAGGCCTACCCATCTCTGGGTGGGGCTGCTGTTGTGTTTTTCAGATCCAAGTTCCTCCCAATTCTAACTTCTATTGCTTTTTTCCATATTTTGGTCAAGTTCTAGAGTGGAATTTGGTGTGCAGTTCAAGCCACTGACCCACGTCTGAAATGAGAATAATCCTACGTTCACTCCAATGCAATCCCTGGCTAGTTGTCTTGGTCTGGAGAAGTATAGTACAGCATGCCTTTTCTTCAGATAATAGATACCCATTTAAAATTATATTGAAAATGAAGGGTGGATTTCTGAAAAGCAATTTACTTTGAGTTCAGATTGGTAGATTCTTTACAGCCTGAGAAAGTTCTGCTGTGGTCTGTATCTAGAAGTACTTCTAACTTATTGTCATTGATCATCCCAGCTCTGGTCTTGTATATGAAGAGCCTTTGTGCTTACATCCCAGCGAGCCTGCTCTGAAAGTGCTTTCCAAGCATAGGCAATGGGAAGTTCATGATGAAGTACAGCAAAACATGACTAGGGTATGTGTCTGAATATCTACACATCATCTGTATCATTCCTTCTTGGTGGAGAAACTGAAGGCTTCATGGCTTCAAGTGGTGGGCTGGCAGCTCTATAAAGGAATTAAATTCAGGACTCTATAATTTCCAAAGAACAGATTGAAATTTTCTGGCAGAGGTTGTGGTGGATCTTTCCATATAAAGGCACTTACAGGCTCAGTGTTGGATGTCATCATACAGGAGCTATTGGCCTGTGTTTTAAGCTCTGTGGATTTGCAAATAGAAATTAGTTTTTTTTAGCTAGTAGCTTCAGCTGCACGCATGCTACCCTCCAAGTTGGAAATTTATACTAGATTATTTTATAACAGTTACCTTTGAAAAATTTGGAGCTTTGTGATAGTAATTCTGCCCCCTATTGTCTCACCTTCTGTAATGTTTCCTGGATATTGAAGTCTTGCATGCTTAGTGGGTATCTGTTTTGAAAGTTTTCACAAGGCAGCTTCCAGCAACAGATATTTAGAGACATGAATGATTTTGTCTTTTAACTTATAATAATAGGAAAATGTAAATTGTCCTATTTCTAAAATATTTCTTGGTGCTTATGCCAATTTTATGAATGTAAGTCAAACATCTGCTCTCAGATTCCAAGAAGCCCTTAAAAATTTCTCTTCTGTGGTCCTGTGGTACCATGCTGTGTTTACTTCTGCTGTTCCACAGTTGTTGCTCTTCGCTTGGATGGTACAGCAGGACATGTGGGAGAACTACTAATAAATGTGTTTTTGTAGTCTGAAATAATTTTCAGCAGTTTCCCACCTTTCTTTAGAAACATTGATTGAAATGGTTTTTTTCCCTCGATGCTATAATCTTCCAATGGCTTTGAAGGAATGACTAGTGGAACTGAAAGAAGTTAATGTGGAATAATAAGTAGCACATCGTTCTGAATCCTCCACCTCCTAAAGCAAAGGAAATAAGAATCCTGCAGTATTAGAGGACAATGCTTTAAAATCTCAACAGTATTACCTTTTAGAAGCCTGTGCATTGAGGTTTATTATCTTCCCAAATCATTGCATTTGGCCTTTCAAACTGCTGTGCAAAAATGGGAATGTATGGGTTTGACATCTTTGGTTTGTCCTGCCCAGGTATGTGCTGCTCAGGTAAGGGGGAAGGAATTTCTTGTATGAGTGAAGAACAGTGTTTCCTGAAATCCTTTTCTAAAAAAAAAACCCCATATTCACATACCATCTACATATGTAAACATACGTAAAATGCTGCAACGAGATAATTTTAGTTGATTTTTTAAAAAAAATCTGGAGTTAAGCGGAAGCAATGGATATTGGTTTTGAGTGTAAAATCAACAACAGTTGAATATCTATTGGCTACTTAACTTTCCAGTCAGGATTTTAGAGGGCTTCTACTATGCTAATGGTTATCAAACATCTACTTTTTAACTACATGGCCGTTCTAATTCTGGCCTTGACAAGAAAAAGCTGTTCTTTTACTATTTCCTGATACTAAAACCTGAAATTTTACAAAATGAGTGCAGTTTTTTGTTAGTGTCTGGCTGCCCCCAAAGAAAGTTGTTTTAATTAAAGCAGCACTGCTGATCTCAGAGCTGGAGGCAGAAAGTTGGCATGGCTGTCTCGCTTCAGACAGTCACAGGAAGGCTTGTGGCAACATCAGTAATGCTTCTGTTCAACTTAAACTTCAGTGTGAGTAAATGTACTGTAGGGAGAGAGGGGAACCTCAGAGAGATCCTGTTTTTCCCCTTTATAATTGTGCATGTTTGAAGGATCTAGGGACAGCATCTCATCCAGCTTCATCCCCTGAATAGCATCAGAACTCAGTTTAAAGGTGGTTGATTAGAGCTTTGCCTGATTGGGTCTTGCACTGAGATTACACAGTCTCCCTAAACAGCCTGCTCTGCTTCTCCGTTCTTTCCAGTAATTTTTTTCCACACATCCAGTTGGAAGTAATTTTTATCACTGGACAAATGCAGCTGCACAGTTTTGCTTGAGATAAAACAAGGTCAGTATATCTGAGATAGTCATTCCTATAATTAAAAAAGATTTATAGATGTATGGATGAGATCATTAGACATCTGTCTTTTTTTTAACAAGTATTGCAGTTCAGATTTCTAATTAACACAGATACTTCAGTGAAAAAAAAAGTAAATTGTGAATAATTGTGCATAAAATTGTGTGACACAAAAATGTTTACAAAATGAAACAGAGCCTTTGATGCAGGAGTTAAAATAGCTGTAAATCTGTTTCAGTAAGAAACACTCTGTATGGCTGTTTGTTACAGCACTTTGGTTTTTTTGACAGATCAGGTAGTGCACAGAATCACTAATTTTGATGTCCCTTTTTTTGCTTTACTAAATAATTAAATATATTGAAGTTAAATATAAATTTAAGAAAGTCATGCATGGAGTATAATCTCTCAAAATTGCAACATGTATCCTACAATGTTGAAAGAAGGTGAAGATACTCTTTTAAATATACACATTTCTCTACTGTAAATTTACCTCTATCTTGTGATTCTGTGGTCTGGTTTTTGTTTATGGAATTCAGCTGCATCCAAGAGGTGGAAAGCATGAAAACTTCAACTCAGTTGTGCTGTAGTTCTTATTCTAGGCACAAATAAGTGTTTCAGTGGTCAATCATACAGAAATTTTATCAAGCTTTCCATATGTATCAACATGAATGGGACTAATATGGCAGTTACAGAGCCTGTAGATAATTTCAGTGAAGCCTTTGGGTTCTTGCATTATGCTCTGTCTCACCCTGCGAAAGCTGTTCATGGAATTATTTGTCAGAGGCTATGACCCAAGGAGTATTCTTTCTGCTATTTAAACAAAAAATATAGTTATTAAATAAAGTATCTTGCAATCTTTGTTTAACTTCATATGTTAAAGGGGAAACAGAGGGAGTGATACGGAATGCTTGGTATAACACCCATACCTTGAGGCAGGGAAAAACCACTAGTACAGCTGGTGTGTTCTGTGAAGCCACATATTGCGTCTTTAGATTGTGTTCAGTGGTGGAGTTTGCAATGTCTATATTACATTTGCAGTTCTTTAATGCACAACTAACCAATCTCTGCTCTTCTTGAGTATTAAGAGGGCTGTGTGCTATAAGTAATGGTGAGCTTCACCTTTACTTCTGTATAACAAGTACTTTGTAATTACTGGGTCTTAAAATTCTATTATTTTATTACTTTTGCAGAAGAAAATGCCAACAAAGAAAATTAATGCAAATAATTGTTGTAAATGCTCAGGCTTTTTAAACACACTGAATTTTTCTGTGCTTAAGAGTGGTTTGATTTGGTTGGTGCTTGGTTGTGTGGTTTTTTTGTGGGGTCTTTTTTTTGTTTGGTTTTTGTTTCTTGTTTTGTTTTTTTTTCTTTTTAAGAAAAGTACAAAAAAGGGATACTTGTTACAGAACCAAATGCAAATGGTATAACTTGGTTTTTGGATGTGTGTGTTGATTTGTGAAGATTGACTGTTTACAGAAGTGAGTGTGTGTTCCTTCTTGTATAGTTTAGGACTTAACTTTTTAAATACACATTATTCTTTTTGTTTTCATTATTTAAGGGAAGGTTTTAGGTTTTCATCTCAAGAAGCTGCTTCAAGTTTTGGTGATGATCGCTTACTGATAGAAAAGTTCATTGATAACCCTCGTCACATAGAAATCCAGGTTTGTGCTATTGTTACTACTGCTACTGTTAATTATTCTACTATTAATTATTTAATAAGGTTTGAACTCATAAATAAATCAAAGTTCAAAATGTTTCAAACATTCCACTAAAAAATACCTAGAATCTTGTGTTTTCCGGTGTCTTGGGTCATTGCTCAAACTACATGGCTATCGTGTACAATACAGCCTTCCTGTTTTTATTCTCTAACCTTTCTTTAGCAGGAAGACTGTGAACCATGCTCAGTTTGTTGGGGGAGAAAAAAATGTTATAGGCATCTGTCTCGAGGCCTGGAGATTTGAACTTTGGATCCTGTTGTAGTGCTTGAGGGCAGCAGAGGATGTAGGAATTCAGGAACTGCCATGCGTAACACTTTCTTGCAAGGTGTAGGTGGTTTTGTCATTATTTTGGATTCTGTTCTGAAGTATCTAATGCTTCTTGGGAACTCGGGAGGATTTGTGTCTCATTTTGGGCAGTTTGTGGTTCAAAATCAGGTGCATTCTTCTTAACTTCTGCATTACTACCGTTTATGTCATTTATTTGATTTAATGTTAAGTCAGATCTGCCAATGCAGAGCAAAAGTTGTTTCTTTTAGGCAATTGTTAACAGAATGATGATTTCAAAATTTGTGGTGTTTGATTTTATGTAGGTAACTGAATTATGTTTGTCAATATCCTTGAGGTATTTCCTGACAAGAAGTCTATGTGAACCATATTCATTTTCTCAACAGAAATTTCACTTTTTACATAGAAATTTAGTTTCTTTTTGTCCAGAATCTAAACCCTTTCTGAATTGTGGCATGTGTTTGTTGGATTTTTTTATTTTTTTTTACTTTTTATAGTGAGATCTGGAGTAGCTCAATAACTGAGTGAAACAACAATAAATTTGATAGCATGGAATGATTTCTAAGAGAGAGTTGTTTCACATTTTTTACTGTGCCAGATGTGTGCCCACAGACTGATGCTTCGTATGGGCCTAAATTTTGTATCATAGACTCTTAGAATGGTTTTAGTTGGAAGTGACCTTGAAAGGCCATCTAGTCCAACCCCCTGCAATGAGCAGGGACATAGTCAACTAGTTCAGGCTACTAGGAGCCTCATCCAACTTGATCTTGAATGTTTTCGGGGGATGGGCATCCACCACCTCTCTGGGCAACCTGTTCCAGTGTTTCACCACTCATAGGGAAAGATTTCTCCCTTATATCTAGTCTAAATCTATTATCATGTAGTTTAAAGCCATTACCCTTTGTCCTGTTGCAATAGGCCCTGCTAAAGTGTTCATTTCTGTCCTTCTTGTTAGCCCCCTTCTAAGTACTGAAAAGCTGCTGCAATTGGCTCTCCCCAGAGCCTTCTTTTCTCCAGGCTGAACAACCCCAACTCTCTCAGCCTTTCCTCACAGGAGAGGTGTTCCCTGATGAGAGTCCCTCTGATCATTTTTGTGGCCCTACCATGTCTTTCCTGTACTGAGGACATTCAGAGCTGGATGTAGTCCTCCAGGTACAGTCTCAGTAGAGAGGAATAGAAGAGAAGTGAAGATGGAAAAAATTGAAGAAACAGTCTGTAAACAGTGGAACAGTGAAGTGAAGAAACAATGTAAAAATGAAATTTAAACCCCACATTATTCTTTTTCGAAGTGTCATGGAAAGGTATATAGTGAACTCTGTTTCAGCATTGATCTTAGTGTTCAAAAGAGGTCAGATTGCTAGAGCATCTTTCTGTGTTCTCCTGCTATGGCTAATAATTTTTGGCTACCTATGTCCTGTTTTCTTTTTGTGTGTGCAGATCAGTACACCTTAAAGATCCCTTTCTTTCAGTGCTTGCAGATTTGGGAGCTTCAGGAGATTCCTACTGATTCTTCAATGACAAAAGTTAGATGAGATTGATTCCTCCATACTTCCTTGCATGAATTGGGGGCAGATTTTACATTGTCTTGATTCCTTTGGGTTTAAAAAAAGGTTAGCCCAAAAAATTAAGTAGTATGGTATTTAAGAACTGTTGAATAATTTCAACAAAATGGCTTTGCTATTAATAATTCATAGTTTTATTTATAATGGGTATACAGTGAATGTTGTTTTCCTTATACAAACAGTTTGATGGTACCTTTTAACAATATCATAGCATATCATTTTAACTTCATGTTCTAATCAGCTTTAAGACGTTGACCTTGGTTCATTTTCAAACTGCTGAATATACAAACACTTTGAGACCAGATGCCAAATATTTATTAATTTAGCAGTAACTTTTAAATAGAACCTTTTTTAGCTTTTTTATATTTCTCCAAAGCATTGGTACTTAAAATTGTTAAATAAGAAGTTTCCTGTGTCTAGCTATAAAACAATCACTTTGTAAAACATGAGAAAAGACTAAAACAATTAACAGGAAAATAGAGTCCAAATACACTTTATGCTTGAACTGATTTGAAGTCTTGTTCTCCTGAAGTATCTGATAAAAAGTTTAAAGTAAGAGTACATGGAATGCCTACTACTTGGCTAAATAACAATCCTACAACTGGAAATACAATTTACCTGAATCATGTAGGAGGGATTCCACTACATAATATTTAATTATTTTGGCGTGTAGATGAACATAGCATATACTAATGTCATATTAATCTAATCCCACAAAACAGAGCATTTTCTGTTAGGAGTAATTTAGATAATAGAAACAAAACCTGTAGCTGTGACATGTGTTTCTAAGTGAGATGTGCACTGGAATCTCACGTCATCTCAGAGATGATGATTTCAGTATTCTGTAAATGTCTTCTGAAATACAATTGTTTTGTGATTAGAGTCTTACACTGAAAACAGTGGACCCAGAATAAAAGCCTAATGCTAGATGTTGTTGTCTTATTCTATTTATAATTACCTTCTCATAGTACATGTTCATGCATGTCTCTTTTTTCCATTAACTAATAATGGAAAAACATTTCTTTGAAGATCCAGGTTGCTGAAATTTAGTAGGATATGAGAAATGTCCTGAAGTGAAAGAAAAAAATTTACTGCTTGCATTGAAAAAATGTATTATCCTCTTCAGAAAATTACAAAGAGAGAGGAGAGAAGCACAAGGAGTAATTTTTATTGTAATATTCCAGGCTTTTTTTTGTTTGTTTTGATGAGACAGAATTCTGTGGAAAGTGTTCCTAACAGAGAAACAGAAGTACTCACAAGGAATTATTCTACTTACAGGACAGCGATTTTTCCATTGAGTACCATGCTGTGCTCTAGAGGTACTGTTTTAATATTAAAAAAAAAATACAACCACAAAAACCCAGTCAAAAAAGTCTTTGGACTTCCCAAATGATTACTTGTAGGGCCCTGTGAGTCTGTAGAATTTCATTCATCTGGATTGGATGGATGAGTACTTGGGTAGGAAGTATCTGGGTATATATATATATTTTTTCATCCCCTTCCCAAACCTTCCCAAACCTTCCCTTCCCAAACCTTCCGCAATCCTGCAGTTGGCTAGAGCATCCTGGTGCTGCTGCTGCTAAACCTCCCGCTGGGCAGAGAAGAGAGTTCTGGGACACACTGTAATTTAGGAAATCCCAAAGTCATCAGTCTTCTAGATCCCTTTTTTCACTAGAAAGCTGCATAAATTTGTGGGAGCACAACAGAATTTTTTTTGAGGAAAAACATCTGATCCTACAGGGCGCAGAGCACCCCGGATCTGATACTGCGCTGTGCATATGAGTTGTCTTCATGAGTTCACTGCCTCGTTTTCAGTCACATCTACCCAGATTTTTCACGCCTCAGCAACCATTGGTGTCATAGATGCAGGAATTCATCTTGCCTAGTGCCATACTTGCTCTGTGGTGCTAAAAGGAATAATAAATAATACAGATTCGTTGTCACAAATGCGAGTAGATATGGTTGAGTTCACACAGTTTGAGGAAGATTGTCTTGTTTTATCTTGTCGGTTTTCAGTGTAGAACTGCACTATTAAAGAATGAAGCATGAATATTGGCATGGGTTCCCGCAGACCAGAGCAGGAAGATAGATGGGAAAAAAAAAGGGTTTTTTAGAAGAAAAATTTTATAAGGAAGAAAGGGAGCAGGTGTGGTCTGTGTTAAAAGAAATTGTTCCAAGAATAGGTGTAAAGTTATCATCATAAGATGGGAAGAAGTCTGTTTGAATCTTCAAATCCAGTATTTGGTATTGGAAATGGCTGCATCATAGCTTCAATTTCATAAAGTGACCGAGTTCCTTTTCTTACTTTCACCTCTCGTTTGAAGTTAAAGAATCAATTGAGTTCTGCTATGCTGGACTTGTGGGCATTTTTCTAGTGTGTAATTTATATAGTTGGATCTAGATACTTGATTTTATGTTACTTCTGTGAACTGAAGCTGCAGTCAAGAGCTGTAGTTTTTGATTCTTAAAAAATTCCTTGAAACTACTGCTTTCATTTCATTTGAAAGTACTGAGAAAGTTGCAAATTTTATTCTCCTTAATGTAGGATAACAAAGTTTCTGAAGAGTTTTTTTTTTTTTTTTTATTCTTTATTAAAGACAGGGCACTGTGGTTTCCCTACTAAGAAAGCTCCATTAGACATTCTTTCTGAAAGCTTTGGTGTGCAATTCAAGAGCAAAATTTGGCATCCTTGGAGATTTTTTTTTGTTGATGTAAGATTTTACTTGACAGTATGCTTTTGTGTAATTTCATAATGCAGTGCAATTTAAAATGCTTGAAAATGTACTTTTAATCTTATTTCAGCCGTTCGCAAGAAGATCCCAAAAATTCAGAAATCAAATTTTGAAGTGAGAAGGTTTTTTACTATGTACAGACTCTACATAGAGGCTTTTGAATAGTTCTATTCAGAATTAGAAAGGTTGTTCAGTATTTAATATATAATGAATTTTCTGCCAGACCTCTTTTTCCCAGGCTTCATTTTTAGATTGCAAAAAAACCCAAACCCTAAATGCTGCATCATGGTATTATGTCAAAAGACCATATGCTTGCATTTATTTGTTAACAGCAGTGTGTTATTGTTTCAGGTTTTGGCAGATAAACATGGCAACGCCTTGTGGTTGAATGAAAGAGAATGCTCCATTCAGAGGAGAAACCAGAAGGTTGTGGAGGAAGCACCAAGGTGTGTATACTAGGTTCTTGATGCAGCTTCATAGAAACTGAAAACACTTTTGGCAGGCTGCTGGTTCTGTTTATGGTACAATTGCAAGCAAGTGTTATTCTATTAAAAAGCACAAAGGAAATAAATGTTCATTATCGTCATTTGACTGTAATGCAGTTTTGATGTTGTTCTTGAGGGTGTTTTGATTCTGCTTTACAATGTCTTTCTCTAAGAGAACATGTGTAGTTAATTTTTTTCATGATTTTGTATAAAAAGGATATGGCTCTTACTAATCAAATATATGTGGTATGAGATGGCTTTGTTAATATATGAGATTTTTCTTTGATATTCACTTTTGGATATAAAAGTCAAGTAAAATACGAAAGAAGTGTGAATTTTACCACTGATACGGGTATTTGGCTATGCTAGACTAATTGTGTAAGGGCCACATAATACTGTATATTTCCATTTGAATTGAAATATGAAGTACAAAATACTCTTCATCACTTCTGGTATCATTCATGGTAGTGAACTAGAGATCGAGTTGTCTTGTAACTCAAAAGTACAAAATTATCTTAATCTCACTGGCTTCATGTAAAGCTGCAATACCTTACTGCTATGCAAGATAGGGCCTTGCTGTGTTTTCTGTTGCATAGCAGTTGTCAGAAAGCCAGTCACAGGTGCATGTGGGAATTCCCAGTATAATATATACTCCAGCTGGGGTGATTTTGCTATATTTTTTTTTATAGCACAGAACTGTGTGACACAACAATTTTGGATGTGAGAAAAAGCACATCATCCAAATGATATTTCTTTAGAGGTGCCTTATTAGTTAATGTTGAATCGTAATTGCAGGACTGCTGCTGTTTGACCTATATTTTAAATAAAAAAGCAAAGTTTAGATCTAAAGAGACAAATCCACTAATAAATGCTTGTTAGTAATGCTTGTGGATTTCTTGGAAGCCTTATGCTGCTTATGCCTAAAGATCTTACTGTGTTATTGTGGAAAGTGAATACTTCAGGTCCTGATATAATGCACACGTGCATGTATGTGTACCTAAGCACTTAAAAGATGAGTGTCTTCTGCCTCATAAGTATATGTTAAGGTGATGCCTGTCACTACTGCCTGCTCATTTTCCATGCCTGTGGTCAATTAAAGTGGCGTGATATGTCTTTCTCTCACCAGCCAGCTGTGATCAGGGTGTTTTCTTTCATCAGAGATGCCAGCCTTTTAACTTTCTTGGGCTTCTCTGTTGGAGTTGCCAGTAAGTTTTCTCATCCCCTCCTATAGCTCTACAAGAGTGTGTGCAAGTCAATAGCTTCCAAAATTTGGTGTTAAAACTTTTCTTCCTTTTTGTTGTTGAATGTTTTAGACTCTGCTAGACTTCTGCTGACAATTTTGGAAGCGTTACCTGCCTTACAGCCACTTGCACTTGACTGCAGAATCTATTAATTTTCAAAGGGTTAAAAGACTTGCAGATAAGCAGGGCACTAACTTCTGTGAGACACCATAGAGACCCTAAAGCCTCAAGTTAACCCTTCCTGTGAATGCTGTTTCAGTTTGATTGCTTTAGGGACTCCTGGGCGCACCTCTTCTTGTATGGCTGGATGGAGGAAGTAGACTGTCCTCTTTTCTCCTGATTTAAATGTTAGCTGCTATCAAGACCTCTGAGATAGGTCAAACCTTTTTATTTTCTTTCATGAAGCCCAGGAGATAGAGATACTCTAGGCTAAAATGTTTTTTTTTCTCTTTTGTACAATTTAGGGCTTTTGACATTGGCCTCTTCTCATGACTTTTTTGATACACTCTTTTTTTTATTATGGCGTTTTTCTAAGTATCTAATTTAAGAGACTGAGGGCCTTTTGGCTTGGAGAGTAACCTGTGATTTTCTTAAAGATAAGTCTGCAGCTGCTGAACTTGTCCTTATGGGATCATTTTGTTTTGTATCTCCCGTTTTCCTAGAGAATTTTAGTCTTTTGTTAAAAACAAACAGCAAACAAAAAACCCTCTCTGTTTTGTGGGGAGAAATCCCTTCAGTTCGCACACTAATGAGGTTACAGTATTCAAGGGACACCTGGTGTTCATGATGGTCAATCTGCCACATTCAAAGAGGAGTCCAACAAACTGCTTATACCCTTTTCACATGGTGAGTTGTCCTACTCTGTTTTTGGAAGCACAGACAATAAGAAACATTCAATCATTGCTACTTTTTTAGTTTGTGCTGAGCAAATTTAGTGATGCACAAAGCTTCCAGTAGTGTACCATAGTTTTATTTGCTTCTACTTTTACACATTTTGGATATGCTGTTGTCTTCTCATTTCACCACAGAGGCTGACATTTAAAGAGATAAGTGACATTTAATAGTCTGTTGCTCCTTAGTTGAGTTTCTGTTCCTCCACTGCCCAAGCTCTTCTCTGTTCATTTTTAGAGACAGTTGCTCTGAGGCACTGTACTTTGTCAAGAAAAAAATCTAAGGGTGTGGTTGTATTTTCCTGTCTGCTGGAGTGATTAATAAGAGATTGTTCCCATTTGGAGAAACAAGGCCTGTAAATTTATCAGAAAATCCACTGATCCTTTAGGATCCATCAAAATTAAATGCACGAGAGTATTAACTGACATGCTATTCAATAATTGGAGGAATAACTCAGAGGAGTGCTCTAAAACTTTGGTGAGAGCATGTGTGCCGTATAACAATTTCTGAACCTGTTAGAAGCTTCTTAAAGCACTTCAAATTTGCCTCATAACTTGCATGAAGGAATGTTCATCTGTTCAGAGGTGCTTGGCTATCTGTACTATTTGATGCCAAATTTAAGATTTTGGAATGTTGTGATGGAGAAGTGCCATGCAAAGGCTCTTTAACCTACCTTTCTGTCCTTGGCTGTAGCAGTCGAAGAGATGAAACAGTTGATCCTCCATGAAATACCACTTAGAAGAATAGAACCACATAGGTTGGAAAAGTTCCCTAACGTTGTTGAGTCCAACTGTAAATGTAACACTGCCATATTTACCACTTAAAACAAGTCCCTAGGCGCAACATCTACACATCTTTAAAATACCTCCAGGGATGGTGACTCCACCGGTTCCCTAGGTAGCCTGTTCCAAGGCTTGACAACCCTTTCTGCGAAGAATTTTTTCCTACTAAACAATTTAAATCTCCTCTGGCAAAACTTGAAGCCGTTTCCTTTTGTCCTGTCACACTTCTTGCCTGGCAGAAGAGGCTGACCTCAACCTTGCTACGGCTTCTTCTCAGGCAGTTGTACAGAGTGACAAGGTCACCCCTGAGCCTCTTTTTCTCCAGGCTAAACAAGCCCAGTTCCCTCATCCTCTCCTCATAAGACTTATGCTCCAAAACCCTTTACCATCTTTGTTGCCCTTCTCTGTGCCCACTCCAGCACCAAAACATCCTTCTTGAAGTCAGGGACCCAACACTGAACAGAGTATTTGAGGTATAATCTATAACCATCATATCTCAAAATGCTGACAGGCTCTCCTTAGGGTTGTTATGCATGTATGTGTGTCAGACTCTACATTTCCTCTCACTGCCTAGAAATCCTTGAATGATTTTGGATTAAGACAAATGTTAGCCTGCTATGTTTGTGACTGTGAATGTGATTCATAGGTGGGCACCATTTAGATGTGGGGGCAGAACTGTGTTCTCAAATCCTTTAGCATATTTATGCCCATGGTCTGGTAGCACGTAATAAATATCTCAAAGTATAATGTTTTATGTAGGTAAGTAATTTTTTAAAACAAGCAATGTGCTTGGAGCAGGGAAGCTGACCTTGACATTTAGAAAATTGAGGTTCACTCCTCCAGCATGGTGGAATCTTCAGAGGAAGGGTAAATGTTATTGATAATTTATTTTTTGTCCAAACTGAGCAGTAAATTTCCACTGATGATGTAACTCTTCGTATTTTTTAAAACTTCAACCTTGTCTGTAAGTGAAGGTGACAGGGGTGTTTTGGGAAACTTTATCTGATTAACTAGACGTGGAGAGGTAACATCTTTCCCATGTGGTTCATCTCTCTGGCTGTAGAAACAGTATGACAAACCAGTTGTATTCCCCTTCATTAACTTTACAATAACTTGATGAAGGTCTTATGAGTGAAGTGTTAGGTCTGATTTATTTTTTCTTTTTGATGCTTTTATTTTGTGAATCCTTTTTATTTTGCAGCCTTTGTGCTGCCATAGGCGCTGTCTGGTCTAAAGAAAAATAGGTGTATGTGTGAGAAAAAGGTTTGAAGTCAGGTTTAAAATGCTGTGTTTTCAAGTGATGCCGAATTAGATTGGAGAAGAGTTATTTTGGTTATAAAAGCTGTGCTGCTAAAAAAAAGGGAGAAACAATGTATTTGAAAGGCAAAGCAGCAGAGGGGAATATGAAAACTTTGGTTAATTAACCCAGCCAATGGTAGGGATGATCCAGTCATTTCAGAGTGTAAAGCGTGACTGTGTGGCAGAGATCAAGTATAGCAATGTGACACCTGTGTTCCATTCTTTGGCTACAGCAGGAGGTGAACAGTGAGATCTCAGACCTACATTTAACAAGTATAGGGAAGACACCACTGTAATGAAGGGGAGTTACTGTCTTTCATCTATATGAGAGGTAATAATGGTTATTCTAGAAATAGAGTATGAAGCTGATATTTGGGAAGGTTTTGTTCTTCATAAGCCACTCATTGACCTTTCATGATCAAAGCCCTTATAGAGTGTTGTTTTCGTGTAAGGCATTATCCTCTTACCGAATCAAAATAAGAAATATTGTGGAACTATTTTACATTTACCAGTGCCTTATAGGTATGTCAGAGTTTTTATGTCTTCTGATCTTCCTTTCATCTGATGTAGGATCTGATACAGCTTTCTTGGAATGAGACTTGACTACCTTTTCCTGTTGGTTCCATTGTTTGCCAAGAAAGAAATTTTTCCCTAAATTCTGAAAATGCCTGCCTTATGGTCCGTCAGAATCTGCCTGTGTGGGCACTGGAAGGATGGAGGTGTGAAGTAGCACTTTTCCAGTAAAGAAAAGGATTCCACGGTTTCCTACTTTGCCTAGATAATTGCTCACTTCTGTGTCATGTCAAATGCGGTTTGTTGTGACAGAATTCTCTAGCTCTTCTGTGAGTTCAGGTCTCAGTGAAAAACACCACAGTAAGTACTGAAAGATAAGTCCTGACCCAGCACTGGCTTCTGTCTGAGTGCAGTCCAGGGCTCCAGCTGGAGCTTCACTGGCTTTGGGACCACTTTAGATAGATGAAGGCTCCTGATTGCATCTTTGCAGAATTAGGGCCCATTGTTGAAGCCATCTCAGGAAATATGTAACGCTTGGTGTTTTAGTTTTGAAGAATAACTTAGAGGTAAGGTAGAAGTGACTGTCTATTCCCTTGCAAAAGTACTTTTAAAATGATAGCTGAGTTATGTGCCTAATATAAGATACAACAGAAATATAATAAGTGCATTTACAAGCTTCTGTAAGATGAACAGCTACGTGTCGTCTTTCATTGAAAATCAATACATCAGGTTGAGAGGCAGCTGATTTCAAGGCTTTGGTGAAATACCACAGAAACATATTTCTAATTAATCTGCATAGGTTAATCTAAATATGAATTTATGGTACAGAGGAGAGTAACAGCAGAATACGTACCTTCCAGAGTCTTTCGATTCCCTGGCCCAGTGGAAGTGGTGGGGTGGTCTCCTAGAATGAGAGACCTTGGCATTTGGGCAGTGTTCACAGTGGCTCCCAAGGTGGTAGCTGAGCTGCTCTTTGGGCACCCTTGAGTGTGTCCAAGAATTGTGGAAAAGAATGCATTGCAATTAACATGGATACTAAATATGCCCTCTAAAATAGCATCGGTCTGTATGGGGTTTTTTCCATTTAATTTGCATTATTACAGATATTGCTGTTCTAAGAGCATTGTGTTCTGTTATTTTACTTTTTAAATAATATGGTTATTTATCCTGAATTTCCTGTACATTAGCAATAATTGTAAAGCATGCAGTGTATCTACTTAGGGGTAATATAAATGTAAAGATATACATTTGACAGTCTTGACATGTTTTCATAACTTAAATAATGATGTTGTCCTCTCTTGACCATACTTTAAACAGAAGATTAAATGATTGGATAACTATTATTTTTTAACTAAAAAAGTAATTGTTTCTGTATTGTAGCACTTTTCTGGACCCTGAAACTCGAAGAGCAATGGGAGAACAAGCAGTAGCTCTTGCCAAAGCAGTAAAGTATTCCTCTGCTGGAACAGTAGAATTCCTTGTGGACTCCAGTAAGAATTTCTACTTCTTGGAAATGAATACTAGACTTCAGGTAAGAAAAACAACTCTTCAGATTTAGAAAAGTGTTATTTAAATAAACAGACCATAACCTTCTCCCGTATTTAAGGGTCTGCTCCTGCAAAGATTTAAACATAAATATCTTGATGTATGTGACGACTTGCCACTGAACTTAAAAGATCTACTCACTGAAATAAGCCTGCCTATGCAAGACTTTGCAGCAGTGAGCCCTTGTACAGCACTCAAGTAAATGCTCAGAGTTTTTCCTCTTTGTTACACTTGACCTAAAGACCTTGTGAAAGGTCACTGGCACCACTGTGAGTTCACAGTAAGTGGCTAGCCACTCTGCTCTGAGGCTTTCCCCTACTGGTCCCTAAAGAGTCTTTCTTATTTTTTATATTTTGATGATCGCTTGCTGAGTTTCTCTAGGAGAGTGATTGAAACTATATGTGTAAATCAGCAATAAAAACACTAGCAATCTGCATATGATTGAAATTGTGACCGGAATGCAACTGTGTAAAAAACATGCTGACGTGGTGTAGGATTTTTGTGACAATTTGTGTAGTCTGTAGTAAAATCTTTAATCTACACTGCAAGTGAACAGATGAACAGTGTTTTATGGAAAACCTCCTCTGCCACTTTTTTGACTGTTTGAGGGATTTCTGGTCATAAGCTAAGAAAGCAAGTATATAACTTGAAGTCTGGATGTTATTCTTGAAGACCAGAGGAGTGTTCAACTTGTAAGCAAGTCCATTCAATTGCCTTCATCCTCCTTTTCTCATTTTGTTAAATAACACCAGAAAGACTAAAATGTGGAATCAAGCACCAGTTTGATAAGCTTCTCATTCTGTTTTAGCTACATTTCATTAGGGTTATATCCTGCCTGCTGCTTGTACATGTGGGCAGTGATAATGAGATCCTTGTAATCTGACATCTCTGCATGACCTTATGTAATAACTGGGTAAATTATGACTTAGGTAAATTTATGCTTTGTGTGAAAAAGTTAGAGAGGGTCTGGGGGTGTTGCAATCTTCTGTGACAGGGGAAGACTGCTGGTAGAATTTTTCTTGCAGGACAGCAGTGGTTTTAGAATTAGCCATGACAGTCACTCCACGTGCCTTTGCTAGGTGCTATCAAGTCTACCTTAGATTCAGTTAGAGGGGGTGGTGACTAATGGCAATGTATAGTTCATTAAAACATTATGAAGAATTCTCTCACTTTGGTCATGTTCTTTACACTTTCCCCCATCTTCTAGTTTTTGAGCCAACATTTCTTCAGTGACTCCATGTTCTTGTTTACATAGAAGAAAATTAGTTTATATTTGTCTGCATAACCCACCAGAACTTCAAAAGCATTTCCCTGTTGTAGTATTATTGTCCATGAGTTCCTAAATGGAATTGGTAAAAGAATATCCTTGGACTCCTTTCTGTGGTTTGTTTTTAAGACATTATCTTTGCTATTTTGTAGTGTCTTTCCCCTGCAATACCTGGTGGTACGTGTTTGTAGTCCCAAATCTCTAAGGTCGCCACATATGCAGTAAGAAAGCTTTCACAATTCTAAAGGACTTTAGATTCCTATTGAAATATATCCTAAGCAGTTTGAAAATCCCCTATAATGGCAAGCTCATTCTTTCCAACTCTTGAAGAAATTTACTGGTCTTAAATTAGGCTACTTGTTCAGATATTTGCTACTTCCTATATCCTGATTGTGTATTGTCTCTACTTAGCATTTCAGCTTGAGTCTGGAGAGTAGTAATTTTATCTGTTTTTTGCCTAGTCTTACTCAGCTCATCTCTCACTTCTCACAGTCTCAAGCCTTACCTTCTTTCAGGTAACAGTTATGCAACTAGCATATTGTACTTTCTCCCTACTGTTAAGAGCCATTCCTAGAAACTCTAATGAAGCTTGTCCAGCTTTAACTTCAGGACCAGGATAGTCTCCAGATGCCCCCGTGTTCCTTTGGTCTTTTTTTCCTTTTGCATCTCCTAACTGTGATCAGTGACTAACAGAGTCACTTGCCTTGTTCTTGTTGAACACTCCACAGCTGGAAGAACTTTCCAAAATGATTGGTGTCTGATCCACAAATGATCGTCTTAAGATATTTGTCAGCATGTATTAGACACAGCTACCTGTCAAGATCATCAGAACATTTATATGAAATTATGCAATTTTCTGTCTGTTTTAATGTTTCAGCAATCTCTGATCAGATCACTGTAGCATTTTTATTTTAGATACAGACTTCAGAATATACTTGCAAACTAAACTGTGTCCAGTATTTTGCACTGCCTGTTGTTTTCTCCCCTTCCTTCCTCCCACTGGTGTATCTTTTGGATGCCTTTTAGTCTTTTTGGTAAATTATTTTGCAATAATCAAGAGTTGTATTGTTACTTTGCTGTCTTTTTGGGAATATACCTTTTCTGTTGTATAATTATGCAAAAGAAGTGCAAATAACACGTTGAAGGAAGTTTGTATTTTATTTACTTTTTGTTTTAAGTGTTGCTGCAATACTATATGAGATTGGGAAGCAAAAAAAAATTGGTGAATCAGCTCCATTGTGTCTCTTGTATGCTACACAAATTTGTTACAGATGTTTTACTGCCTGTAAGTGATTCAGTTAGAATGGCTTATTATTTGCTGTTGGCAATGTTCTTTTTGTTGCAGATCTGCTTTTCTGCCATCTTTCAGAAGCTAGCTGATAAGTATGAGACCTAAGATTGCAGACTGGATAAATGACATAGTCAAACTGGTTGTTCTTACTTTCCACAAGAGAATGTAGAGATGTCTGGCCTACTAACTACCAGAGAACTTCTCTACTCTGTCATTTAGGGCACTTTTGCAGTGGTTTTCAGGCAGTTACCGCTGTTAAAATTGAGGCAGACCAGATGCTGAATATCTCATTCTTTATAGCTGCTCATAGTGTGGTGTTACCTAGTTGTCATCAGCTTAATCAAGGGCAGTCATGGTCCGAAACAGCTAAACAAGATCTTTGCAATAAAAAATTTCTGACCCCATAGATTGATAGGCTTTCTGGCTTCCAAGTTATGTCAAAATCTCTTCAAGTTACTTCAGAAGTGCTGGCTTTCTTTTCTTCACTGGAGAAATAGAGATGTTCCTCTTGGACTTTATGTGAAGGAAGCCTGTGATCTGTACTTAAAAAAAAAAAAAAAAAGAAAAACTCTTAGTACATGTATGTATGGTATAACTAAGCTTCCTACACGTGAATAAGTTAGTAACAGCAAAGGGAAAATATTCCATATTTTATATGTTTGTAGTACCTTGAAATGAGAAGCATCCCTTGTTGGCTAGAGATTAACAGAAATGCACAATAAGTGATGTGAATCCTCCCTCAATACAATTGTTATGTTTGTGTCTCAGGCCTGTTCCCAACCTTCTGCCTCCCTCGTGTGATTTAAATAACGAGTGAGTACTCCCTTCCTCTTCAAAATGTGACTGAATTTGCTTAATGTAATTGAAAAGATCATTTGTGTAGACTGGAGTTGAGAAATATGGTAATTTGAATAGCAGTGAGTTTTCTCTTCGTGTGACAGTTTGAGTATTTTTGTCACAATTTTTTAAGGTATAAAAATTAATCTGGTAGAATCATCTGATACTTTTTTAAGAAATTTGCTGAGAGCAAATGGCATGCCTATGTTTTTAGTTTACAGTTAATTGTGAGAGTATTTATTTTATGTAAATGTTTTTAAGTTCTTTTAAAGTAACTTGATTCTAAGGCATAAAATGAAGGTAAATTTTCTTCCATACACCTATAAAACATTACCCATTGCTAAGACTTTTCTTCATCACTTTTTGGGTTTTTGTCAGATTTTACTGACCTTTGGAAAATTATATATTCCACAACTTTGTCCCTGTACAAAACTGGCTGTGACTAGTGTAGAAGATGGGAAGAGTTTTTATGTGCAGCATGTCTTTCTTCTTTGTCCACTCACAAAAATATAAAAAGCATGGTTGGAAAATGTCTAAAATTAGGTAGAAATCCTGTTGCTGACTGTTTGGAGCTCCACTGCTTATAAACTCCTGGTTCTACCATGGTATCTGTGTTCTGTTGCACATCATGAGTGAGCACCTGCTATGTTTGCTCAGTGAAGGATAGAAGTGCTGGAAAATATTGCAGCTGCACTAGATATAACAGTAGCAACAAAATACAAGTACCAAAGTAATGGGCTGAGTCTGGGTTGCCACCTAAAGCCATAGAAAGGTGGTGACTTTGGTGTTTGTAGCAGACCCATGGGATGGCAGGCGGCGGTGGTTTAGCTGTCCTGGTGGTGTGTAGCTGCCTGGAGGGTGAATTGTGATAGGTGGGCAGGAGTATGGGAGCAGGGAAAGGAGCTGTCAGGAGTTAGAGGAGTAGATTTCTATGACGTCAGAATGGTGGGATTTCAGAGTAAAGCCTTAAGCTACTGTTTCTGCTGTTTGCTGAGACGCTTCATCGTTTTTATTACTGGAATCTTATTTTACTGTGACAAAACTTTACTTCAGTCATTTAAAATAGTCTAACGAACAGTGTCAGATGGTAAAGACTTTCAATTGTTGCTAACCTGGGCTGAATTTGAACTACTGACCTAAAGGTGAAAGGTCTCTTATCCCATTACCAATCCCCTAAGCCCACCAGAATCCATTCTGCACACAGTTTATACCAGCTGTTCATGGCCATTTTTAGACCCAAAAGAAAAGGTGATTTTGCTGCCAAACACCACTTCTTCACACAAGAGGGTCAGCCGACAACAGTTAACCAAATTTTTGCCACATTCTTGCCTCCTAATGCAACTTCCATTATGTAGCTACTGGTTGTCTGCTTTTCAGGCTTCCCAAAAGAACTACAGAAAAGCATTGCTAATTGTTGTTGACAGAAGAGAACAACATTGTTTGTGTAAGTCATTGAATCTGAAAGATGCCATTAACAGTGCTGCCAGGGCATGGAGTGATATCTTAGAGATGACATTCCCATGTAACTCTCATAAAATACTATTAAAAAAAGTAGAGAAAGAGGAGACTACTTAAGGAGAGAAACAAAAGGTCATTCTTCAAAGGGTACATTAGTTTCTTTGCTTTGGTGAATTTGATGTAAAGCAAAACAAAGAATAGCTGCAGTGTGACCAGAGCCATATTGAATGAAGTGTTCTGAAAAGGCTTCAATAGTGCAGCCAAATACAGTAAAAGCAGGAATTGCATCTTTGGGAAAGAAAGTATAGGTTTTGTGGTTGCTAGTTTCTATATTTTCTTAGATGGTGTATGTAGTGGAAAGGAAATTGTGTAGAATTACTGAATTTCAAGAAATGTTTTTGAAGCACAGGATGTTATTTGAGAAAGTTATACTGAAATTGTGAGCTAATTAACTTGTTGACCTAAAGTGTGTGCTATTTGTCTAAAACACAGAAAAGATGAATTTGGAATTCATAGGCCGCATAAGATGTGTCTGTCCCATACAATGTAGAAACAAATCCTTGCGAAGGAAAATTGAGAGCTATGTCAATGATCATTGGAATGCAACATCCTATGAGGAAGTAGATTGATCACTTTTTCAAATTTATATGCTATGATAAAATATTAGTTTGTACTGAATTGCATTAGTTTTTATTTCTGCATCTTACTTGGGAAAAAATATAAGAAGTCTACCTGAACATCTTATCTGATGGAAATTTTTATAGTCTGATTGCCTTCAGTTCTTGAATTGTGCACTAATAAATCAGAAAACAAACAGCAAGTGTTCTTATATACCATGTCTGTAGTAAGATTTTTGTATATTTCTGCTTTCTGTTCATTCTGTATCTTAATCCAACCATTGTCTGTTTTTCTGTAGCCTTTATGAAAAGCTGTTTTTGCTGTGTGCTCCCAAACCCCATGTACATGTGAACTATTTTGCAGAAAGATGTGACCCCAGAGTACTCCTGCTCGTAGTAGTCAGGAAGCTTGCATGCCTGAAGAGCAGAACATGTGTGCACCTCTGTTGCTGTTCAGTTCTCTGAAATAGAAACCAGGCTTACTGAAATAAAGGGGGGTTGAGAAGCATCTGTAAGTTGGTGTGTTTGGGTCAATTGATACTGGATTTGGCTGCAGCAGCAAAGCCTGTGGGACTCCAGGTGAATCACATTTCCTGGAAACTGAGGTGTATGTTGAAAGTTAGTTTTGAGATTATTTATCTGAATGTAAAGGGGTATATGACACCGACTAGGGACTTACAGTAGTAGGGGTGACATGGGCTGTAGTTTTAAGTCTACTAAAATTTAGATTTTCTTGGCTGATGTGGCATGCTTGAATGTTCCAACTGGTGTGTGAGTAACTTGATTCCTTATACGCACAGGGACAAGAGTGGTCTGTGAGCGTCCAGAAGTGTTTGTTGTTAGATCTGAGTACCTTGATAGTCTTGAGAAAAATGTGTCCAAAAATTATTCCCCTGAATATAAAGGGAGCAGTCATCACTAATTTAATTCTTAGCTCCAACTGTCCATAAAAACTGCATGACTGTTTTTGTGGCTGTGGATGAACCCCAGTATAGTAAAGCTTTAAAACCATTTGCAGTCACAAAACAGGAGAAGAATTAGGAGCCTTTACATACTGTTCTGGTGATGGATGCTAACTGGACTGTGATATTGGTAGGTTCCCCAGCTCATTTATACCTGCTTTACCATCCATAAACTGGGGCTTGATTATTATTTTCTGACAGACTTTGCCAGTAGTTTCTTTTGCTGTTTAAATGGGAAGAGGTTAGTGAAGCAAAACCACTTGCAATGCTCTCAGGAAATCTGGTTGCTGGGATATGTCTTAAGAGCAGTAGATCCAGTATAAAGGGAAAGCACTTTCCCTTTACTCTGTATAGCTATTGCTGGTCATAGGAGGTATAGCTTTGTGGACTTGAAAGCAGGAATATAAGTGCTGTTTTACAAAGAGTAAGACTTTTTAAAGGAGGTATGTATTGTGCTTAAGTGCATTGAAATGATGACTTATCAACTGTTGTTGTTAACAACTCTTTATGACCAGACTTGGTATAAGGAAAGGAGCTGATAGTAAAGGTGTTACTTTTGGCAGCTAATTAATTGAGAGTCATTGCTGATCAATTTTTCTGCGTGTCCTGAATAAGGTACAACTGTCTTGATATAGCTATGATCTGTAGATTGCTTTCTGCAGACATGTCTGGTTTTGTCCTTTGTGTTGAGGACAGCAATAATGTGTGAATGTACCCTTTATTGTATAACCATACCAGCATTGGCTCTTACTTTAATGGCTGAGGCTTCACTGGCAACATCTTGGATCAGTTGACTGCAAAACTGAGTATGGCCTAAAGCTAAAGGACTTGATCAATTGAGTGTGATTCAGCTCCATTTGTGAGCAAACTTGCATTCATCTTGTCAAAAATTTAGTACTTGACTTAGTCTCCATGTACTGGCAAGTAAAGGCTGTTGATGGAGAAGGGATATAGCATAAAATGAACAGAAGAAAATACAACAGGCATACAGAATAAAAATGACACCTGAAGTAGAAAATGGAAAAGTAAGAGGAAAGTGGTTGAAATCTAGCTTTTAAGAGTGATTTTGTAACAGATACAATTACCTTAGTCAATTAGCTGTTACAGTTGTAGAGATTTCAAGGTTAAAGTTCTTTTCTATGCTGTTTCGATCATCTGGTGGTCTTAATGAATATTAAAATGCATTTTAAAAGTATTTGGTACCCCAAATTAATGATATGATCGGAATTGTCTATGTTATGCCTAAATAGTAGTCATTGAAGCAGACTCCTAAAATAAAGTAGAATAACTTCTCCCCACCCCCAAAAAAACCCCTCAAATTTTTTTCCTATACATATTTTCTGAATGCTGTTTTGTGTGGAGACACAAAGGGAGTATTTTGAAGAAACAGAAGAAAATATTGACCAAGTCAAAGATCTGTATTGAAGAATGGATTAAATAAATGTTTGTGAGTCGTATAACCAAACAACAAAAATATTTTTCTTTTCAGAAACATTCCATCTTATTTTGATCATCAACAATAAAACTGAAAACAACAATGAAGCTGTTGAATCTGGAATGCCAATTGCTATCCAAGAAAAATGGCAGTATAACTAAATAATGCAAATGTCTTTGGAAAAATAAAAAGTATTTTAATTATCTGGAATGTTAAAATTCCAAATATGTTCTCAGCTCAAAGGTAATCTTTTAGAACTGTAATTCCAAAGTAGGAAAATAAGTTCTGTTGTCCAAATATGCATGTGGGATAAGTAACTTTCTATTAAAACTTAGGGAGTTTTAATAGAAACTTCAGGTCTTAATAGAAATTGAATTGCTTCAATTTAACACTGCAGGATAGACACTGAGATGTTTCATAGATTCTCAAAATACTGTTATTAAGCTTGACATGCTGGAGAGTATCATGTGTTAGGTAGAACCAAGATTGAATCCCAAAGGTTTATCCTTAAACTGTATAATCAGATTCCCATTTCAATGTCACTTTTGTCCTTCAAAGAATCATCAGTGATGATTTGTCATTAAAATTATGTCAAAACGTCTTAAAATGTTGTTGAAACTCTAAACAAACTCACAGCACACACAGGGCTAATTATGGATGCCATCTGTTTATTTTTACAAAGCTTTTTTTCTTAAAGACCAAAGCATCTACTTGTTCTGATAAGCCATGATGTTGTTACAATGACTAAATGTTTTCCTTAATACTTGAAGGAAGAAAGACAAGTGGTTTGGTCAGTGACCTTTTCCTGTGTCAGAAAAGGTACATAGAATGACATCTCATGATATACAAACAGTTGCAAAGTGCATTTTCTTGAGGTGTTTTGCTCCTTGGAGCACAAACATTTTAGAATAAAAATGGCAGTTCTATCATAATTTCAGTATAGAAGGTGGTGTAGCTCTTTCTGTGTGAGAAATGTGCTTTCAGCCTGCCTACCTTTTACTTGATCGATGTGGTGGTGATCAGAGGAACCACCTTAGTTGCTTTTTTACTGTCCTGTGCCTAGTTAAAGGCTCTTTAAAGTTAATCAACGAGCTCGTTTCTCTGCCCATTTGAAGGAGAAAGTGCGTGTGCATGTGCATATGCGCGCCCATGTGTGCATGCTTGTACGCACATCCCGCGTGAGCCTGAGCGACGGCTATTCCCAGGGCAGCATCTTCCAGAGCCGTTAGCGGCAATTTGCTGAGAGCGCAGAGCCACGCTGTTGGTCCAGCCCAGCTATTGTGCATGCTAAGCACTAAACAGATAAATCTGGAGGGGGGAAAAAAATTGAAGGATCCATCTGCTCATTTCTGCTACACTGGGCTGATGCAAGATTACGCTAATCTGGTTGCTTGTCAGGACAGGTTAGTGAAAGAAGGCGAATGGGTGAGATATAGACTATGCTGGTTCTGTAGAAAATTGGTAGCGGCTCCTGTACGTGCCATGTTAAGTGTAGCAGAATGGGTTGATTATCAGCTACTTCGAGATTTTCAGTTAAAATATAGTTATGGCTACAGTGTGAGTCTCTTCAAAACAAAATTGAATGGGAAAAACTTCCAAACAAAGAAAAATTAACTAATTTTCACCAGGTGCATTTGAATTTATAAAATAAGTGAAAGAAACCCCAACCAAACTGAAAATCCCTGCAAACCCCCAAATTCTCCCAGGTCAACTCCCTAGTTTTCCTTGTGTGTGCTGTTCCTAGTTAGTGTAATCTGATAATTATTTTTTTGTGTTTTCCATGCCAAGACAGAGGTTGCTGGACCTTAAGTAAAATTTTTTTGCAGAAAGACCAAAATAGAAACATATTCTTTCTCTGTTCTTTGGCTGGTCAAATTTCTTGTTTATCTGTGTTTGTTTACAGAGAGGTGCTTTTTTTTTGGTTGTTTTTTGTTACCTACTGACTGACAGTTCTTGACCTTGCAGGTTGAACATCCCGTCACAGAATGCATTACCGGCCTGGACTTAGTCCAAGAAATGATCCGTGTTGCTAAGGGTTACCCTCTCAGGCACAAACAGGCTGATATCCCCATCAACGGCTGGGCGGTTGAATGTCGAGTTTATGCTGAGGTAAATGAGTGGTAATGGGGAGGAGGGGGTAGGTGGTTGAATTGTGGCGTAATAATACCCAGGTGTGGATAGATGCCAAGGTGAAATCAAGGAATATCAAAGTCATGATTTAGAGCCTGTAACATGAATGGTTAATGAGGTTTTGTAGAATTGTCACATTCTTATTTATTAATTAAAAATATGGTGTATATTTCAACATAGCTTTTTCCTGAAAATTTATATTAGAGATGGTAAAAGAGAGAACTAAGCAAATGTCATTAAAAATAAGCCTGCATATTCAGTTCGCATTTAATGATGCTGGAGTTATTTACCAGAGTTAACTACTCTTTCTGGTAGTTATCTAATCTAAATTAATCCTTTTACTTCTGAAACGTGTATACTTGAAACTTGACTTAAAAAGATAGCTGAAATGCAATTTCTTACGGATTTTTGTTGTTTTACTAAAACTTTTGAAAAGATCATTGAAAAACCAAGTTACATGTCTTCTGAAATGACGGTTTATAGGATAAACTTTCAAAGTACATTTCAAAACAATAACTTTATACTTATGGTATGAGTCTCTGTGTCACCTTATAGAAGCTTTGCCTATCTTCCTTCATTTAGTTTCAGGAACATTTTAGGTAACTCTGCTTTTCAAAACTAATTCAGCACCCTGGGGCCTTTTTTTCTGTTGCTTAACTATTGTGACTTCTGTTACCTAGACCATCTTATTTTATGTTAGGTTTTTTGTTTTCCCTTCATGACATGCACGTAATCTACAAATTACTCTACTGATTACAAGTTGTACAGACTATTTTGATAAAGAATAAATATTTGTCCTGTGATTGGTGTGGAAAATGGTCTGAGTTTAGTAGCCTTTACCCTGGAGTTAACTGATGCTTGGGCTTGTTTTTTGTTTTGTTCAGCTTGAATCCCCTCACATTTTAGAGTAATGAGTCCAACTACTTTGCTATGAATTAGGTAATTCTGTAGACCATATATTTATTTGTTTTCCTATTAAATTTATATTGATGTTGCATTATGTACATTAATGTAAGAGGTTTCCAGTGGCATAAAAATCAGTTTGATTTCTTAAGATAATTGAATTTCTAACTGCCCTTTTTATCTCAGAATTTTTTTTTCCTATACTTTCTTTTCAAGCTTAGCCTTCTGAATACTTTCCCATTCTTCTCCAAGTGTAGCTAATGAAAATGTCATCTTTGTATATTTTATTTTGGTGTATTGCAACTGGGTGCAGAATACTTCTTTCCCGCTTTTTTACTGACACAAGAGATTTTATATACTTCCATTTTTTTATTTGGAGTTGCAGGGGCAGTTGGATGAAGACATGTTCTTCAATACAAGTAATTCTGGGGAAGAAAACAGTCATTCCAGTAGCAGTTTCTGTTAGACTTCAAGCTTTTAAACATTATCTTCTCCACATCTGTAAAAGCTTAATGCTTTCTCATGATGAATTCTTTTCCAGGACCCCTACAAATCTTTTGGCCTGCCATCCATTGGTAAACTGTCTCAGTATCAGGAACCATTGCATGTGCCAAGTGTAAGTAACTCTGCTCTGGTTTTTGTAGGTGCTGAGTGTCTCTTAAAGACAAAGGCTGTAAACACTTAGCAGCTTTGTAAACCAAGCCTTTTTTCCAGCTTTTTGCTAGAGGGGGAACAGATCATGGCAATACTGATTTGTGCAACCTGAAAAACTGCTTAAAAATGAATAGTCTCAAACTGGGTTAAAAATGTTCAAATTGAGTATATCAGGAAACCAATACATGTTGAAATAATTTGTTCTATAACTTCCAGCTTAAGTTTTTCAAACACAGCTTTAGTAAATGTACTGTGGTCATCAGAAAGGACAGTGAACTGTTGAGTCAGCACTTTAAGCATAGAGAACTGGGGACACTGGTGAAAAACTGCCAGTGCTTTTTGTTCAGCTTTGTAGACTTTAAAAAGGAGTTTCTTACAGTGGTTATTACGTATTTCAGGATACAGCCTAACTATATAAAATAGCTGTTTAACAAAGAGTGTTTTCTGCTATGTGTGAAGAGCAAGGACACTGCCTTCTCTCTATAGTCTTAAGTTATAAGTGCACATATACATTAATGACACTGTGTCACTGGAATGATGAGACTGTACCATCTGTGAATACAATTATTCAGTCTGATTGCTTGCACGGAAAGTACTGAGAGATTACAGGAGGAATCTTAAATGTGGAGTTGTTATTGGATATATGATTTATTTAGCTTTTTAAATTGTTTTTGCCCGTGTACTTTCCGAAGGGACCTGACCCTTTCTGGTCTTTAAGGCTTCATGCTGTGTTCAAAGCCTGGAAGCAGAAAAAAATTGTGAAGATCTAAAAGGCATTATGTGCTCTTAAAGAGGAGATGAGGGAAAAAGGTATCATAGGATGTATCTAAACTTCTTTTTAATGAAACAAAGAGTGTATTTAATAAGAATTTATAATGAATGCTCTAGTGGTTGTTAGAAGTTTTCAGCATGTTGTAATAGCAAACACGATGTCAAACATTTTGCCCTTGCAAGTTTTTGCAATTTGCAATTTTCCAAACGTGAGACCTGTTGAAAGTACAAGTGATAATGGACAAACTATACCCCCTACAGTCTTTGTCCCACCAAATCTTTCTTCAATTAATGCTGCAGCAGGAGTTTTATGTAATAACATTTGCGCTTGTGAGCCATCCATACAAAGAAAAAACAATTAAAATGCCTTAAATGTTCTGCTTACTGCTGTTATTTGCTTGTGTGAATGTTGCATGTCAGCTAAATGGACCACGGAATAGATAAAGTGATTGGGTGTAGGAGAGTGCACACTAAGCTTTGTCTATCATTATTGCTGGGAGCAATCAAATTGATGCCAGCAGGACAGTAGATGCGTTGACAGCTGTAATTATGTATCTCCATGGTGATCACTTTTGGCCTGTCATGGAGGCCCATGAGTCCCCTCCCTTGCAAGCATTTAATCAGATTGGGCTGTCACTTGTCAGGTAGACGGGGTGGGCTGGGAGTTGTGCTTAGGGGGAGAGGTGAATTGAAAATGAAGGGTGGGAGATGCCTGATTGCTTCACGTGGTCCATCGTGGTACCACAGAAAGAGATTTTAATTACACTGGAGGCTTCAGAGCAATGGTTTGAGGAGCTCATATGGAGTGTCTAGGCTTTCTCTTCCTGTTTACTTCTACTGTCATATTAAAAATAGAAAAACTATTTTGATGCAGACACTCATGATTTGGTGTCTTAATACGTATATTTCTGCTACCGTGAAACTAATTCCTCTCCTGAGGATGTCATGCTGCTAAGAACAAAATTAATATGGCTAAAAAGGTACAGTGTTATAGGCCCATTGTGCTGTGGTGTTTGTTTTCTGCATTTTAGGTTTTAGAATTGACAACAATTTGGCTTAAGAAGAATTATCAGAGGCTTGTAGTGTGTCACAGCAAGTTCAGTTTACAAGCAGTGTATTGCAAAAGTATTTGCAATTCATTTCTTCTGTGTTTCAAGTTAGCTCTGATTGCCTACCATGCCTGTGTGTCAGCTGCTCGTGCTGGTGGAACTGGTGTGCATGACTGTGTGAGAACTTTTGCTTAGCCATAGGGAAGAATATATTGGCTATTTTTGTGTCATGTAGTTGGTAATTTCCTCAGAACATGGTGCACATAAGTACCAAATGTTTTTTTCTTTGATAATGGAGCTTAAGATAGGTGACTACAAATCAACCCCTGTAGTATGATAGTGAGCTTTTTGTTGGTGCTCCTACACAACATATTCTGCAATATCTGGAGAGCTCCAGCATTGCTCTCTGCCAGTATGGGCAGCAGTCTGATATTTTAATGACTCTTACAAGGAAAAGAAAGTCTTAGACTTAGATATGGCAAACAATTGAGAAATAATAGAATCTGTTTGTGTTCCTAAAGTGGAATTTGATGCATTAAGACTTCATTGCAGGACTGAGACCTAGATTGTGCTTCCTCCCCGCCCCTCTTAAGCATTTTTCTTTGATTTTGCTTTTGTCCTAATGTAATAACACATACGGATAGTACAACGGCAATAAAGTGTTGGGGCTGTAATACAAACGAGCTCTAGGCTACAGCAGAATCTTGAGCCCTAGCCTTTCCTAAATATCTTAAATACTGGGTAAAAGAAAAGAAATATGTTAAACAGAAGTAAATGCTGGATGTCTAATAAATATTGCTATTATTTATCAAGTTCAGCACATTATAGTGAGTATATGTTGAATTAGGATTTCTTTTTCATCCAATATTCATTAAGTTCTGTCATACCATATAGTTTATAAAATCACCTACTGTTACCAGGCTCTGAAAATGTAAGCACCACAGGGAGAATTGAAAATAGTATAAATGTATGTCTTTTCTGTTGTCATTTTTTTCAGTCATCTTGAGTTTATTTTATGAAAATTAAACTTCTACAGAGGACTCCAGATTTTTCTTTTTTTTGAAGGAAACTATGCAGTAGCTTAACTGTTTTTTACTCACTGTAGCCTTTTCAAGATATTGTAGTTTGGGAAAAGTGTTGATTTCATAGTGGTTATATACATGTGTTGTATATGAACAGAAGCATAGAGCCAGGTGGAGCATATAGTTGGTCACCTCAGGAGTCTTAGCTGAATTTAAATTCTGACTAACCTGCTTATTGTGGATCTGAATAATGCACTTTCATATGTTTTGTCTTTGTCAAAAGATGACATATGTGTGTCAGTACTTACATGCACACCTACACCTGCAAATGTAAAGCTCCCCTGAGTGCTTGTGTGCAATCACTTTATAGGTGCTACTTTGGAGACGAAAGTCACAGTATAATTCAAGTACATGTAGAATATGTATGTCGTACCTTCTCTTATGTATGTACTTATTGAGTATTACAAAAAACCCACCATGGGCAAGGGATTTATCTGGAACTGAGTAGGTAAATTCTTTATGGTTTAAATGTGAGAACATATGCATTGACTTTATACATGGGCAGCCATTCTGTGAGGAAGGATGGTTTAGCAGTTGGAAGAAAGGAAACTGAGAAATACACTGCATGTTTTTTCTGTAGTCATGATATGTCTGAGCTACCTTCTCATCAGTAGCTACTGTTAAATGTACTGATGTGAGTAGTGGGGAGCCCAGTTAAGCACAGATAAAGCACATTCAGGTAAGATGCGATTAAAGTGGTACAGAAGCAATACTGCCTTTACATATGAATAAATATGAAAAAATAGTATATAAATATGTAAATATAAATATATAATACAAATATGTGAATATGTTAATTTATTCTTAAAATAAATATAATGTCCTAAGAACTAGTCAGACAATGTTTCTTACTGAAGAAATTGAATACACCTGCTAGGGTATCTCTTTATGTCATTTGGATAATAAAGTCATCATCATGCCCTCATGTGGATTCTGTAGACAAGAGGTTCTACATGTGGTCCCTTGATAATTGCCTAAATTAAAATATTAAAGGCCTAACAGCCGTTGCGTTGACCTTTTTCTGCCTTGCTGCAGACAGATGAGCTGCTGTTTATTACAAAGGTTCCTTCCCACAGGTGAAGATTTCAGTGAGATTCCAGGACCCTCTCTCCCACCCCCTTTACAATGCAGTATACCAAAGCCCTGCTGTTTCAACAGCTTTGATTAGACCCCTCCATCCTTATGATCCCCAGAATGCATTTATCACTCGAGTTATTTTGATTAGTTTTTAAAAAATATTTCAGATTCCAGTGCTCAAAAGCAGCAATTTAATAAATATTTATTCCCCAGAAATTGCTTATTTGAAAAGTTTTATATGGCTAACCTCATTGTTATAGTGATGAAATCAAACTGAGAGATGAAAACAAGAATCAGCAATATACAAACTAACTTGCTGGCTGGTTAACAGCAATCAGCCTCTTCAAAAGAAATTTTTGAACTTGTGTTATTTTTTTCCATGAATATTGCAGAATCAGAGCTTTAATTGGGGCTGTGTCCTTACAAAGCAAAGCCATGGAAAAAGCTGTGTAAACATTAAAGCCTCAGGGGAGCAGCAGCAACAGAAAAAAAAATGTTTAACAGTTGAGAGGGTGAGACAGAGAAGGAAAGTGTTACAGACATGAAAACCATAGGCTCAGTATTCCTATGGAGCTGATAAGCAGAGCTCCGAAGTTCCTGCTGAATGTTCCCTACCACTATTCCTACTGAAACGCTTGGAAGGGCTGTAGCAGAACATGAAGGATGTGATTACACATAGATGCAGAAAGGGTGTGATTATAAGGGTCATCCTTCATGCCAGGTGTCAGTCAGAAAAACAATTACAACTGTATTTTATTACAGGGATTAAATCAGAATGGAATGTGTTTAGGGTTGAAGCGAGTGTGTAACACAGCTGAAATTCTTAGATCAAATTTAGTGTATTTACTGTGTGTTCTAGAGAACAAAAGGAAATTTTGACTATCAACTCAAGTTTGCAGTCAAGTTTCTCATAAAGCAGAGAATAATTTGCAAGTGTTTTTCCTGGTGAAGAAAGAAGCTTCCCTTCCCATCTCCCTGATTCTCTGAAAACAAGTAATTATTCTAGTCTTTCCAGAGGGAAAAATGTATGTGATAAGCTTTGTGGGTGTTATGGTTTAAGACTGATGAGTAGATTTGATCCTTGTGTTGAAATTCTTTTTTCTACTAATATATAATTATTTTTACCTCTTATTTTTGAAGGTACGTGTTGACAGTGGTATACAACAAGGAAGTGATATTAGCATTTATTATGATCCTATGATCTCCAAAGTGAGTTGATTATTATTTTTCAATATTCTAAAGGTATGAAAGTTTTACACACGGATCTTTTAAATGAGAGAGTATTAAAGGGTTGGTAAATCAGTATTTTTTTAAAGGTACCAAGCATAACATGCCTCAAGGGAATATAAAAGAAATGGAAGGTAGATGTGGAATAGAGGAAATCTAGTGTCACTTCTAAATAAAATTCTTTTTGCCTATTTGACACTGTAATTATTTCTTGTAGTTTCTAATTATTAAGATTCTGATTTAAACATCGGCTTTTATTGTCTGACTTAGATGCGGCCAATCTATCTTTTTTAACGTAGTCTAGCCTGGATGAAAATGTCAATAATTCTGGCTTCCAAAAAGAAGTATTGAAAGAAATGGTTGATAGTGTCTCTTAGTATTAGTTCTTATTCATCAGGAATATATTGGTAAAACTAAAATATGACATGATAGTTCAGTTCTCAAAAATATTGTATCCTAGGAGTTTGTTGGGCATTAGAAATCAGGAGAGTCAGCTTGGATATTGAACCTCTTGTCTGGTTTTCTGAGAGCTTGTTTAGGTGCTTTAAGTTTTATGAAGGAAAAGTGTTTGGCCTTCTTTCATTGAATGGCTTAAGAGATCTTAGTTTTTTCTTGATGTTTCAGGGAGCCTCTGCAGCACAGATACAACAATAGGGAAGAAATGGTTCTATGATTGCAGAAATTCTACAAACCTATTTAATTTATAAATGCTATTCAAATTCTAGAGACAGATGCCTAATTTCTAGGTAATGTAAATACTTTTTTTTTTTCCTTTAGCTGATTACCTATGGCTCTAATAGAGCTGAAGCACTGAAAAGAATGGAAGAGGCTTTGGACAACTACGTAATTCGAGGTAACTAGAGAAATTTGGATTCCTAGTGTGATAGGCTGTCACTTATTTAAAGAAAACAGCTTGAAAATGTAGTAATTAGCAAATTGAGTAAAGTTCCCACTTCTTAAGTGCAAATTAAAACAGGAAAAGCTTGTGTTAATTAAGCTGAGAAGATACATCAACTCTAAAGAGACTTTTTTCCCCTCCGTTTTTTCTCTTATTATTATGAGATAAATATTTAAATAACTTTCTTAAAACTCAGTTTTAAGAATGTTTGCTGAATGGTAGCATGTAATTGATTAATTTTGTTGTAGAGGGGGAAAAAAGGCCACTGCACTGCAAGAAATTTAAAGTAATTGCCATTTTATAAGAGATTAATACATTGAATGCAATTAAAATATTATCACAATACAGTATTTGTGTGTGTATATATATATATTTCTGTTATTTTCAAGGCAATTGTTTAGGTTTGAGGAAATACAAATGTGAGCTGCTGATCAGCATGTGTTTCAGCTCTTGCCCTCTGACTGCTTAGAAGATGCAGCCATTCTTCCAGGCTTTCCAAGCAGCAGCTTTCCAACCACTCAGCCCTAACCATTTTCACTCTTTTTAAGTTTTGGTGAGGGAAGTCATGTTTTCTGTGGGAGAAATCTTTAGGTCTTCCTCTGTGTCTTATGGAAAATAGGAAGGACAACTCACGATAAGAGAAGTAAAAATTTCTCTAAAGTTTCTTTAAAACTTGGTTTGGCTTAAATGCTGGGCTGCTGAAAAGTACAGTTGCCAAATCAAGCTCAAAAGGTTTATCTATCTAGGGGAAAATGAACATCCTCTACCACAGTGTAGCTAGATGCATGGTTGGATTAGCCATTGGTAAATGAACTACTAACTCTAACATGGATTTATATTGGTGCAACTTGAGCCATTGGACTATGGCAGTACAATGTGCTGATGTAAACCCCTGCTGTAAAACAGCTGAATAAATTGATATGAGAGAGAAATTTATACGGGTATAGTTAGGTTGATGTGAGGTGGGATTTGTTGGTGTTGTTTTTAATGGAGACAGGCCCTGGATTCACACTCAGTTGTATTCATAGCAAGTGATGCTAAGAGTATTATATGTAATGAGAATATTTCAAGCGTGTGTGCAGCATTGTCTTTTACTAGTGTGCTATTATGTGGGCTGGAAACTGATTGTTTGTGCTTAGGTGTTTTACACAGTTATTTATGTACCTAGTAAGAGTTCCATGGTTTATAAATACTTGTAAAGGATACGACACCTTACACCTGAAAAGTACTAATTTGTATTATTGAGGTTTGTACAGTCCTTTCATTACTATGCATGTATCCATTTAATGATCATATCTGATGTCTCTGTGGTATTTCTATCTGAGAAAGCTTAGTCTATGAAAAACATTTAAAGAGATAATTAATGAACTACAGGGGGAATTTTTTTTAAAGTATTGCAAACCACAAAATCAAATGTACTACAGATTTCAAAAGTAGATGAATTTTCAGAGCATGTTTTTAGTTGCAATGGCCAGTGGTTTCCATTTGAAAACCACCAGGATTTTTGTGTAGTTTTACACAGCTGGTAGTTTCTTCTCGGTGTTTATTTAAAATGGAATATTTGTGGATATTAAAGTATCTCTTCTCTTGCCTAGTGTGAATGATTCTTGGTAGGGTAGTTAGTGGAAACTGTCCAATCTGTAATATTCTGACATGTGCAAAACTCCTTTTCTATTTTTCCCCCCTAAAATGATTGTGTATATTTTTGCTTTTAAATGTTGGATTCCTATGTAACAAAATATTAAACCACCTTGCTCTTATGTAAAGTGCCTCACACAAAGTCTTTTCCATACTGGTGTTTTTGTTAGTAATAAAAAATGCCGAATAATTTTTTACCTGGTTTTGAAGTTATTTGGTTATATATTTAAATAGCTTGTACATAACTATTTCGAGATTACTAGTCTTCCTGAATAGTGGGCTTCTTATTTCTCAACTCAATCCCCTTGTCCCTCTGATTTCCTGGAAAGCAGCATTTATGTTTGCATTGTGTTTTGGAGACGTGTTTTCTCCTGTAAGTAACAAAGTAACTCTTCTCAGTTACAAAGCATTTTAAATAAGCAATACCAGCTGAAGTCAGTGTCAGTTGTAGTGATGATATACACTGTGAGAATTTTAGATTTAAAATCCCATGGATTGCAATTTCTGTAAACAAAGATGCTTGTTCAGTCACATAGGGTGGGAATGGGATGTTGGGTGACTGGATAACAGGTCAAGGACCATCTAATAAGTAGCTTAGGGACTGCTAATGGAGGATGGAGTCTTCCCCATCACTTCTGTGTCACCAGTTCAAAGCAGACAAAAGTTGGTAAGGAATTTTAGTCACTACTATTTTGATGGTTGCTTGCTGACCTGCGTGAAATCAGTGGTTTTTACCCAGTTCCTAGAAGACAAATGTCTTCTTGGAGGAAATGCCACTATATAATGTCATTTGTGGCAGTCCCGGCAGAGAGCCCAGGACTGAAGTAGCACAGTGACCCTTCAGGAGGTGCCTCATCCAGGCTGGGTTGAGGCATGTAGGCAGTGTGAAGGGCAAGGACTTACTCTCCTGCTACTTGGCTATTGGCTGTGTGAGAAAACATTCCATTTCTACTGCTGTGGCTTTGGGATATTCACAAGTTATCCCACTCCTTTTTAGCTCTATTCCATTTACAGGGAACAAGTCCCCAGACCATTGTCTTTATTGACATTGTTTTCTCGGACTGGATACTACTTGGAGTTGAACTCGTGGTTTAGCTGTCCTTCCCAGTTAAATCTGCCTGACAAGATCATGAAGGAAATGAAAATAATGAAATTTGAAAAATAGTCTAATATTTGCAAAGAAAGCAGACTTAAGCAAAGTCTGAGTAAAGTAATACCTTAAGCAACTAAGGTTGCGTCATATAGTGCCTGTAATAGCTGCATTACAAATATTGAGTAAAGCAAATTGGGATATTTGCAACAATGCTGTGCTCTGAAAATGCTTGTTGCATTAGTATTTTATTACAGTTTGGGCTGATGACCACTTGTGCTCAGTGAAAACCAAAATTTTACAGTCTGTTCATTGGTAGATGCTAAGAGTGTGACTAACTCAAGACTGAGTCAAGATAGAGTCAATGTGATCATGGGAATGTAACCTCCATCTTTTTTCCTTTGTAATATCTCCATTGTTGTTAGTGGGAGCAGATGAAAGTCTAGGATAGCATTTCTTTGAGTTGTGGATTAGATTAAATGATCTCTTGAGGTTCTTTACAATCTAAATTATTCTGACAGGAACTGACTTCTCCACTGAGAACTGATCTGAATTTAAAATCTCAGCTGAGACTCCTGAGTGACAAAAGGTCTAACTGGGTAACATTTTTATCTCTGTCTTGCAGTATTCTTCGGGGTAATTAAAGTTGAGGGACCAGCCCAGATTTGTCTCAAGAAGAGACACTTCTTGTTTTGTGTAGTCGTTGCTGGAGAATTTGTGAAAAGTGAAAAGTTCAAGATTCCAGTCAAGCACAGAAGTGCTGTTGCCCGTTGGGATGAGGCATGATTTATTTCCTTTGAGCCTGTACTGCTGTTAATAGCTCATCTCTGTCTCTTATGGTACTTTTTTCAGAAACTTTGTTATTGGTTTAAAAAAAAAAAAGCTTTTGTTTTTGTTTGTTTAATTTGAACAACAGAAATAGGGTATTGAAGGAATGCCTTTCAGTGTATATCTCCTGTGTGTAAACATGATGTGGTGTGCTTTCCTTCTCAGTGTTTCTGTAGTTTTGGTATGTTTTAATATGTTTTTGTCATGTAATTTCTGGTGCTGGATAATCTGTTCATTTGACGGCATATATAAATCCCAGTATGGAGTTCTGGAAAGTCTGTGTATGAAAGTTATTTCTATCCATTTAAATAAAAGAAATAGTTATATTTATGTGTCAAGTAGAACACAAAATCAATTCAGTAGAGGTCATATTCTTGAGTGCAGGGATTCTTATAATCTTTCCTTTGACCTCTGTTTGCTTTTTATCTTCCCTGTGCATTCAAAAGTAAAGCAGTAACTTGAAATTTAACTTGAAATTTTATCCAGTAAATAGACTTTTTATAGAAAGTCAGCCCTTCTCTGTTGAAATCCTGCTTGTTGTGTGGAGAGAGGAATGTGGAGAGAGACCATTTGGGAGAAAGAATAATGGAAAGAGGAACATCTGAGGACAGAGTAAGCAGCAGATAGAGCAAGAAGGAGTAGAAATGAGGAGTAAATAAAGGAGTCACCAGCTGGGGGTGGGGGAATCTTCCAGCATGAGGTGAACGAGCAAACATAAAATAGAAAACAGAAAAGTGTTAAATAACTGTGGTGAATGTTTGAGGGGAGGAGAAATGTAGGAGTTTACTCTCTGATATGAGTGGAGACCTGCCAGAATAGTGACTGCACAAAATGTTGTCTTGAGCTTTTGCAACTGAAAACACATTAATTGGGGGGGAAAGGAGGGCTGTACTTAGTGCTGTGAGAAAGCTTTGGCTTTCCAAGAATCACTCACAGAATGAGTAAGATTGGAAGGGATCACGGTGGACCATGTGGTCCAACCTCTCTGCTCAAGCGAGGTCATCCTAAAGCATAAGAAAAACCACCCAACTTCAATTTTAGTATTTTATCATACGTTTCAAATACATTAATTTCAGGTACAAAGCTTTTCACAGTAAACTTTAATTTAGATCCAAACATCATAAATTACTGAGTTATTTTGTTTTAACTTAAAATGCATTTCTTACTGGCAGTATACATGTAAGTTTTAGACTCTCCTGTATTCTCATCCCCTGCAAATGCTCTCATTGGTATTGTGAGCAAAACTATCTTTGTATGTAGGAAGCCTATTTCTCTGCAAAAAACAGGGTATAGTGTCTGTTCTTTAATGAAATGAGCTTTTGGGTTTTTTTGGTTGTGCCTTTAAAAAATGCTTCAACAGGTCGTGCAACTTTTGCATTGCAGAGGTAACAGACTGGTAGCTCTGCAAGAGTGTTTGTGTTCTCACCCCTTGCAGCAGGGACCAGCAGATTCCCAAGTGTATCAATGTGAAAACCAAAACTGGGGAAAGGAAGGAAACAAACTTAGTTCAAAATCACTAGAAGGGACCATTTCAGAATGCTTAATAGCATCAACTTGGAGCTCAGATGCTTCTCCTGTTTCTTCTGTCCTTTTCTTAAGGCAGTCACAAGGGAGGGAGTGGAAATGGCAACTTGTCAGTGAAATATTGTGGTGTGTAGTTTAGGAAGGGTTACAGACTACCACTGTGCTGTGGAGAAAAAAGAGGGAAGGGCAGTTGAAGTACAGGCTGATCAGGTAAAAGAGGAAGGTAATGTAATTGGTGCAGAAGGGGAAATTAAAATAAGGTACCTTTTTTTGGTCAACTAAGTTTTTTTGTTTGTTTGTATGGTTTTTTTCCTCTCCCTTTTGTTAAGGATATGTGGCAGTGAAAAACAAGAAATGTACTGTGCCCAGCTGAGGAGGCACTGAAAAACAAGTGCTACTATTTCTTTAGATATAAAGTTGTCCTAGTGCTCTATTCCCCATCTTTAGAGTAAAGGGATATCTCAGGAGAGGATGATGTCAGAATGGCCTTTCCTTTTCTTTCACTTGTTCTTGACAAAGCCTGCTTAGATTCTGCTTCCAATTATTCTGCTGATTCAAGCAGTATATGTGTTTCCTAACACCATAAATAATGGTTCTCTTACTAAGTAGTTCAGAACTACATGCAGTAGTTTGAACCTACGATTTTACGGCTTGATATTACAATATATTATCTCCTTTTCCCTCCCTTCCTTTCCCCCTTTATCCTGGTACATGAGTTCAGTGAGCTCCAGATTGAAAAAACTTTTGTATTTGAAAGAATTATTGTTTTTAATTGGAATACATGTTTAGCTCTGAAGGTCAGTGGTGTACTACTCCCATGTGAGAATTTTATGTGGATCTTTATGTATTAAAATTAAAAGCTGAAAACCCTTTTTTTCTTGCTTTTGGGATGGGACTTTGTACACAGATAGGCAGCTCTGAAGTGAGTTGTAGCAAACCACAAGCTTTGAAAGACAATTAAAAAGTTGAATGTTGAGGATTTTAGGGAATATTATGAAAATGTTTAGAATTACGAACATGGAGGCTTGCTGGGTAGTAATCATGGACTTGAGAAGTTCGTGTGTTGAAAGTTCATAGTGTGTGCAAATCCGATAATGTTCTTGTTTTAAGTGAACAGTGGCGTAATCAGTGTTTTACAATGCTCAGTTCAGAGCTTAGTTAACATTTTTTGTATTTTGTTTAGAGAAATAACAGAGATACCTCCTAAGCTTCATCACATTTATTTTTATTCAGCATTTAAATTGTTGGGTGATAGTTTAGCTTTGCTGGCTTCTTAAGAAGAGAAACCTCTAGTCCTGTACTCCACATGTTGGTTTTGCAGTCAATAAGTATGTAGATAAAGTTCTTTCTGTTCCACTTAGCACAATTTGAAATTATCAGCAAGTTAAGTCTATTCAACTGCTTATCTACAGAGGGGCATGTAGGACTCCAATTAAGTTTACATGGATAAATGCAGATTTGTGTTTGCAGGCATCAAGATGACAGAAGCTTAATACTCTAAAAAGGCTAATCAACACTGAATATGTTTAGTGTCAGTAAATATTTATAGTGAAAACGTTGCCTATGATTTTGTGCCTTGGCATTCCAAGTTCTGATTTTTAGTGAGTAAAAATGTGGTGTGATATCCCCTTCATAAAACTGTTATAAAATAGTTTTGAATAAAATGCATTTTATTGTTATCTTTGTGTTTTCTTGTGAGGATGGCTTAGGAGTTAGGCTACAGTGTGTAAGTTAATGAGAAGTGTGGTGTACTTAGCCGAGTTTTTAAGGCAGAGAATGAAGAAGGGAAAGGAGGCAAGACAGAGACAGGCAGTATGACGGAGTACTTTCTTCTGATTATAGTTTAATTTTTTTTTAATGAGGACTTCTTTGTACAGGGGTTGGTAATAAGCTCTGGTGAAAAGTGTGATTATTTAGTGTGTTCCAGTATTCATTAGGCAATAATGGCAATTTAACTGGAAAATTAATGGAACCTTGGGAATATGTGTTCTATATAAAGCATATGAATATGTAGTTTTAAAAATTCCATTAGTGCTAGTGAATTTAAATGCTAGTCTGCTTTCCTTTGGAAATATATTCTGGAAAATGATGTGTAAAAATTGAAATCCAAGAAACGTATCTTAAATTGAGCTTCTACTGATGTAATATTGTCTGAAGACTACAGCCAAGTAAAATGGAAAAAATAGAGGTACAGAGAACACTGATTATTATATTTTATTATATTTTGAGTTAGAGGAAAGGAGAATATAACTGTAACTGCAGTTCTGCATCAGCCTTAACAATGTAAAAATCATGATGCTGAAGTGAAATTTTGTTTTCTGGAGGAGAAATAAACTGATATAGTTTAGGATTTTGTTTGGTAGTTGAAAATGTCATGGCTTGTCAGGCTAACAAATGTGATTTTGTTACTGGCAGTCTGCAGTTCTAGTCAAGAAAAAGAAAAATTCTCTGAAAACCATTGCAACATAAATACAGTATACTTCAGTTTAGTGTCTAACTTCGCATGAAATAAGCACTGCCTGTTAGCCTCTGTTTGATCCTGTGAGAGTGCGAGGCTAATGTCTGGCCAGTGTTTTGGAAGCAGCAGGTAGTCAGGAGCAAGCTGCTCTAGGGGTCCATATTTCTGTAGCCTAGTAGTTACTCACACACAGATGGAGACCTTATGAACTTTGACAGAGGTCACACTAAATTGCAAATCTAAAACTTCTGAAGGATTACACTGGTAATTTTTTTTTTAAAGCCTATGATTTGGTACATCACTAAATGTATCAACTCAGTCTTGAGAAGCAGATCAGCCATGCAGTCATTGCTCACATATTGATCACAGGGACTGGTAAAGATAGCCTTTCATGATACTTTAAAGGGAAACTTGTGTATTAAATTTTTCATTTGTGTATGTAAAATACATTTATATTGCTTCCCAAACACCTAGGCTTTTCTGCTCTATTGAACTTATTAAAGGAATTTTGGAGCTTAAAACATTGCAGAAGCCTCATATTTTTCAGATGTACATGAATTAGGATTAATACTCATTTTTTATTTTAGGTCTTTTGGGGCAGTCAGTTGAGACACTAAGCTCTGTCATCTATCATCAGGCATCATCTCACCGGGGATCTTGTAGCAGTTTAGGAAAGAAAAATATGAGATGATCTGGTTACACATTGTAGCATGTTTAAATCCTGGATTCAAAGTTGGGCAGCATTGAAGAACTCCTCTTTGTCTTCTAATTATAGTCCTGATGCTGTACTCAGTAGATGAAGTCTCTGGGATATTTCAACTTACTATTCAAATTGGAAAATTTGGGGGGAATTTGTAGCAGTAAAAGACAGATATTATTTGTTTCCAAGTTATGGTCATTAAACATAAGATTTTTAATTCTTTTGTTCAGTGGAGATGCAGTGTGACTTTCATTTAGTGTTTATGAAATTAGGGTCTGTGAATGATTATTTTGGTTGCATGCAGCAAGGATCTTCTTTTAATCAAATGGACAAATTTCTATCATGTCATCATTGAACTGCTTGTGTCATGTGCTACTTAATGGCTTATGAACTAGTCTAAAGCTGTGACTTCATGATTCAATGAGGCTGAGTCTGACTCAGTGTGTTGAAAGTGTTTTCTGTGACAGCCACACAGAGAGCTTGAAAATTCACACCAGCAGCAGACTAGTAGGGGAAAAAAGCTTTGAAAGTGTGTGAACTGGTCTGCATATAAAATAACAAGGATGTTGTTCCTGCTTCTAAACTGGAAAAACAAAAGAAAAAGGAGTGTAAGAGAATCTCATGTAGCCACAGCAATTTGCATTCTCTGTACTGCTAGTGTCTTTGCTTTGGTGAGATCTCAACAATGGAAAAAATCCCAATAACATAATTTACAGCTGAAATATCTGAGTTTACAATTAATTCTTTTTCAGTATTATTTTAAACTAGAGCTATTAGGAAAAAAAGTGCAAATGAGCCATGTCATCTTTAATTGTGATCATATCATGTGAATAAACATATCTGAATGTGGAGTACAGAATTGTGTGCTTTGCAAGAGATATGGATGCACAGACAAATTTTTGATATGAACTCTTTTTTGATGTGTTGTGATGTGTTCTGCATTTTATATTTCATGATGTGCTTAAGCCAAAGTTTGTGATGTGGCAAACACAATGTGATTTGGAGTTACCTGTTCCTCTGACACTGATGAAAGAATGTGAATTACTTTTGTATTTCCAGAGGGGTGAGAATGTGCACAGCTGAGTTTGGATAACCTCTTTCTTATAGCAGCCTCTTAATTTATCCCTATCTGGAATAAATCAACACCTGCAATGCTCCTGAGCTGCGTGTCTATTTCAGCTTCTCTTAAGAAATATTAATGTTTATGAGCCAGTGTTGCTGTGTGTAGTCATATTGGGATTGAGCTCTTGTGGCTCTTCAGATTTGGTTTGATCTCTTTCTAAAATTGAGAAGAGAATGGAGACAAAGATGGTGGTTTTCTGACCTGTAATCATAAACCTTCCAGAGATGACCTGTAGCCTACTCTCAAAAAAACCCAACTTCTTTTTGAAAAATGTTTGCAATGAGAAGATAATTTAAATGATCTATGAAGTTTTTTTCAAGGATTTTTTTTTTTTTGGCACCAGCTTTCCTATCCTGTGTCTTATAAGGACTTGTATTTAGTATTTCAGTGAAGTGACTTTTAGTGACCATCATATTCAGTTCTAAACTGCAAATAGTTCTGGCAAAATGCAGTTTAGCATTAAGTCACTAACTTAGTTACAAAGAAGTTACTAAAAAATACAGTCATTTAGGAGATGGAGGAGACAGGCTGATAAGTGGAATGAAAAGAGATGAAGAAATGCAAAAAATATAAAATTGCATAATATTCAAGGAAATTAAAGGACAAAGGTTGCTCTAAAGGTTCTGTGATAAGTAATTTTTAAGTTAAAGAAATAATTTTTGTAGACTTTATGCCTAACAGGGTCATAGAGTGGTGCTAAAGGGGAACCAGGGTATTCAATAGAAGAATTGACTAGGCAAGGCTGGATAAAAGTACATATGGAGGAAGCAATAAATTTCTTTGTTTTGTAAGTTACGCAGAAGTCTCTTATGTATTACAAATGATAAAATTGTTGTAAAGTTGTATGTTAAGTGGTAAAACTTTTTACTGCATTACTGTGATTGGGGTGTAACATGGTGCATATCTTCCATTCAGGGTTGAATGGAATTGAGCTAGTATTTACTGTCATAACTAATTTGTCATTTCAAGGAGATGGCTTTGGTCTTACTTGCATCTTCCAGAACTGAACCAAAAATCTCTTGGTTGTGCTTGCTGTGTATAACTCAACTAGGTGCTTGAATTAGGCTTGATGAGGTGAAAATTTAGATTGTTTATAATTAAACTGAGTGTTTAAAAGAGCGTGTCTTGAGGCAGGAGTGAAACAAAACTGGTAAATCTGCATTGATTACATCAGTACTATGGCATCTAAGTATTGAATAAGTATTTATCCCAGACAGATAGGAGCTCATATTTTTGTTAGTTGTTTCCTACTGTAATTTGTGATTAATGTTACCTGCTTTGTATTGATTTGTTTTTTGTTTTCAGGTGTGGCTCACAATATTTCTTTACTGCGAGAAGTGATCATCCATCCACGCTTTGTTCAAGGAGACATCAGCACTAAATTCCTTCCTGAAGTCTACCCTGATGGTTTTAAAGGTATGTTCCATTTGGAAATGTTTCTCTTCTTGAGCGGTGGTGTTTTTGATTATTGTTCCTTTCTAGTTTTAGACTGACATGTTCCCCAGTATTTACTTTTTCCTCAAATATATCTCTGCATACACACAATTAGAGTTTTTAAATAATGCATAAAGATGAAATAGTTAATTCTTTTATTTTCAAGAAGGCAAAATACATACTGCTAGTGATAAAATAGTAAATGAAATACACCCAAAGTCAAGAGAAACCATTTGTAAATGGTACAAAATATGTAAAATAAACATCAGTTCAGTTCTGCTATCCTATTGTGCTTCATTACAGACTTCTACTGTTAACTATAGTCAGATTTCTTCTTACTCAGCACTGTTGCTTCTTTATTAAGTTAGTGTAGCACCTTTAGAATTGCTTTTTTGCACCCTTGTTTTCACTGTATTCTTGTCTGGAGGATCTGGCATTTTATCTGTATTTCAGTACCCTGCTCTTAATACTCATTAGACACAGTAATGGGCATCATCTTGAAATTGTTAACTCATACCCTGGGTTAACGTAAACATAAATGCATATATTTCTTTACAACATCTCAAGCTACTCAATTTCAAAAATGTTTAACAATGGTTGGTAGAAAAATGTAAGTAAAATAGATTGGTTTCCTTTCACAAGGATCAGGTTTTAAAAGGTTATCATCTCTCTCAGCCAGTCTGCTGTAGATGCTTTCTTGACCTGTGTGGTCAGAGACTCGGTTCTTTCACAGAGGTCTCTCACCTCAGCTGGCATTTATCAGGCAGAACATCTTCCTTATTAAAAAAATACAGTGTTTATAGTTCATCATTCATGGGTCCTTTATGAATCCCATGGAGATTCCTTTTTCCCCATTCATCATTAATCCAGTGTGGCAGAATCCTCATCCCACTTTGGAGTCAGCACTGCCAGATTGGCAGTCACTGGATGTGACTGGCACCTTGCCAAATTCTAGTCTCATTAAGGAGCAGAACAGATTTTTCTTACCTCGGGACTCAGTGTGTGAGTTCGTGGATGACTATTCTTTGCACCAGAACTACTTGATATCGTGATGTAATTGACAACTCTGTGTGTGATACAGTCCTCCATGTGGGATTAATGCATCCTGCTTGTTACTGGCTCCTGACTGAGACCACAGGAACAGGTGTTAGCCACCTTGAGTGGCAGTGGGCTTGTGATGCTTCAGGCTGAAAAGTTCCTTTGTTGTCTTTGCTGGGGGTATTTAACTAATCTTTGGGTAACTCAGCTGGCTTTCATCCAGCAGAGATTCCAGGGTACTCTGATCATCTGCTCTTGAAGTCTTGGTGCTCCTGTAGCTGGTCTCTCTCTCTTCCCTGACACTTGAATACAGAGTCTCGTGTCTCTGTTTCTGGGACTATTCGGCATTTTCCTGAGTAGATCCAGATCTCTAAACCACCATGAAACCTGCATTTTTTCACTGTTGCTGCTTCTGTTGGGGTAGTCTTTTTGTAAGTTCCTGGGTTGACATAGCTTGTGAAGGAATCTGGTGAACTTCAGTAGATGTGCAAAATGAGTGGCAGACTGGGAATGGGGAGAGGGGAATGGAGGAAAAAGGCAATGATTCAAGATGTTAGAGTCCCAATACCATATTGTAAGAAGTCAGCCTCACCTGGCACACAGCTGGGAGCAATAAAAACATAAACCAAACAGTAGTATTGTATGAACAGATTCTTGAAGATGTGCTTTTGCACTGGACACCGGCAGACACGAGAACAGATACTGTGATGATTCGTAATAGAAACTAATGACTGTCACACATGAAGTTCCTAGACTTTGTTCCTGCTGTATGAAAAGTCTTGCTCATCTCCTTCCATGTATCAAACACAAGCATACAATAGCCTTCCTAATGATAAATAAAGGAACATATTATTGCATTGTTCTTCAGGTCAAGAATATTTTCCCATGAATACTGTTTAAAAGCTCACCAAAGTAACTGAAAGTGCTTTTAATGGTGTGGTTTGCACTGGATCAAACCCTTTATGCTTTAAAAAACAAATTGATGACTTGAATTTGAGGATAGTTTTTTAGGTACCCATTGAAAAATATTTCTTCAAATCCAAGAACTCAAATGGGAGCTGTTGAAGGCAAGCAAGGATGGTGAGCAGATGACAGGTAGAAGCTCAGTAAGAGAAGCAAAGACAAAAATTAACTTTTCTGTAATTTCTTTAATCACTTCAACGAACTTTTTAATATAAATACCCAGTGTAAACTTTGCTAGGAGGATTTGAAAATTAAGTAGCTTCATATATCTTAACATTGCTTATAGAAGATGAATAGCTGTAAAAAAAGAGTTGTGACAATCTGAAAAATTGGAGCAATATATAGCCAACATGGATTTGGAAATATGTATGAATATGTGCTGTTGTTAACAGTAGGAATCCAGAAGTGTTTTAAATTTGGAAAACTTAAGAAATAGAAACATTTCAATAGAGATGTGTGTTATGTTAATGCTCCAGCTCAGTCCATTGTGTTTCTTTTGTAAACTGCACAATTGCCAATGGTGTTCTACACTGATGATAAGTAATGGGTGTCAGCTGTGTTCTCTCTGGTGACTGCATGAAGTACTGGCCCATTTCTTATGTGCATTTTTCCTCAAGTATAAATATTAACTTATGTCTTAAGAGTAAAATAAGAGATGCTTTGTTTTCCAGTCTCATTTTTAAGAGCTCCATTACAAAACATTTTATTAGAAGACTTTTACTCTAAGTTAAGAAAAACTGAATTATTAGACATATCCTGGCTACTTTTCCATTAACCTGTGTGATGCCCTCTTCAAATTACCTGTAGAATGGGCACGTTTGGTAATTTTCATGGTTAGAGTTTAACTCCTTATTCCCATCTTTAAGTTGACATTCATTACCAGAAAAAGTTTGTTTATTGCAAGTAATTTTAAAATAATAGCTGTTCCAAAAGTAACCTTGTGCAGGGTATGATCAGGTAAAGCAGGTGCTGTCATGCCCCTTTTTGTCCATGAGGGGGAGGGAGGGATGGATGGATGGATGGATGGCTGGCTATCTGACTTGGCAGTAGGTGAGCTGGAGTGGGTTGTTGCTCTGAGCACACACGCATGTTTTGGGAGGTGTGTGGATCTCAGGGTGGGTGTAGGAACACTGATTAGGTCAGGTGACACAAATACACCTGTATTAGAGTGGCCTCCAAACACTTTGCTTACAGAATAAACGTGTCTGCCAGGCATGCAGGAGTCAGATGCACTGTCCTTCTACAGCTTCTGAACAACCTGGAAAGCCTCTGTTTTTCCTAACCTGTCTAATGAGAAAGAAATTTACTATATATGATCCCTATTTTATAGACACAGAAAGTGTATCTCTATTTTCACAAAGGTCCAAGAGCAGTCTTGGACAGAAAACAAATTAAACTCAAGGATCCTTAGATTAGTACCCTGTTCGTGGGATTGTTCATGGTGGTTCAGTCTGTTTCACAGTGAATCTTTTCCTGGTTTTCTATTTAATATTGAGATTTTGTTTTTTCTTGATGTTCCACTCATCCTGGTAATAACGGTAATCATAAATTATGTCTCAAATACATGGTCAGTCTCTTTGGGAGACATATCCTGTGCAAATGAAGGATGGGACATTTTCCAAGAGATTATCATGAAAGTCATCCCAAAATACATGAGGAAAAAAAAAAAAGAAAAGGAATCATTTACTTTCCCTGTTCTAGCATGTTTATCTCATTTAAGTTGAGAGGAAGAACAGAAATTCTGATGGACAATCCTTTATGTTTCTAATACAGAAAGAAATAAAGAGGAAGCAGTTCTCTCCTGAAATGGCATATTGGCTCCAGAGACTGTGTATGAGGTGAAGGCTTTTAGATATGTTGTGTTTATCATAATTTTTTAGGCTGGATGAAATGATGACTCTGCTTAACATTATCAATCCATCTCTGGAATACTGTGTCCAGCTTTAACCCCTTCGTGCATGTAAGAAAGATGGCAATAAACTTGAGAAAGTCTAGTGAAGAGCCACAAGGGTGGTGCTGGGGTTGGAACAGACCACCTGTAAGGAGAAACTGAGAGAGCCAGTCTTGTGTTGCCTGTAAGCAAGAAAGCTTAGGGTGGACCTAATGACAGCCTTCTAGGACCTCAGGAGGGGTTCCCAAGAATATGAAGTCAGACTTCCAGGAGTTGTACAGCAGTGCACAGCTAGAGTCAGGGGTCATAGAGTGGAGATTTTGAAGGCTTCACTGCACAAACCTCTGAGCAGCCTGTTCTGAATTTGATGTTGAGATTACTTGGTGGGGAGGGGGGACATGCTGAATAAGCTAAGGACCTTTCAAGGTCTCTTCAACCTCAGTCATTCCATGATTCTGTTATGAGTGAAAGTGCTTTTTATGTGAATTGGCACTGCAGATATGACTTTTAAATTTAAGTCTGGAGGCTTTTGCTTTTAGTTGGAGGGGGGAATGCAGCTTCCCTGTCTGTCACTGTTAGAAGTTGGAGGATGCTTGCTACTAATTCCATTCATTTTCTCTGCATTGGAATCTAATATTAGTTTTAGCTTTATAAAGCTACTGGATTAGAAAGGTTGACTTAACAGTTTACTTTCTTTCTGGCAGGTGAGGCCAAAAAACCACTTCTTGGTCTGTCACTATTTCCTTTATAATTCAAAGTAGTAGAGGCTTCATTTCTGAATACTATCGCATCCATCTTAGTAGGGGTCATGAGTTCTCTGAGACACCCTTCTTCACTACTCTGAATGGTTTGAAATTGCTTACTCAATGTTTGCCTGTCTTTTGCCATGACCGTTTGGGTGGAACAAAGCTCTGCTCGACTTCACAAGAAATTAAACCCTCTAATAACATTCCACTTTGTTTTCTGCCTCAGCCTACTTGGTATATGTGCCATCTATAGTGGTTAACTTGAAAATTGACTGGGAAAAACTTGAACTAAAACAGAACCTAGGAATGTTATAAGCATTGTCTGCATTGGTTATTTATCTGAATTATGCATTGCACTTTTTATCTTACCCATTATGCTTTTAATTTTTATTCTTCCCAATCAGAAAACAGTCACTCTTCAAGTATTAAGTAACTGACTAGGGCATGTAACCAGGGCTTGTTTGTTTTGTTTTGTTTTTTTCCCTGTAATTGATAGTAGGAAACACGTTTCTAGGACAAAATGCAAATGAGACTGTTATGGGAAAAATGACCTTTTATGTAATTTAATTTGAAGTTGGTTATGTAAAGTAATTGCATGAACCTTTTTGACTCAGCTTGGGGGATACTGGGATAATATTGATTTAAGCAATCATAACATCAGGGAAATGAGAGAGAAATGCTTTTTTTTCCCTTGTATACCTTCTGACCAGGGTTCTGCCATTTAGTAGTAATAGATGTGTGTAGTCTAGTTTTAAATAATATGAACAACACTGCTTCCACTCCTTTCGTTGTGACTTAATTTTGTAACCATTCTTCCTTTTTTTTTTGCATTCACCTTATGTAATTCAGCTGATAATTCAATGATAATGCAGAAGTATATCCCAGGTTAAGCAGAGAGATTGGGGAGCTGCAAGTTCCACATTTTATTGTGCGAATGAAATTTCTCTGTAGGCCAGGAGCCTGTAGAGATAAAAGCCAGGAAGAGCAATGTGTAACTTCCTATATTGGAAGTCCAGGGACCTTTGCTACTTACTCATTTCACTCCCTTTCAAGGAAGCACTTGGACAACTGCTCCAGAGGTAGCTTTGTTACTCTTTGAATGGATCTGTATGATGCACATGAAAGGTGGTGTTGTTATATCTTTGTTGATGGTGAATGTTAACTCATATTAACTTATACCTCAAGAAACCCAACTGAAATCCTGAGAAGTAGCTTCTGAAGTGAAATAATACTTTAAGGGAAACAAAGGTATTACTCTCTGAAGCATTTGTGTATTTCCAAATATAGTAATGTAATTGTACGTTTGACTTCAAAGCTGTTTAGAATTCAGCTGACCATAGCAGCAAAGCAAAAGCAGACAGCAAGGGAAATAGGACTGGAGTTCAGAGAACTATGGCAGTACTGACCACAATCTGTCCTGTGTAGTAAAGGTAAATTGCCATCCTTAGGAAGCAGCCTTTAATCAAGGTTCTGAGGTATGCCTCCAAAGTTATGCCAAGGACATTCCATGGCAAGGTTGTAGGTTTATTGCCAGAGACCAAAACCTACTTTTGGTATGTTCCTGTTAAGAGTTTATATTATCTCCCAGAAATCCCACATTGTCATATAGTTATGACAAACGGTCATAACTGGTTTTCTGCTTACCATATCTGTGACACAACTGGTGTAAATAGTGACAAATGGATAAATATTTTTTTTCATGTTTGTAGTAATGAAACGACGAGTGTGACTCTTGTTAACCTGTTTCAACTTGCTGACCTTTGTTCACTGTTTGGAGTTTGTTTTTGTATTGAAGATACAGGGAGAAAATAGTTTTTGTGGCATAGCAAGTGCAAAAAGCAGTTACTTCACCCAAGATGGAGGTCATGTGATAAACCCTTTGAAATAGATCTTTCTGGTTTTACCTTGTTCCCTTATTTGAGTTGGTACTAACAGTGTGTGTTGGAGCAGGTGGGAACATGCAGTTTTGGTCACACAGTCTTGTCATGAGTGTTAGGTGGGGGGACTGAAAAGCAAAGGCTTTAGGGCAGATTCCTGATGTGCCTTTAGCTGAGACATGTAAACAAATCATCAATTTTAGATTCAGTGTTTTGAAAAAGTGATCTCAGAGTTTCTTCACTGTGTGTAAACAAGTGGAAAATTGGCACATTTCAGATCCAGATAGTTGATGTTATTGCAATGTATAATTACATAAGGCTTATATATATACACATATGTGTGTGTGTGTGTGTGTGTGTGTGTGTGTGTGTGTATGTACAAATAGTACAAAAGTTCAGTGTTTTTTAAATTTTGCCTCGCAATCAGTTTTTCTAGCAACTGGCAAAGGAAAGATCGAGTTTGTTTCTGAAGCCAGGTTCTCAACATTTTAGCATTTATATTTCTGCATGTGTTTGTTGAAGTGAAGACAGTTTCCATTTCAAGGCAGATAAAAAAAATAAACACTGAGCAAAGGAAGTCGCAGTAACATTCAGCCAGAATATGTTAATGTGGACTAAATTAAAAAGAGATTGATGCAGATTTTCTGACTTTTGTTATTTTTAAATTTACATTTTCTGGCCTGGGACAACTTCTTTGTTCTGTTAGCTGGACTTTAATGAATATATTCCCAACACTGTGGCATAATTGCATTTCTGAGGTGGTCTCTAAGTAGGCTTTTTACCTAACCCTATTTAATATGGCCAGTGGAAAGATGGGCTCTTTGCAGAAGACACCCTCTTTTGAAATTGTGACTTTGTTACTGTAGAGTCTGCTCCAGTCCTTTACAGCAGCCTCCATTCTGGATCTTCTTCAGGATCTCATTAGTCTTATTTTATGCTGCTGATAGAAATTGTCACTGGCTAGTAACCAGTACTGGGGAATGCGAATTTACATTGCATAGCACTAGGTGATGGGGAGGTGGAGATATAGAAGGGATCTGTGCAACTGTTTGTCTGCTGCAGGACTGGAAGCAAATGTTCCCCCTTGGCAGAGTTGCTCTGGAAGATAGAGCCTTCTGAAGCTCCTGTACAAATCTGTACTTGCTCTGGATCATGGCCTTTGCTGTGATATGTACACATAAAGCACTTTTTGAGACCTTTGTTGTAACTGAGTTCAGTAAAGTCTTTCAGTCTCAACCTTTTTCTTTTGTTAACTTTATTGTGTAATCCTCCCCTCTGGCTTGTGAAATACTCTTGCTTTCACTGGTGTAAAATCTCTTGCTTGAGGATACAGTTTGCCTCTTTTCTTCATGAAAATTCAGCTTTGCAATTCTTGTCCTGTTTTATGTCAATTTTAACTTCCTGCCACTGCCTTGTGGACCTCGCATTTGGTCCTTTTGTGCTCTCTCACAGAACCATAGAGTGGCCTGGGTTTCAAGGAACCTTAGAGATCACCTGGTTCCAACCCCCCTGCCATGGGCAGGGATACCTTCCACTAGACCAGATTGCTCTGTACTCCATCCATCTTGGCCTGGGGACTTCAAGGGATGGGGCATGCACCTCTCTGGGCAACCTGTTCCATTGCCTCACCACCCTCACAGTAAGGGATTTCTTCCTAATGTCTAATCTAAACCTATTATCTTTTAGTTGGAATCTGTTCCCCCTTGTTCTTTCACTACATGCTCTTGTAAATATTCTCTCTCCATGTTTCTAGCAGGCACCTTTCATGTGCTAGATGGCTACAATTAGGTCACCCTGAAGCCTTCACTTTTCCAGGCTGAGCAATCCCAATTCTCTTAGCTGTTCCTCATATGACAGGTGCTCCATCTCACTAACCATCATGGTGGCCCTGTTCTCGACTGGTGGCATCACTCTTGGCCATCTATTTGCCACCTTTTCATATCAAATCTGTGTTGTGTGGTTTCTGACCTAAAGATGGGGAGGGAGGTCAGAGTTCTGTCGCTGTGCCCTTTTAGCCTGTTGAATGGACAATTTAATTCTATTTAACCTTCACTTTCAGGAACAGGACCAGACTGGGAGAAAACTCTCTTCCAATCACCCCAGTTGTCCCTTTTTGCCAAATACTTATTAGGTCGCCTGCCTGCAGATTATAGACTACTTTGAGCCCCTTTCTGCTTAAGAATTGTCAAATACCACTTTGACTCCATTAGTTACGAACTAATGGTTACACAAATGACACTAAATGGCCCAGGGCTTACAAGTAGCGTTATTCCTGTTCATTTTTTGGGTTTATACTGTTGTGCTGTCCCTTTTGTTTAGAAGATCTGTAGCCTTTGCAAGATAAAGTACTGAGTGTGTTGTATATTTTGAGTAAGTTCTAATGTACAGATGGATTCCTTACCAGCATGAGGCACAATATGTCAACCAGTGACATTTCAGTAACGAAAACAAGATGGTGCAGCATCATTCAGTTTCTTTTCTTTCAGTTGTCAAATTGTTTTTAGCAGAGATACCAGTGTTAGCTGTTGGGCTGATTTGTATGAAAACATGCAATTTAAACTCTGAAATCCAGAGCGTTTGCTATGCTAAGTCTCATCATAATTTAGAGGGAAAAAATGTAGCTTTTGTTAAGGACTGAGCAGTGTCTTTACTGCTAGTTGTTACTTTTTGTTGTCTGTGTTGATCTGTGGTATCTTTTTTAAAAAATTTTTCTGAAAACTAGGACACAACTTGACAGATCTTGAAAGAAGAGAACTACTGGCAACAGCAGCGTCTTTGTATGTGGCTGAACAACTGAGATCACAGCGATTTCTGGGGACTCCAAGGTAAGTTCATTTCTAGGAACTCAGATGTGCTGATTCATTTTGTTAATGGCATCTTCTCATGCACAAGAGTAACTAGCAAGAAACTGCGTGGTTTCTTAATATAGTCTGTTTTTTCTGAATTCAAATGAGCTGTGGCTTGCATTTCCCTACTCACACAAGTCATACATGATTATTTTTATTCTAGGTATTAGCAAACTAATAGGCACAAAAATGTGTTACGAGCCAGTACAGTAATTAATGCACATCAGGAGTTTCATTAATGCAAAATGTTGCTGCATTAGTAACTAACCACAAATTGAGCATCACAAATTTCCCATGTGCCCATTTGAAGCAATCTGAGCACTTTGGGATAATATGAATATTCAGCTACAGAGCTTTAAAATATTGTAGATTTGTGAGTAATTTGCTACCTTGATGAAGAACGTTAATAGTTTAGGGTCTAATTCTGAAAACACTTTCTGACTGGTGAGTGGTGGAAGAGTCAACACCTTGCTTTTACATATGATTTTTTTGGGTACTTTTATTCCCCCACTCCCCTATTTTTTCAAATAGTAGTTTCTAGTAACCTGGAAGCAGTACTGTTAATTGAGCAGCCATTGCAGTAGCCCATGTGAAAATGCTAATTCACTTCTTTGGCTTTTTGGAACAGTGTGCTTTTATCCTCTAGGTTGTGTAGCTTTTCTTGTGCTCTGGCCCATCATTGTCAATGCCTTGAGACCTTCTATTAGAATAACTGAATTTTTGAAACTTGCTTGTGTAGTTGGTGTTAGCAGTAGTTGTGTACAGGGAATCCTGACTTCGGCATAATTCTCCTCCCCTCTCATTTTGTAATGTGATTGCATAGATGTTTGTATGAGAGGGAAGTCATAGTGCAGGATAGACATTATTCACATTCCATGCCAGTGGTTTGACAGTGTATTCTATTACTGATTTTACAGTGGTCAGGAATAAATCAAATGTGGTTTCAAGAAGTCTTTATTTTTATTTGTACCCACAAAGATAATTAGTACCACATGGTATTAAAAAAAAAAGAAAAAGAAAAAGACAGAGACACTTAGGGCAAGCATAACAGCTTCGTAATGTATAGCATATGCAGGGCTGGGTCATTATAGATGCCTTATGCATCTATAGGGGAAAGTAAAGCACCTTTTTATATCCTTCCACAAGTTATATCCTCCATAGTGAATGGCATAAGGAGAAGAACAGACACTCAAAGGCCACTGTTACCTAGAAAAAAGATGAATCAGGGAAAATGAGGAGGAGCCTTGACTGTCATATTTACTGGCCAGCATAGGAAGTTAAGTAGTGTGGTACTGCTACAGAGAAGCAATGGATCACTTTGTACTTAGAATAAGGGTAGAAATTGCTAATTTAAGCAGTGGTTATTAAACTGCTATTGCATTCCCTGCTCAGATTTGAGATTTTTTTTTTCTCTTCCCTGTAAAATGCTTTTACTAGCTAAAAAGAAAAGGAATCCAATTTTCAAACAGTCTTTTAATGTTTTGTTCCTATTGCAAGTATGTTTTTTTAGTACTAGTTGTCTGTGTATCTTAATAGAAAAGATATATATGACTATTTTAACTGAGATAGCAGATATGTAAATGAAGTATAGCATTGAGCAGTCAGGTATGGTCATCCATCTCTTTTTGTGCTGTATTAGGGAAACAAATACACTCTTGCTTTGAAAAAAAATTAGCTCATTTTTGGGGTGCTAGCTGAACTCAGTCACAGGTATTCTTTCATCAAGGCCAGAGAAGGCAGCAGAGAGTGGTCACATGAAAAAACACACATCTGTAAAACTAGATGAAGGTATGATTTTTCTGATTTTAAATGGAGCAGCTAACAAATCTTTTCCGTACAGTGAAGATCACTTTCTCTTGCCATGATGGGGTGTACTTCTGTTCAACTCAGCTTTCAAAGGATGGACTTTTTTGTCCGAGGCAAATGCAGATCTGGAATGAATCCTTCAGAAGTCAAGCCTTAGAATTTTCTCCAAGTGGTGGCTGAGTGTGGTTCTTACTGGAAGTGTTATGGTTTCAATACATTTATACTGTTATAATATATTTTACTAGCTTTAATGATAGCAAAGCTGCCTGTTTGAGGCCAAGTAAGGACAAGCTAATGCAAAAATGCTTACTGGTAAGTAACTTCTGAAGAAACTAAACTTGATAATGATACCCTTTTCCCAAAATCATACAGCTCATTCAGAGGAACAATGAAAGAAGCAAAGGCAGAGGTTGAAGGATTGTGCAGTGTCTTGGACAGTGTTCTCTATTCCTTAGAGCAGTTAGTGGACTCCCTCTAGAGGGGACTGAGCACTGCAGAGCATATGAGTTACTCTAGTCCCATCCAAGATTCTTCACCATGTCCTCAACTTAACCAGACTGCATCTGACTTGTTTTTGAAGGTGTTCCATATCATGGGTATTTTTTAATGAGTAGGGCTGTGGCCAGAGAAAAAGCACATCTCTATTAATAAAGACTGCACTCTGTTTGAAAAATACTTGTAAACAAAAAGTGCAGAGTAGGAATCTGTGATACAACAAATCAAAAAGGCCAGTTGTAATCTTGGGTGCAGCTCACTATGGTAGAATTGGGTATTTGGACTCTGTGTGAGTTTTAAATCTGTGTTGGAGGATGTGAGTGGACTAGACAGACTGCACGCTCCAAAGCTGGTCTGTAACATTCTCCTAATGGTTTGGACAAGTGCACTGATATGTTGATCATCACCTACAGAATTTCAGCTCTCTGGCAGCACTATTTATGTTGACAACATTTTTTTTGTCTGCGCTGAAAGCAATTGAGCAATTCTTGTGTGAAAAACTACTGAAGAGTAGTATTTTGAAATCATGCGTTATTTCTTCTAAACTTGTCACAGCTGTCAAACAGACAGTTTTCTGCTAAACTTGAGTTATATGCTTATCTTTGCTTTTAATTTGTTTTCTTTTTCCTTTTGGGAGCCATATTTATGATATGCGTTCTTTTCACAACTGCAGGGGTATTTTGGGTTCCCTCTCTTCCCTCTGATTTATTCAGCCCATGATCAGGACTGTTATTCTAGTCAGATGGACAGAAATTACCGTGCTTGGAGCTCTTCACAGAGGTTCTGGCTTTCGGTGTCAGGGTTACTGAGATTGTAATCAGTTGAAGTGCAGCTGAGCCAGATTAAGGAATTGTTGGTGCAGGCTGCTCCTCCCTTGCTCTCTGTCCTTCCTCCTCCTTCCCAGGTATGCAGGTGTGATTTTGTGTGTGGGTGCATTCTACTCTGGTTCTACTCATTCTAAAATGACACATGTTAGCATAGGAACTATTTAATAATAGTTTGTTTTGGATCATTCTGTCAGAAGCAGATTACTTATGACAAGTGGAATTATTCTGGGAGAGCTACAAGTGTGGGAAAGTGTAGTAAGGAGGAAGCAGTGAGCAGAGGATGGCTCATAAAAGGGATACGAAGGTGGGCCTTAGCTCTGTGCCACAGGTCAGACTAGTACTAGCCTCATGAGGGGAATTTCTCTATAATTGATGATATTTGCTGGGATGTGACTGGAAAATGTGTATTTTGCAGTCCCCTGAGTGACTGAATCATCAGCTGTAAGGTTCTTGCTGAACATACACTGATGACTACTAGCAAGCTGTTGCCACCTTTGGCACTCAGCTTTCCTTCAGTTAGTTTCAGTCAACCTGACCTCTGCAGTGGCAGTCTTCATTGCAGTAGGTTGTCTGGTGTTGAGGTTAATGCAGGCCACAAGGTTTGCTGGTGTGCCTTTCCTGTGTTCGAATAAATGGTGTTATGTTTTGGGTGGAGCAGCCACAGGTGAGTTTCCACTGTCTGTATTGTTAAATAGTACCCCAGACCTCATCAACAGTCTCCTAGGAGTAATTTTCCAGCCTTTAGCTAGAACAGCTGTTGGAGATCTGTGCATGCTCAGAGTTATAGGAATATAGGCATTTACTTTTGTGATGCAATCAAATATTTAGAGCATTTTCTGTGTGGGTTTTTAAAAAATTTTATTTAACTGATTTTTATTTAGCCCATTTTCTTGAGGAAAAGTTGGATGTGGGATGGTTTGGTTTTTTAGGATTCTTTCTGGTTGTGGGTTTTTTGAAATATTTTTGAAAGATTATTTACTAGTGAAAGTGTTTGGTATTTTGTAAGCCACATACTAATGTGAATATTTCACTGTGATATCCAGATAATAGGCGCACATATTTCCTACAGGAAAGAGCCATGAATGATTAATGATTGTTTCATTGTTCAGCTTTTAGTTATTTTACCTAGGACTTTTCCTACTTACTCCATAGTCCACTTTATTGTGAAACTGGTGCCACCCACAGCTGCTGAACAGATTTACAGCATCTAGTAAAACCCCAAGGTCTTCTAGACAGAACTCGATCTTGTTTCAAGTGGAAACATATTTTGGCTGAAGTGAATCCAGCTTATTTTATGTCTGTTTGATGTAGTTAGCCTTTGAGACCAAAAATGATGTTGTACAGTTGAATCTTCACATTTTGGCTTCAGACTTGTTTTCATTAGTGGGTTGGGAGGGGAATCGGAGAGTGTCTCTCCAGGTGTGGCTACATCATGCTATCTCATGGGTCTACTAATGTGATGTTTATACTTCTAAACCCAATTGCCTACAGCACTTCCTATGCGTTGCTTGTGTTGGCTGCTAAGTGTATTTTCCTAATTTTTCTATGGGTTTTACCCTTTCATCATTTATGACTTGGAAAAAAACAGTGAGACTGCATGCCCATATTACCTGATACTACATGCAAAAAGATGGTAACACATTGGAAAATGTTTTATAGTGCTAGCAAGAGAAAAAACACTAAAGGTTTTTCTTGCTTGTGTGTTTAATATAGAAGACTGGGTTGGGAGTCTTGAGTTAAACTGTTCTTGTGGGACCTTCGAGAAGTGAGTTGAATTTGTCCTCAGTTTACAAAAAGACAAAGTGGCCTAAATACTTGGCTGCAGTATTGAGGTTTTGTAAATATCTCTTTATCTCAAATTCTTCTGTATGAAGAATTTTGAGACCTAAAATGGATTATGCTTTCTGAGCATAAAATGATATTTTCACAGGAAGGAAAGTGTATAGTGAAAAGTTACAGATAAAATACAGATAAAATACAGACAAGTTCTGAAAATAGCTGGGCTAATTTTTTGTTTTAAAATTCTGAATATCCAGGGGTCCAATGCAGTGAACATAAAATGACTGGTGAACTGCAAGAACAGAAAGGAATTTGTATGGCTTTTAGTTTAAAGAATTATTGTAGCTTCCCGCCTGGGTTGATTTGGTATGGCTATATTGATGTTTGCCTTGCCATTGCTTGATTATAGGGGAGTGAGGGAACTGCTCAGAGAGCAGTAGAGCCCCACACCTCTCAGGCATGCTTGCTCTCACATAGCCTACACCTATTACCCTGCTGGAGTCTCGGATGGAGCCAGCTCTTTGCCAGCCTAGGGCTTCCCCATATGGAAGGATAGTCAGCTGCCCAATAGGAGAGCTTTCTGCGTCTCCTGCACTGCTGGAGCAGCACAAAATAAGGTTATGTTACATTAATTTTAAAAAGAAGGAAGATGATGTCAGGAAAATTCATTTCGGAGTCATCCAAACCAGCCTCTTGGAAAAGGAAAGAGTTCTTAATTTCAGCACAGCCACAGGCACTGCTGAACTATATCAATAGTATTACGTGAATTTAATTTTTTTTTCTTCCCTAGAACTGCAGTAATAATATGAGCAGTTATTGGAAGTGCAGCTTAACATGCATACTTTGCTCTATCCTACAGATATCCCCTATATAGAGATAAACTACTTGGTATTCATTTGATAAGGTTGATCAAGTCCAGCCTACTCATGGCTTTCTTCATTCCCTTGCTTTGGAGCTATGCAGTCATCCTTAGCTCATGAAAACAGCACTGTCTTATCCTTACTGTTCTGGTCCCCTGATCAACAAGTCAAGCATTCTTCTCATGATTTACTGTTAGGCCTTTTAAAGTCTTCGATATATTTGTGTAACTAGTGCAGCTTCACACCATTATTCCACTGTGTGGTTTTATCTTTCCTCACAGACTTGCAAGGTACTAAGAACCTGTTCTCCTTTTCTCATGTGATATGCTTGTTCATAATGGGCTTTTCTGGTTGTGGTAACCCTCTTGTGTCTCTAGCTGTTATCTAATGTTCTTTTGACCTCTTGTAAGTAATTACTGTATTTTTTTTGTAATCTTGCTTAATAGCTACAAAACCAGCTGCCCTATATAATATTCTAGATGTCTTTAAAATCTGGTATTTTTTACCCTTCTCAGTTGTTCAGTTGCTTATCACTGAAAGAGGATTATATGTGCTAAAGACAAACAAGTAGATGCAAATATATGAAACATGCGTTTTCGGTCAGTTGGGAATGAACTATGGAAAATAGAAAAGTTGAAATGGGACATTAAGGTATCATTTATGATTCTACAGAGTTTATGTATAGTATTTTTTCTTTGATTTGATTAAATTAATACAATCAACAGTATTAACGCAAGTAATATGAGGTATTTATATAGTTGTTTGAAAGCAGAGTCATTGTTCCATATGATTCCTAAATGTATATTTCAGGAACAGAGCAATTTGTCATGGGAAATTTTCATAGCTTGTCATCTTTGTCATTTGTGGGGAAAAAGGTATTCTGGGCACTCAGGAATCCACACTTGCTCAGTCTTTAGATTTGCTAACCATTATGAAATCATTATGAAGATAATAATTACTTAAAGTTTGAATCTCAGTGAACATCTCTTGGGAAGATCCCCACATCTTGCAGAGGTGTTTGCTGGTGGGAAAGCGATTCACCAAAGTAAATGGACCCGGCTAAGTCCCTATGTTTATTTGTTATTTTCCCCATGTCTTCTGGGAAAACAGCATCTGCTGTAAGAGGTTTATAGCTTCTATAGCTACTGTTCACTTAATGCTGAAACTTGAATTTGCATAATATAGCCATGCGAATGTTTTCTATTGTGCTGCCAAATTCCTGTCCCATTTTTAGTTGTTAATCTGGCCTTTTTCTCATCTGTGCTCTGCTTATGACCTCTTCTGCAAGACCCTCTCTTTACAAGATCTCTCTCTATTTCATTTACTTTGATCCCCTCTATAAGCCCAATGATTATTTCCTCTCATGCAGGTTTACACCTCCTAAACCTGTTCTTTAATATTTGTCTGTGTGTAAAATGTGTATGCGTGAAACTATAGAACTAACAAGGTGTGTGCTAATTGCCATGTGCTCTCTGTCATTTTAGGATATGTTTTTGTCTTCATCTGTGTATTTTACTTGGAGTTTCCAAGGGCAGAAATGAAGTTGTGTAGGATAATTTTATGGAAGGGCAAAATTTTTCTTGGCTTTTCGGTCTTTAAGCTCAGTAAATACATGTGTAATTGCATTCGCATGAGAAGTTTTGCTGATGTTTCCTTCCTAGGATTATTAAAGATAAGCATGACCATCAGCACCTGACCTTGTGTAGTTCCTTGAGGCACTGGTTGTGTCCCGCTGTTTGTTTGTGTAGTGTATAGCTTATTCTGGATACTGTTGCTGTAGAAATATTGTCAACAAAATATATGGGAAACAAGTCTCTTGTTCAATATTGTCTGCATACTTTTACATCTATGTGTCTTGATTTGTCCATTCTTTAGCATTCTTGCTTCATTCATTTTCACAAAGGCTGTAGTTAAATACAAGATATTGATTGAAGGGATAGGTAATTCATTTATACCTTTGTTGTTGAGTATTACAATTTTCAACCGTTTCTTTTTCCTTTGATTCAACTGCAAAAGTGGGATGGGACACAGAATGGCCTCATTATTGTAGGAGTATTTCTCTGTTCCCTGCAATGATTCCAAAAGCTCTTGCACACTTCATCAGTATTATTGTAATTCTTTGGCTGCAGGATATTTGGCAGCTGTTGCACCCCACTGGCAAATCCTATTCAGACTTCACTTCCATTCACCATTGCCATTGGAGAATTGATTTCTCTCTCCTCTGCTCTAACCTTTCCCAATTCATTTTGGATTGTTCAATGTGAAACATTTTAATTTCATATCATACAGCCATTCAGCTCACAATCCTTTTTTAACCTGTCACCAGGGTAACAGCATAGCATGCTTGCTTTAGGCAATCAAGTTTTTATTTCACATGCTTAATGTTGCATTAAATGTTTGCATTTTGTTTAACCCTCTTAAATACTTTAAAATGTGGATATATTTTGCAGGGTAATGAAGTCTCTGATTTCAGTGTCAAATCTTCACAGAAATTGTCTTACTTAAAATAAAAAAAAATAAATCAGAAGATGAATACAGTAATGAGAAGATTATTAATAAAATCCCAAATGGCTGAATGAGGCAAACATCCATAGAATGGTAAAAAATATTTTTCCACTGGTAAAACCTTCTAGAGGCTTATATTATAATCTTTAGACCTATACTTTTGGATTATTTTTACCTGTAAGTGCATGTATCAAATTAATGCAAATATAGGATTAACCATGCAATAACATGACTTTAAGAAGTGAAATGTCTGGCCTATACGTGTCAACCTACTTCACACTGCTTGCCAGTTGTGTATGGAAACTGTAAGCTGAATAAGAAGTATTTTTTATACATCAAAATAAGAATTTATTGGGATGATGCAGTTGATTAAAGAAATATGGAATTTTAAAGAATCTGTTTTTCCCCTACATGCAAACCATCATGGTATGAATGACAGGCTCTAACCATTTTATTGGAAATAATAATAATGAGTTTGTGTTTTCATAGATAATTACAAAAATAAAATAAAATTGACATTTTCATATCTGAAAAACATTGGTTTCTTATAACTGGGATGCTACAGAGCAAGTCCTCCTTGTCTTGGTAAAGGAATAGGACCAGCTAGGTTCCCCCTCACCTTTTTAGTTGGTAGTAAAAAAAAAGTCTGTAAGAGATGTCCTTAAAATACCCTGTCTATGGCTATAATTAGAGATGTAGTGTTAAAGGCTTTTTATCTCTTATGATCTGGTCTCAATTATGTAGGTATAAAAGATACGGAGAGAAGGAGTGGGAAGTATTTAATTTTAGGACAAGTAAAACCTAAGGAGATTGCGTTGCAAATAAGCCCAGGCTTTCTCATTTATAATGAAATAAACCCATAATGAACACACTGATGATATGCATATTGACGCTTCAGAATACTGGTTTTACAAACCTTCTCATTTTCAAAATAGGTCATACACATCTGTCGTTGTTTAAAACAACCAAATGTGGAATATTTGGTTGCTGTACTAGCCAGTGTTGGAGTTTGAGAAGTCAGCTGTTTGTTATAGATCAGACCCATAAAGCTGAATTCTTCTTCCAACAGCATATAACTAACTATAGAAGGATGGAAATGAAGTTGCTTCTATTAATTTCCAAGCTTTCTGTCCAGTTTTCTATTTTCCCAAGTTGTGCTGTAAGCTACCAAGTATTATTTACCCGCCTAAAGAGGTTTGGCAGTGTTTTGTTACTGAATTTTGCCAAAAGGAGCCAAACATATGGTAATGGTTAATTTATTGGTTCTTCTAACCTCCAGGGAACTCTTTACAGAGAGCATATTACCTTTTTATCTAACATATTTTAAATAAAAGAGCTGTTGACTTGAAATTTGATATGCCAGTGTAGAAGCTAAACCTTCAGTACAGTTATGCTCAATTCAGTCTTGTTCAAGGGTAAGATTAAAAGTGTAAACATACAAGATTGAGCTAAGTCGTCTTTCTTTTCAACTTTCAGAAAGGCAGGTCTCTTCTGTGTAGTGTGTGTGTGTGTTTAACTAAAAATATTGAAAAGACATTTTCATGAGAAAAATAAGCCCTGCCTTTGTCTCAGAAGTCTTGGAGATCTCTTCCTTTGCTTTCGTTTTTAAGATATTCCTGGTATGTGCACTACTGAGGAATGATAAAGGAATGGAATATTTTTCATTTTTTTGTATGTAAGACCACAGGCCTATTTGTTGCTTTGTGACAATGTAGACTTGCATAATTCTAATGGGAGAATTATTTGAGAGGTAAAATTGCTAATTGTATTGCTATCTCTATCTTGGAGCTGAATCTCATCCCTGATATTTGGACAACTCATAATCAGTCATCTGCTACCCGCATTTGAGGTAGCCCTCTCTGTTCCACCTTAGGTAGTTTATTTTTGGTTTTGTAACTGCGTGGTGTGAATCTTAAAAGGAAAGCTACATGGATATGCCATCATATTTTTGATGGGATGCTTGGGATAGATGATGCCTTAAGTAAAAAATACCCTAATTTATTTTGTTTCGTGATAAGTATTCAAAGATGTGGGTATTTTCCCCTGGATCTGTGATGAGACTGCTCAGATGACTTTTTCTTTTATGATTATGGATGATTCTTTAATATCTTTCACGACCATTCTTCAGTAGTTTACTTTTCTATGTAATTAGATGTGGTGCTCAGAGTTTGTTTTGGCTGTGGCTTCCCTTTAACATATATCTTCAAAGCCTGTAGTGTGAGAAAGACTGGGCAGGAAAGAACAGTGCAGGACCTGGTCCTTTTGAAACCAGGGATGTTTACCCATTGACTTAGAAAGGCCACGACAGTCTTTATCCTGTCTCTCTGTGGTGCTTAGTAAAATGAGTCTTGCTTCAGTTAGTAGTCAGATGATACAAATAAATTATTTGCATATTAATTCCAGATTAAAAAAACCAAAACAACACACGTCTAAAAATTCTGGGTTCCTAGGCTTTAAGCTTTTGTCTTTCCCCCAGTGTTCTGTGTTTCTGAGTCTCCTCTCTCTGACATGATTGTGGCAGAGACGGTGACATACCTTGGTGACACAGTCATGATTTTCTCTAGGGCCTGCTGCCCATTTTTCTAGCAGACACTGAAATTTAAGGCAGGTCCTAATCTGGCTGCACCTAGCTGTTAATGTCCTTAGACAGCTTTACCCTGTTTGTTTTCCTTGTACCAGTGAGAGCACTTTTCTTTAAATTCTATGTTGTCGGCCCTCATCCCTCCCCTGCAGCAAAGACTTTATTCTTGTTACTTGTATCCTCAGGCAAATCACAATAATTTTAAGATGCTTACTAATATTAAGACAGCCTTATTTCTCTTATTAGCTGTGATTCTTTTTTACTCTTTGATCTTAGACATTGCATGTCTGCCTCTTACTACGGTCTTCCTTTTCCCAAGTCTTAACACTTGAATTTAAGTGAACTCTTTTGAATAAATAGACTGAAACTCTGTTTCAGTGGTTTCCAAACTCCTGGTAGTCTTACAGCTATTTATGTTGGGTAGTGTAGTACCTTTCCAGAGCCCACTTCTCCTCAGCTTCCTTAGCTTTCAGTCATTCATATGTGTCTTCCCAGAAGCAAAGGTTAGTGGGAGCTTATAGCATTTTGCTGTTTCACCATTTTAAAAAGTTGGATTGAAATGAGAAATTGTTGCATTCATGGCCTGTAAAGGGTGGAGCATAACTCTTCAGAGATCAGGACTTTTGTGATTTAACCACAGCCACCAACTATGAAGAAAATTACGCTAGCCAAAATCAGCACACAAGGCTAGTTTGTCTCACACAGGAAGATCTGAAAGGGCTGCAGTCATTTGCATTTTAGAAAAGTTATGTTGGCTATAAACAAGGAAACTCTGGGCTGTGAGAGAGAACATGGGTGTTATGTATAGATTCCCTCAGCAGGTGAGTGCAAAGGAAGGATTGGGGCTGAAGGTAAAGTTGTGAGAACCAGATCTGAACATGATCTTAAGGTATGGTCTTAAGGTATAGCTGCCTTATACTATTGCTGAAAGGGTATTCAGAAATACTTTGGATCTTCCTCATGTTTCTGCAACATTTTTAATTTGCATTTTAGCATTTCTGTTCAAAATGAATCTGGTTTTTTGTGTCAGAAAAGTCTTTATGTTCTTTTTGAGCATCCTGTTGACCACATACAATTGGTTTGTTTATGCTTGTTTATAGAATAGGAACATTCACAGAAAAATATGCATATTGGATTAATAAGAAAGAGGAACAGTACCATCTATCTGTGATTATATTCATTAAATAATAATTGGATATGCAAAAGATAATGTTTTAAAAAATGTTTTTTCATAGCATTTTAAAATGTACTTATATGCTATGTGTTAATATATTATGTTATTGATAGATTTTATATTTAGAACATTTATTCTTTGCCTTGTGAATTACTGAACTGCATTGATTTGTGCTAATTGTCTGGACAAAAGGCAAGGAAGGAGAAGAAACTTACAGTTAAGTACATTGTAGAAGTACTGTGTTCTTGTACTCTTCTTAGATCTGATTTAACTTTCTACTGTTGAATATTGAACTAGATGGATATTTGGGTCAGTCAGTATGGCCATTTTTATGTTACCATCCTATATTAATCATGGTTATGCTAAAATAGGCATCATCAGTAAGGTTCATCCCACCTACACAGCCTGGCTTCTCTAATTCAACTGTAGTCAACAGAAAGTTTAGTGGGCAAAAGTTTTCTTGTTAGTACTGAGAATGAGGCACTAGCTGTTAGAAATTTTTTGTCCTTCATGTTCAACCCTGCTTTAATAATTCTCAAATTCTTTTGTTCAGGTCTGATACGTATAACTTTAGCAGAGTTGGAAGTCTATGCACATTTTTTTCTTATTGGCTTTCTTCTTTTTACTTGTGAGACCGCAATATGAACAATGGCAGGTGTCCTGTTAAAAGGATGAAAATACATACAGGGCAATAGATATCATCTTTTGAATATGTATCACAGTTAAATAATTAGGTGCCTGCATTTCTGTGGCCTGGAGTTGTAGTGCCTAAGTAATGTAAAAGATACAGGTAAGCATTATCTAAAGGTAGTTCAACAAATCTAAGGTCTAACTCATTGTGAGAGGTACCTTTCTCTTTCCATTAGTTGAGAAGGGAAAAGATGTTTAACATTAGGTGGCGAAAGCTCAGTGGTGTGCAAGCCGGATGTGAGCTGAAAGTGTAGTAGGTGATGTATGGAAGGTAATGAGAGTCACTGGAGCTCTGCTCTGTGCTATAATTGTCTAGACATGACGTGTGAGTGCTTATTGAAGATACACATGTTTTATGTTATCTAATATAATTTTTAATGAACTTTTAGGGGTTTTCTCATCTGCTGTTTTTTTTCTCTTTAATTGAACAGAATTAGTGGCATTAATCTGTTTCATAGGAATCTAGTGCAGAAGAAACAGAGAACAACGCTTTAGAATCCATGAAATAGGCCACATTTCTCATGTGTGGGGGGAGGAAGTAGCTGTCACATTGCCTGTTGGAAATTGGCTTGAGTACCTCTGGCCAAATGCTGTAATCACATTTATGTGTGGTTTGGTAGCTACATTGTTGATATCTGTGTTGCCACCCAGCACTAGTTCTTGTGCTCAGAGGCCAGGCACTGTCTAGAAAAATATATAGGTCTAAATGAATCACTCTGCTTGGCCAGCTTCTGTTCCTTACACTATGGCATGTAGGATGGCTAGCAAGGAAAATCTGGTCATCCTTTCGCAGGACTATGGGCTGTCCTGAATGTGCATTCTATGTATTGCCTGAATTAATTTTCTTGTAGAGGAGAAACCACAACAGAAAAATGTGATCAGTACAGCTGCATTCCAAAACCAATTTCATTGGCTGTATCAATACAGCTGTATTCCAAAACCAATTTCCTTGGCACGAGGTGGTTAAGCTCTTGGATGGACTCTTCATTCTGTTGCAGTGAGTTTGTGGGAGATGATAAACTCTGTGTGATGGGTGAGCTCTTACAATACTCTGGAACTCTGAAGTCTGGTGCAAGCATTGTGTTTTCCAAGATGCACAAAAGATGACTGTAATTCTATTTTAAACAATGACCTTTGGGATATCACATATGTGACAGGCTTAAATGGGACCAGGCCAAATCATGCACCCTGCAAAGCGTGGGAGAAATTCTGTATTTCTGGAAATGCAGTCTGGTTAGTTCCAAGGGGACCGACATATGAAAAGGGTGAGAGACCTAAATGAAACTGTAAAATACAGGAAAGACAGCATTCAATACACAGCTCTTAACAAAAAACTTGAAAATGTTTTTTGGAGGTGGTATTCTCTAAAATGGTGTTTTCAGTGTGGCCTAAGACAGGTTGGGGGTTTTATTTTGGTTCGCTAGTATAATATAAGATTTTTCCTTAGTTTGCACGCTGTGTTCCTTGTGGACCTTGAAGAAGGCCAGTGTTCTTGCCCTCTGTGCTCTTGCCAGATTTCCTCAGTAATGGCTTTATTCTGATGTCTTTCCTTTTCCCTTGACTGCAGTAGTTGTCTCTCACTCCTGATCTGATACTTCCTTTAGTAAGTTCGGCAGGTACTGAAAAGTTTCACTGTATTGGGTCTCATAAACTTTGCTCTTTAAGGAAACACTGCATTTCAGTTTGTTAGGGCCTTTAATGCTTGCTATGACTGTGGGTCAGATGTGTATCTCTGAATAAGAAAGAGATAGGTAAATGTGTTTTTTAGGATTAACTTTAAATTAGCGATAGTTGGGGAAATGGCAATCTGTTCAAGAAGATAATTTTATCTAACAGGATAGAAACAGTATTGGAATGTCAGGCTTTGATTTTTTTAAAATGGAATTTTAAACTTTGATTCTAATATATGTATTTGCTCCTCCAAAATGGCAGGATGATTTTTCAAATATGCTGCGCTTTGCCGTAATTTCTTTGCTTTCAGCTGACAGGAACTGAGAGCTATTAAACACTTCTTAACATAACTTTTCCTGGGGCAACTAAATAAGGGGGTTTGAGCTTGAATTTAAATATCAGTTTCGTTATTTTTCCCCCCCTGAATATCTAGACTAAATACTGAAGTTAGTGTTTTGAAGGAATGCAATTGCAGAAATTGTCATTAAGAGCCAAGTCTCTTCATGTGAATAAAGGGTTCTTCAAGAATTAATCTAGCTGTCATTAGAGTGTATACCAGAAAAGTACACCATTTTGTTCATGATGAGGAGCTCATACTCGCACTGTATGTATTTGACTTTTGATTAGTTCTGGTCCAGTCCTGTGAACTGAATGTCCATTTGTGACTGGAGTGTGCTAGGTGCAGCTCTGGAGCCTGGCTTCTGCCTTTCTAGCATCAGAGAGGGAGCTGGTTTGCACATCCCAAGATTGTTCTGCAGTGTGATACAAAGCAGTGTAAGTGCAGATGGTTGGGATAATTTGCTTTGAGAGCTACACCTAATCTGAGGTAAAACACTAATGTTCTCACAGCCACTGTATATTGTCCTGTTACTTCTCAGTTATCATACTCTCCAGAACTTCTGCTACAAAAGTGAATGAATAACTGAAATTCTCCCAGAAGGGAAGACAGATTAAAGCACCCAAGTGTGTTTTCATTCAGGTTTACAGCTATTAGTGGCAATTCAGTTCAAGATCACTAGGCAGATTTCACCACTGAGATGAGTCCAGCAAGCCTAGCACAAAGTTTGGCTGGATGTTTAAAAAAAAGAATATGGAAAATAGTCTTACATGTAGAAGTAAAATTGGATTATTTCCTTATCCAACTTAGAGGTAATTTTTAATCACTTCATCTCCGTTTTCATGTTAATAGTTTGAATTTTCCATCTGCCTATTTTTTTTATATGGACAGTAAACCTGTAGTATTATAAACTTTATGCAAAGTGAAAAATAGCACATTATTACTGGGAACAGCCCTTCTTTGGACAGAGGTGTAGGAAACAAACTGCCCAACAAGCTGCTACATCCCAATACCATCATGTTATATGGAAGGATGTAACTGGATGATGTTAACAGAAGAACTTTAGTCCTCCCTACTGCATCACAATGGTTTGTTCTTAAGCTCTTTGCACATAAAAAGAAAGTGAAATGATTATTGTAAGACTATTCCTAAATATCTGCACAATAAGAGAATTAATAAGTTTCTGTGTTCAGGGAAATATAGGAAAATTTGTATAGGAAAAGGAGTTTGTTGTTTTCCTTTTGTGGAGTAAATTATTATTTTATTAGTTTTTCCCAACTGCCCAAAGTTCTCTCTTAATAAAAATTAAAAGAAAAAACCAACAAAAAATATTTTGGAAAACAACAAAGTTAGGAAATTAAATACAAGGAGAAATAGCCCCAACTTTTTTTGATGACAAACAGATTTTCAGATTTTTCTCTCTATAACAATTGTCAGCATGCACAAGTCAATATTGTTGACTGATCTGAGTAAAAACACCAGCTTGCAGGTGGTTCATCCTTTGGTAAATAGTTCTGCTGATTTAGGAAAGATGGTTGAAAAAACAGATTAGAAACACAGACGTGTAAATTATACTAAAAATAAATGTCTTTTCTCTGTACTTGTAAACACCTGATTTGAATATTCCTTGATTCTTATTTCACAAATCCTTGCAATGAGACAAGTAGCAACATCTCTTACCTAGCATTAGGACCAAGTGCCAAAACTTTGTACCAGAGAATGCATCATCAGGCTGCAAAGCTGCGTCTTAATGAATTCTCTGAGTCTCCATGAATCTCTTCTTCCTTCTTACCATCAGCAGGATAGGGTGGTGAGTCCCCCAGTTGTTACCTGGACCCTGGCTCTTTCTCTTGAGAGATGGGAGGTGGATGTGAACCCTCACAGGCTGAGGAAGACTGATAGCCTGGATCTTTTGATTCTCTGGACATACACTCTGCAAACATGAATTTGTTACACCAAGACAGGCAATGACAGCAATCCTACTTCTGTTGCTTGATAGATTTAAAGCTAAAAGAGCCATGAAAGATTTTTCAAGAAGCTTAGAATTGTTGTTTGCCTGCATGTTTGGAGGATAATTTCATAAGACTGTGGAGACAGCTTTGGCAGGGGACCCACTAGTTCCCTCCCTTGTCAGACTGCTGAGGATGCTGGCTGCAAAACATTCGGGTTAGGGTGTCTCTCTTTGCAGGACCCAAGCCCTGCATGTTTAGTGACCTCCACAGTGGAAGTGGGTTAGCTGGGGTGAGATCAGGTTCTTTGCAAGTTTACTTCTCAGTTAAATGAAGATGAAAATGTTGAGCCACACTCGTAGGACTGAGAAGCTAAATTCACCCAGATTTATAAGAACTAGCTTTACTGTTTCTTTAGCCCTCATCTGGGTTTCACTGCTGAAGGCACTGGAGGTTTTCATTGGTCACTGGATTGCAGGCTCTTATGTCAATGCAAATTGCTCAAAAGCTTCTTTAAAGAAAAAGGGAACATCCAGATGTACGCTGTTGTGAATCAAAGCGCAGTGCACTCGATAGCATCCTTTCAAAGCATAGCTTTTTATTTTGTAGTTTACCTTCCACATAATTTAATTCTTCCTGTGGTCATTATTCAAATAGAGTACATGGCTATAAATATGTGTTTTTGTTATTGATCTAAATGTGCTAAGAAAATGTAATGTAAAATCTTTTTGATGTAACTGTTGAGTAATTCTTTCAGCCTTTGTCTGATCAGCTGGCACACAAGCTAGTAGAGGTTATTATTTTGTATGACATATAAGGAACTACAATTTAGTCTAATGATGGTATATTTTCATATTCACAGTGAAAGGGGTACATGTATATATATGCACATATAAAGCAGGAAGAAGGAAAACCTATTTTTATGTAAAAGGGCACGTGGTATGTATAGATGGACCAGTCTGAATATATGTAGAAAATGTGTGTGAATAGATATAAAAAATACTTCAAATTGCTGAATAAAATATTCCCAGATTCTTAGGTTCCTTTCACATAATTTTGGGTTCTTAAAATAATCCTGTGAAAGTGCTGCTTTTATCTTTTCTGTGTGATGATGAACTTTTATGTTGGAAAGTGTTGAAAGTACACAGATACTAAAGCTTAGATTTGTGTTTTGTTTGGCAGTGCACTTATGTTTAGAATTCTTTTAATCTATCCATTCCCTGCTTTTATATTCATCTGATAGTTGAAGGTTCTGTGAAGGATATTTCTTTGCATATGAACTTATTAAACCAATAATGCTCAAAAGTGAGATTTACTTCCCTTTCTTGGTTTTTTTTTCTTTTTGCATCACAAGATAGGCTCTTGTTTGAGTTGTTAAATTTCTATTTGCCTTTCTTGATTTTTTTTTTTTGGAGGGGTGGGGGGAGGGCAGGGAAAATAAGAAACAATTTATATGGTAGATCTAAAGTTTCATTAAAATTGCTTCTGCCCTGTCCCAGGCATTTTAAGTGGGCCATCTGTCTAAACATCTCTGCATTTTTTTCTGATCATTTCCTCGACTTATTCATGAGCCATGGGAGGGCTCCTTTGTAGTCTCCATGTAGCTGGTTCAGTCTACCCCCACTGAATACGTCTATGTGCTTGCATAACATATCTTTTCACAGTGCTGGAAATTCTCTGAACTTGGTTCAGATGAATGGCCCACTTTCTGAAGGTCTTTTTTTCTCCCTCTGCAAGATTTGTATGCAGAAACTGACCTTGGTGGCTACAGAATCCAGTACATTATTCTTGATCATTTTACAGGCCACCTGCTGTGAAAGTTATGATGAAGGATTTCTTAATGATTCTTTGACCATTAACATTGTTTTAAGTCAATATTTCACTTTTATTTAACTGCTGAATAGGTAATTGCACAATTGAAAAACAGCTTTATGGAGTGTCATATAATGTGGTTTTCAAACGCTTACCATCTTTCAAACAGGAGGATTTGTTATGATGGTTTGGGATTTCTCTGTTTACGTAAAGTATTATGCAGCAAAAATTTCAGAAGTAAAGAGGAATTTGTAAGTGCTTTCCCCCTTGGTATTAGAATACATATTTTGAATTGGAAGTAACAAAAATCTATACTCAATTTTCTGACCCTTTAGGAGCTGGTGACATCCTAGCTCATTTACATGATCAGTGGTAATCAAGAGAGGGAAGTTTATTTGCCACAAACTGCAGAAAATTGTAATTTTTATTGAGTTCCTTCTATCCAATTGGTTGGTGACAATCAAAATGGCCAGGGCAGAGTTATTACTTGATTTGCTTTTGTGAGTGTCTATTTTCTTTCATTACTTGTTTTTGACTAGAATAGATAATAGTTTAATTAATGTTTTCCATGATCACAGTATGTGTCAGTCTAAAATTTTTAGCAGTTTTCTGCTTTCCTCACTGAAAACTTGTAAATAAACGAGGAGCCTTGGTTGCTGCATTATTCTAAAGCATCTCCCTCTCCTGCACATGGCACTGGGGGTAAAAGCGACATAATACGCTCTACACAGTCGAGAGTATTATTCCTTTCTAGTTGAACAAACAGTGATAGAGCTTGAAATAAATAACTACACAGTCAGATGGTGCTGTTTTTCTTGTGGCACTGCTTACATGCTTTTGTGATTGGTGCTTTGGAGTAAAGTCTTTATGACTTAAAGCCAGGCCAGCGCTCTATATCTATGCTCCTGTGCTTGTGATGCTTCCCCTTAGAATGCAATTTGGAGTGGAGAGGGTCAGAACTTCCCATTTCTGTGTTGAATGAGTTTATAAACACCCTTCTCCACCCATCTCTTGTCGCTGAGGCCACAGTGCTGCCTTTGCTCTCTGTGTCCCTTTGTGTGTAGTGCTCCTGGCAAGGATCAGCAGTGCGCAGTTCTCCATGGCCCTGCTCCCCATTCACTTGGCACTCATCTTGCGGCAAAACTTGTGTTTCTTGCTGCCAGTGATCTTTATACATAGATGAAATAACTTTATTGCATGATAGGTCATTTGCCAAAACTAGGAGAAAAAAGGGAGAGCATGTTGAACCCTAGCAAAGACGTACTGTGTGGACTCTCTATCTAGGGTTGGAGGAGAAGCGTCTTATGTTTTCTTCATGCCTTTTTTGATGGCAAAAATTACACTATTTTTATGTTCGGTGGGATTTCTTTTTCTGTGAATGGAATATGTCGGATTTCAGCCCAATATGTAGCATTTCAGAGGTTCTGCATTTTGAAAGTAGCCAGAAGTTTGGGGAATTTTCTATGAACTAGTGTGAAATATATTCAGAGTTCAGATGTTTTCTTTTGGAAGACTTAGAAGTCTTCTCAGCTAAGGAGGCAACCTTAGCCAAGAAAAAAGATAATTTCCTGTGCACTGGGACTTCTCAGATATTATAAAAACCCCAAACACCACAAAATAACAGAAAGCCTCACCAAAAATCCCCTTTCTTAGACTCGTAAAAACTTTTGCATTTCTAAAGTAGTTCACAGACTTTATCAACTTCTTTTTCATATTCAACAAACTTAGACTTTGATCCTTACTTTTGGACTTCATAATCCTTATTTATTATGAACCTTCCCTCCCTGCAAATCCCATCAAAATGGAGTCTACTACAAGATATTTCTTTGAAAGGAATTTGATTTAATGAAGAAGAAGTAGGATTGTCATGAGGTAATAGAAGTATCCTAGCCAGTGTCAGTTACAGTTACAAAACCACAGGCAAAGCTGATTAGCAAAGCTGAAAAATGTCCCTGTGCAAATGGATCTAGTGATTCCAGGAGGGAAGTACAACTTGCGGTGTAGTTGGTGTTAGATACAGCTCTGGACCTTGCCCTCCTTGCCACCGGTGTTGCCGAGAGAGGAATTATGTGACTGTTTGAAACCCAGGCTAAGTTGTGATCATAGTCATGCCTTTCAAGAGGCATGCATCCTGTTTGGAGATACACTTGACAAAGCTCAGCAAGACAGGACTGAACAAAAATAATCCCTGCTGGAGAACAAGACTGTCTTTCCTTTGATGGCCAGCAGCCAGATTCATGAGGTCACTTCCAGTCAAATGCAATATGTAGCAGGGCTGTGCCAGCAAGGCTGTAAGGAATCTCATGACACCAGTGAAGCAGATCCACTAAGCCTGGAGATGAGATGAGGTCTTAGTTCAATATAAGAAATATGAAGTTGCTATAAACCACTAAATCCTGTTGGTTGTTGCAGTGGAATGTCCTGGAGAACTTCACCAGGTGCTGCCTGTATTCCTCCTTACTGGTGCTCTGATACCAGGAAGTGCAATGAAAACATCTCTCAGCTTGCTGCCTGCTACCTGTGCAGGAAATTCCTCTTCCTCTTCTTCAGGAACTCCTGTGTCTGTCGTGTTTCCTATCAGCCAGTCTAAATGTTTTGGTGACATACAGGAATTCCAATATGAGTTGCTGAGAAATGACATTGCACCCAATAAACCATAGATAATTCCTCAGATTTGTTTTGATGATCGTCACTATATTAAATGTGAATGTGTGAATGTGTGTTCCCATTAGCATGGGAACAGGTTATTTTCAATATCTGTCTTGTGAACTTTTCGGGTAGTGATAGAGGTGAGCTAAGGTGTTTGGTGAAATTTGATGTAGGCATTACTTGGCTTGGATCCAGAAGTAACTGAGGACAAGTTTATGTCTAATTGTATTTGATATATTTAGCATTTCCATTTCCCCTTTTCAGACACATGGCAAGGCTCAATTTTTGAAAGCTACTTACCTCGTTAAATACTTGTACTTGCTCAAGTTTCAGGTATCTAAAAACCTAATGTTCTTAAAATAGTTGTTGAAATCCCTAGCAAGTCAATGTGTTATCCTTGGCTTGGGCACATCGTTTCTTCTCCTGTGGCCTCTGGAGGTCTCACAGGTGCTTCTCCCTGTTAATTCCGCAGGAAACCTGAGCATCCTCTTTGGGGAGATGTGGTTCACCGGTCACCTGAATCCCCTGGAGGATGCTTGTGGCATAATGTGTTTACAAGTTTTAAGACTCTGAAGGCGGCAATAAAATGGTGTAGTAAATGCTGTAGTGTACAATAGATTAATGTTATAGCAGAAATGATCCTTAGAGGAGATGTAAAGGTGATAAGTTTATTATCCCTACAGATTTCTTACAGAAAAATTTAAATGTGTAAGAGTCAGTGTGGAAGAAAAGCTATACCAAAATAATGTGTCTTTGTTTTAATGGAGTTTAAATTACACCTTCCTATCTTCCTTTCAGGCTACATGGTGCTTGCTGATGATAATATATGGTGACCATTCGTCAGAAAAGTTGTAGTATACTTTTGGACACCAGTTATTACGGCAAAGTGGAAGAGACTTGAGAAATTAGAATGAGGAAACTGAAAATGAATACACATTTAAATGAAATAGCTGAAAATTGCATGTTTCACTCTGAGTTTCCAAGAAGGGAGGCTCAGTTCTCATTCCTTTGCTGTCAGGTGTGTGCTTTTTTTAAGCTGAAAAGATTCAGGTTTCTTGTATTACTTTATAAATGGTGCAGCCACAGAATGCTGCAAGAAAAGGTATAATCCTGCATGTGGGCCGTGATGATACATCATTATTTTTTCAGTATGCTCGAAGGGCTCTGTGGATGAGATACTTAAAAATGTATATTAGTTATAAAATTATTTGTATTACTTGTTCGACTGAATCTTTTGTCTGTAATTGGCTTTTAATTAAGGCTTACTGAGAATGAGATTAAAGAAATAATGATTATATTTTGCCTTTAAAGAGACTGCTCCAGTTATCACGATTGCTATTCTCCTGCCAACCCACTTTCTCATCTGCTTTTCATCCTGTTTGAGCTAATTCTGCAGCAAGTGCTGGCTGCATTCAAGGGCCTCCTATAACTTTATCAGCATACCCAGTGTGTCAAGGCAAATCTAGAAAGAAAGTAAGAGTGTATTTTCTCCTTATATGCTGTTTGACAGAAAAATGTATTTAGTATATTTTTTTTCAAGTATGCTCTCCAACTGTGTCTATAGATTAATGATATTTTATATCCTTCATGACCATCCTACACAGCAAGTGCTTCTGCTTAACTTGGGAGAAGCATGAAATCTCTGTTAAAATTTTTTCTTCTGTCTGTTTCTTTTTTAGAATTCCTATCGCTAAATCAAAGAGAAGTAGCTGGGAGCTCTCTGTGCGTCTAGGAGATGGAATTTACCCAGTTGCAGTTTCAAAGCATGGCTCATCATTTTCTGTAAGTTCTGCTGATTTTCTAAGCAATTCAGTGCGTTGAGTCAACGTATATATATTATCCTTGACACCTGCTAAAATTTTCTATATTTTTGGTGACCAAGTATAGATGCATGGTTTGTCTTTAGTAGGCATTGCTGTGAATTAGCAAACAAGACTCTGTCAATTAAATAGTGCTAGTGTACTGAGATTTCTCTCTGCTCATGCCCATGGAACATTCTTGTATATGATTGTTTTTTAAATTAGTTTCTAAATGACTCTGTTTAGTGTCTTGTTTAGAAGTAACATCTCATGCTCCATTGTAGATATATGAGAGCAAGAAAATAAATGCAATGTTGACAAAAGTTGCATTACCGTAAGCTAGTGTTTAGAAAAACAAATCAAAGAACCGAGCAAATTGAATGAGTAATCATACTGGAATGACATTATTCAGCACTCGCTGGTAGAACTGTATGTGGTCATAGCAAAATGCCAGTGTTTCAAGATGTGCTCATTCACTTCAGATGAATGTGTATGAACTATTGTTTTTTACAAATAGTCTAAGGTAATTACTTAAGCACTTAATGCTGTCAGCATGAAAGGCAGAAGGACAGACCATGACAGTAGAAGAACAGTGTTCAGTAATTCAGCCGTTTCAGCAAAATAAAGCCAAGACACAAGCTGGTTGAAGTATTAAGAAGATAAATTTATAGGGAGAACTACTTTTTATGTCTGTTAATGGTGATTCCACAACCAAAATGAGATTTTTTTTTTTTTTAAATAGGCAGTTGACTTGTGTAGTTTCTGTTGACTCTTAGGCAAAAGGTTTCAAAAGGGTCTTAGTAAGGCCATTTTTCTTAGAATGGCAGTGATACTCACCCTGCTTGTTGAATTGTTGTTTCAGGAGCAAAGGCCATGCCTGCATGTAGTTTTTAAAATTTATATAATACTCCTAACAGGCATCCTGTGAGCTTGGATACAGTCCATTCAAACAACAGAACACCTCTGTCACATTTCAGCCCAGTTTAGAGTTGGGCTGGCACTGGCTTGTGTGACAGAGATAGCCCTTTCCAGGAGCAGTCATTGCCTTCAGCCTTTACACAGCCTGCTGCTGTGGGGATGAGCCTGCTGCTCACTGTGAGTGTTGCATAGGCTCTTGCTGCTGTGAGCTCAGAAATCTAATTCCCATAGCTGGACTTCACTGAACCAGAGAGCTGTTTAGCACAGCATCTGCATATGTGCACACATTTTTGAGAGATTTGCTTGAGTCCAAACCTGTCTGTCAGTTTAAATGGAACTACTAATGGTTGTGATGAGAATTACAGCTAGTATAAACCAGTTTGACAAGGTATATATGGAGTAGGATTTCTGATCCTGTGGTTTGTTATTCAAACAATAACAAATGTGAAAGTTTCTTCTGGTGTCCTTGTGTCTCTGCGCTAAGTTGCTGCTGTTACCTTCTACTTCTAGGCAAGGAGGCAGGAGCACACCTCAGTGTCACAGATGAAGGGGTGCCTAAGCACTAGGGAGAAATTAGGGGTGCCGGGTAGGACAGGCTGTGTGCCCAAAAGCCTCAGCTGGAGGGCTTTGTGACAGCAGCATTTGCATTTTATTTCTACCCTAACTATGCCTGTATGCTTGGGGAGATATAATTCCTTATTTATTTGTGTCTGGAAAATACCTTAGCTGGTGAAATAAATCACATCAGGTGGACTTCATGAGGAGTGTGTCTCACTTAAGCCTTATACTTGTAAAGATAAAGTATATTAAAAATTGAACCTGAGCTTGTGTATGTAAAAAGCAGGTAACTGTTTTTTAACAGCAGGGTTGTTTAGAATTGCACTTATTTTCATTGTAACTGGATAAATAGCAGAGGATGTGTTATTCATCATCAATAATTTTCTTTTTCCTGGTGTTCTTGTGTGATTCTGCTGCAGACAAGAGTATATAGTAAATACAGCACTGTCAAAAATCCGAATTATTATCCAGAACTTTACAATGGAAAACCAGCAGCCTTAAAACTTCAAAGAAGAGAAGTCAAGACTAAGAATGAGAAATCTTGTTTCTGATCAGGAGGTATAGCATACCATCAGGAAAAAAAAGGGGAAATTCAAAGCTTGCTTTATTAACTTTGCTGTCAGAAACACAAACTTCAGTTTTTGAACTTCTGCATTTACTTTTTGCTATTAACTTAGTGTGACATGGGCTCCTGCCTTTGTGGGTTGTGTCCCCTGGTGGCTTGTGACAAAGATAGCTGAATCTGTGGTGCAGTTAGATAGCCCAGTGGGAGGGCCACCTTCACATTCCCCTTCAGAAGTTTACTCGCGCTGCAAACTGTGCTTTGCAGCAGCAGCATTCGCATCCTGATTTACTTTGTTTACCACAGGGACTCTTCCAACAGTGACTCTTTTCTTTTTTTTCTGTAACTCTTCTACTCTCACCAGCCGAAACCTCCCCACCTCCCAGTGTGCAGTGCTTTGCACTCTGTGCAGGGAGTGTGAGCAGCAGGCTTCTCCATGGTTCCTGCTGTTTCAAGCGGATCATTCGTCAGCATTTCAGTCTATGGGTCATCTGTGGTTTTCTTCGTTTATCATGAGATTCTTAATGAATTGTGCAGTGTTAACTGCTCTTTGCTGCTCTTTATTTTTCAGAATTTTGAGTGTTGTAGCCATCTGGTTTTAACTACTTTATTTGTAACAGAGGTCCTTGATGGGAGCTGGCTTTAGGCCACTTTAGCAGCCTTGCTTCTCAAAACGGAAGGATTTAAAGTGGTCAAGTGTGAGCGATGCTGTTTCCCTGAAGCAGTGCAAACAAAAATATTAATTTTTATGATTCCGGTAGAGGTTAAAAACTTTTGTGAATACGAATTTGATATATTTTCTTTAAAAAGAGAAGTAGCTTGGTTCTTATTCTGAAGCAAAAAACATATATGCTAATACTTAAGTTGGTATAAAATTATTGTACTAGAATTTTCAGTACCAGACAGTTGTTTCTGGTGATATCCTATCAACATAGCAAATGCTTTTGCAATTAGAAGATTCCAATGACCTGACTTGAGAATTAAAATTTAGCAACTTTGGTAGGACCTGCTTGCTTGTGTAAAAAGAACTTGCCAACTAAATTAATGTAAAGGTCATTTGTTCTTTTTTCTCTGTTCTATATATTAATTGCTAGGAGAATATTTAAACTAACTGCTTATCATATATACTGCTTAGTTCTTTAGAGGACAGATGGTCAGATTCTGGACTTTTATTAGTGTACTTCTTATGCTTAAAATTTTTTCTCTTGTCAATTGCATTAAAGATCTTACAATCAAGATTACTGCTAAAATAGAATTTGAAGGAAGAATACCTTCCTTTACATGAGACTAATGCAAAACAGCAACAAGCAGCCCAGAAGCATCCCACCACCAAACTCTGGAATATTTCGTTTAGTTCAATTGCAAACAGGAATCTTTCTCATCTTGCCATTTTCAGTTGCCAATCTGGCTATCAAATGTCTTTATTTTATGATTTCACTGGTACAAAGACTTGTTTGAGTTTTGCTGTTGAAGGTTGGAGTCTGTTCTTCCTGTACAAAAATCTATTGTTCTGCAGCATACTGAAGGGTGGGAGAAGCAGAATTAAATGGGAACCTACACATATTGAGCAAATCTGGAAGCTGTGTGGTTTCCCTGCAACATATGAATATGACACTCCAAAGCCAGATGTCATCCACTAAGGATGGTCTAGTTCCATGTGATGGTGGCATTGTTGTTTATTCATAGGATGATTTGAGTTAGAAGGGACCTTAAAGGTAATTTATTTCCAACCCTCCTTCCAACCTAATTTTAGTTCAATGAGGAATTTGTAACTGTGTTCTATGCAATTAACTTAGTTTTTAAAAACCTTTTTGCCATAATCCATTTTCTGATTATTTGCTACAGTATGGGAATATTCTATCTTGAGAAATCTTGATTGATGATTTGCGTGATTTCTCTGCAAGTAGTTGTTATTCTCCTTTTTCATGTTTGAAAACAGTCCTTTCTGTTAGGGTTCTTCATTTCTGTAATAAACGCATACCTTCCCAGACCATTTAGTCTCATCTTCTCATCAGTTTAGTTGTCAAAAAATTTCCAGATGTTTTCTGTTATAAAGTAGCTTCTTATCATTGAAGTTGTTCGTTTGATTTTTTTTTTTTTTTTTAAGCATAAGGTGAAATAGCTCAGAAGTTACTTTGAGCAAATGGAAATTTGATATGTTTCCACAGGGGCCTGTATAGGTCAAATGCTGAATAAGAAAGCTAAATTCCTTAATTCAGGTTCTTACTAGAATGGGCTACCATTTTCACTGGATCACTTCCTAAATGCAAAGTTAAGAACAGAAAAATGTAGTACAGATATGAAATCTCTATAAAATTTTTTTTAAGCTTGTTCAGTCCAGTGAGAAATGAATGTTTTTAACAATTTTTAGGAAAAAACCCAGTGTTTTCCCCCTATATTTTTCTTGAGAAGTAAGGAATTTATTAGATACCTGTGTGGGTGGAAAATCAGCCTATGTAGCTCTTAATATTTCCAAGAGAAAACCTATTGTATAATACAAAATGCCAGCATAAAAGTAAAATCTAAGGCATTACTGTCATTGTTATTAGAATACATCCAATATGATCAATATAGACTGGGTACATAGTTATGTGAATACTTTAGTTAGTGAATTCATGTTTATCTAATTATGGTTAAGTTTTGACTTCAAATTCAAATATAATAAACATTTAATTTGGAGAATTCTGGTGTGTTCATTTGCTGTAAATTTCATGACTGAGGGGGTAAGTTGATGTGAAAATTACTTCAGGAAGTATTTTCATTGTCTTGTAAATTCTGTTCTGGGGGGAGGAAAAAATGCTTAGGAAAAATACCACCCAAAAATCAAATTGAGGTATGCAAAGCATAAAGTATAACAAGGAATAGTATAATGTAAAATCAGAGCAATGATACAGAAGGTTGCTGTAAGCAAGCTTAGTTCACATTTAATTCCTTAAACACAAATGTGAATGGAGTGGGATGGTAATTCAGTGCATATTAAGCTCTGTCTTTTCAGTAGTCTGTATAGAATAACATTGCCCAGCTCTTTCACTATGAAATTAATAACCTTGTTAAGAGAATCAATGAAATACCAGAATTATTATTACTAGTATTTTACATTTCTGGTATGCTTCAGGCACATAATAACTAATTGGTCATATGAAAGAAATATGACTGCTATATTGATAGGGATGAAAAACAAATACCTGTAGGTATTAAAACAGTAAGAGGAGCAGCCAGTTGAAATACAAATTAATATTTGAATATATCCCTGGAAGCAGTAGAGGAAGAATTTCTGCTTCTACTGGTTCTAAGTATATACTGTTATATATGTTATATATTTGAAATGATATTGTTGTTCCCGTGTCCAATATTAGTTTGGATGAAAGGGAAGTGCATGTGTAAAGGCACAAGTGGGTGGGGCAAGATCAGTTAGATAATCCTTACAGCTGTAAGCAGAAAACTTTTCCTGCCTTTTTCCACATTTGCATTTTACTCGCAGTGTAGAACACAAACTCTTCATTGCAGTACATATACAGTTGTGCAAATAAAACTCTTTGTTACAGAGCTCTACAGATTGTATATGTATAGAAACTATCGTTGTAGAGGTTGTATACCTACTTTCAGTCTTTTAATTCAGGTTCAAATCCAGAGCATTTTCTGTTTGTAAGGTCTGTGTATTGTGTATAATATCACTTTAATGAAGTATGCATGATCTAGCACTGTGGTGAGAGCAAAAACCCCGATTTCCACCCTTCCAAAGCACTGGCTATAGTAGTAGTGCTCCTGCTAGTTGACAGACTCTGTGGCTTTACAGATCCTGCATTTCTTTTTATATAGTGACAGATTTACTGTACAGGTAGAGGTTGCCCCATCCCATCCTGCTGGGGTGGGGACAGGTGCTCCTGGTAGGGAAGCACTGTGCACTTGAATCTTTCAGTCTGAGGAGAGCATTGATCCCTGAGTTTCGATTCTGTGTGTGCAAGTGCTTTAATTGCTACATTTCTGTGACTGCTGACATTGTGTTTTTTTAATGAAAGTGGCCTTGGCCTCAGTATTATGTGAACTCAGTGTTTCTGGCATGCATTTCCATTCTGCTGCACTGAGCGCTTCAAAGTTTAAGTGCTGGGATACCTTATGTGAGATAGAGTTAAATATTGAGTATACTTATATAATATTTGTATGTACTTGTATTAGATGTGCTTTTGTACTAAGCAAAAAGAGAAGCAGAGTGTGTATCTGGATTTTACAATTTTTTAAAATACCACGCCAGTTTAGCAGTAAGGATGTGATGGTACATATTTGCTTTGTAAAGAGAGATTGTTGGCATGGGTTTGTATGTCTCAGATTAGTTTGTTCACACAGTACTCCATAAGCATATAGAGAAAATACCTACAAGGCTGGGAATTAAAAATTACATGAAAAGTAATGTATTGACTGTGTAGCTTAAAATATGCTGTCCCCTCTATGTCAGGGAACTGTAGTAGCTTGGTTATAGTAGTTTTTGGAGGTTTGTAGTTCTGCTACAAAATTCACAGTAACATATGGTCTGGCACTGGTATTGTAGCCTACAAGAAATTTTCAAAAAGAAAATGCAATGAAAGGTCTGAAATGCTAAAATGCAAAATATTTTAAAAGCAGCCATGGTCAGTTTGGATGTATATTTTCCTTGTGTTAGAATCAGACTTCACTGCTTTAAAATATATTTCGTAGTAGACAGAGGAGGCATTAAGTTTTTACAATGATTAATTCTAAATTACCTAATGAGGAGTTTTAACCACACAGGTGGCTTCATAGCATGAATTCCTGTCATATGAAAATAGAGACTATGTTCTGCCATGGATTATGATCCAATGGTTCCAGGAATTTCAGAGAACAGTAAATTGAAATATAAATTAAAGCTCTGTAACAATACAGAGCAATAACATACCATTTTCTTTCTTCAGAAAGTCATGTTTCTGGTATACAACATTTAATGTGTCCTGTGGTCTTTCGGTGTAAGCCTGAAAACACCTTGAGGCATGGGTGTTCCTTCAATTCATTTGTGTGCCATGCACATTTGACATCCCTCACCACAATGTTCATATAATGATTTTCTAATTTCTAAGTGCAGTGCTTACATGAATATGACTTGGATGCTTTTCTTTACCACTTATTTTGCATCCAACAAAACTGGAAAGAAAATACCCAACCAACTCCTTCCTGTGCCCAGAAACGCCTCCAAAATCCCAACCCCTCTTCCCAAATTCTGTAGAATGAATAGATGAAAAAATGTTGTGAGCTCCTCCTGCTGGTTCAGCAGTAGCAACAGCTATATTTAAAAGAATGCTAATGTAGTGTTAAGAGCCTGACTTATTACCACAAAAGCCATAGTTAATTCTGCAGCTCCTGGATGCTGCTTCATCTTTAATTCTGTTCTCTGAGCAAATTTCAGCAGGTTTAATATCAGTATAAGACTCTGTTTTGGGATCTCTTGATGCTTTAGCGTAAGGAGGAAATATAAGGTCGTTGCTGCTTTGAGTTGCTTTCTTAGCTCTAAATTTCTTTGCTGCTTTTCCCCCCTCCTTCAATTTTTAAGTAAGCCAGACTAATAACATTACTTAAATGTAGCTTTTATGGCTTATGAAAAATAATGCTGCTGTAGTGGATAGATGTGTGTCAGCTGTGACTAAATGTTTTGATGTAGTCTTCTCAAAAGATAGACTAGAAGAGCTTTCCTTTGAAATATGTGAAGCAGTTTTAGACACAGCTTCTCAGATGGATCTAATTAGTCTTTCATACAGACTGGATGTCCGTTTGTTGCAGCTGAATTCTCATTTCATTCACCCATAACTAGAAACACCTCGCTTCAAACGTGTTTCTTCAAAGAAAGACGGGTTTAGGGTTCCGTGTTTTACTGCTTTTTGATGTTGGTTTCCCTTTAACTGAGAAGACCTTATGTTTATACAACTGTTATTATTAAGAAAACATAGCTTTGTTCATGAGAGTTCATTCAGTATCAATGTTGGCTATTGGTAGAAGTCGGAGATCTGTGGAATAGATCTTGCTATACAAGACTAGTGGGACAGCAGTACGGCTGGCTATTAAGCTCGTTGTAACAAAAATTTGAATGCAAGCAGGATATTCTAATAAAACCAGGGAACCGGGGTTGTGGGAGGATGAAAATAAAGATTAGAGTGCAAATGATCAGGCCTATCAATGGATAGCAATCCTATTTGTTATTTATACACAGTAGTCACCCAAGAGGCATTGTACTCTGTTTCCTGTTTAGGACATGTTTATGTGGCGTGGCACAAAGGAGCCTGTGCTGACTAACCTAGTTTGGTCCGTTCTGCATTAATGCTGCTCTACTGCTCCTAGTTGGAATAACTTGTTTAGAGCTGGCATGTACAACTCTGTGTAACAGTGCATTGTGCCGTGCTGTGACACTTCTACAATAAAGAATATCATTAAAACTGTAGTGGAAAGTGTCTGATCAGTGTTAAATATTCAGAGTATGATACTTAGATACAGCTGTGGCTGATCTTTAAGGAAAATGAGTGGAAGGAAGGCAAGATGACATATGCTCTGCCTGTGTCTATCCCCCGCTGGCTGCTTTGTGGTCATGATGTCATTTAAGCTAAGGGGAATTTGCAGGAACAGGCTGGTGGTGCTGGCTTTACTCCTCTGCTTTCCAGGAGTGTAGCTGAGCTGGTTTTGCCGCTGGACATGGCCATTTGGCTCTTATCTTCCCTGTGAAAGGCAGGGCAGTCCAGCCCAGCTGTCTCAGATGGTGGCACCTAGGACACATTGATAAGAGATGTAGTGGGCTGTGAGCAATCTCACATTAGTGAGACTGGCTGGTCTGCAGGGCTGTCTCTTGGGTCCCCATTGCTTGTCCACATCAGTAACTCCAGCATACTTTTGTGTCTGCTAGGAAACTCTTTCTGCAATAGTTCTTCCTGTCCTATGCCTCACCCAGTCATTTCCTCCATTTACCTCTCACCACCTCCTTTTATTCAACTTTCTTTCCACAGTGGCTTCACTTTCCCCATGTGTCCTGCCCAGAAAGCAGGACTGGGTCTGCTGTGTATTCATGCATCGGTTGGCCAGTCCAGCTGCTGGGTGGCAGTCAAATTGCCCTTGTCTGTCCAAGAACTGAATGGAAGCTCTCATTTGTTCACTGTGCAGCTTTTCATTTTCATAAAACTTGAAAGGATTTTAATATGTTTGGTTAGTGCTGACCAGTCAGTGGGCTCAGAAGTTGAGTGTGTTGTGGGAATTTAGAGGAGGGACTTGCAATTAAACCGTGCATTTTGTTAGCCTCTTTTTCCTTTTGAGGTCAGGCTAAAGGTACTGTTACTGAAAGGGTTAAGAAAGAAAACAAGGCTATTTGGAATACAGGAGGAAGAAAATTATTTTAAATTATTAACAATGAGTTGCATCTCTGTCTGTGGCTTATTGAGAGTAAAAAATGGAATCAGATTTAAGTAGCCATAACCTATTGCCGATATTTCATGTTCTGGAGAAAACCTGTGTATCTCAAGGACATACAATAAATTGAAATCACCTGGAAACCAAGACAGACCTATAGCTCCATAATTCTAGATTTATTTTAGGTACTGTTGCGTGCCCCAGTGTGGTGGATTGACCTTTGCTGGACGCCAGATATTCACCAAGCTGGCCCTATCACTTTTCCCTCTTCAGCTGGACAAGGCAGAGAGAGTAAGATGGAAAACAACTCATAGATTCAGACAAGACAGTGTACTAAAACAAAAGCGCAAATTTGCACACACGCAAGCAAAAGACAAAAATTTTATTCTCTACTTTCCATCAGCAAGTGATATCTGGCTACTTCCTTGGAAGATTCCGTTCCTAAAAGGTGGTCGTGCACTCAAAAGCTGTACCTTCTGCCTGTATGAATCTTTTTCCTCACTGCTACTAATGTGTCATATTTCAAGTCCTGCCTCTTTTGAGTTTGTCTTTGTTTTGATTTCCTTCTTCTGATTTGTTTTTATTCCTCAGTTGGCTTGCCTGGTCCATGCTCATTGTCTGGCCAGTCTGAGTCTCCCCTTTGGACTTCCACATAAATTAGCAATTAGTCTTGGTTCTCTTCTACAGGACCTTCTCCTACGTAGTTGTGCTCTGCTCCACAGGCCTCCAGACTTTTATCCATGTATTGGTCCTTACTTTCCAGAGCCTCAGCATTGGTTTTGCTTATCCCATTTCCTCTACCATACAATCTGTTTGGTAGTTCTGTTTCTAATATCACTCTCTCACTCTTTAGGTAGTTCTCTCTTTACCCTTATCCTGTACTTCTAGCTCCTTCTTCCTGAACAATCAGTGCATACCTCCCTCTCTTTCATTCTCTGAGATAGGTTTCATGTGTTTCTGTTACCGCTTCCATTTCCTTCCTCCATTTTTAGTCTTCTTGCTCAGTGAGTCCCCCATCGCCCCCTTGCTTCTTGCTCCAAATATTCCTCTCCATCTTTCCTGCACTTCCCTCACTGGCACATCTAATTTTTGTCCCAGCCTTTCTCAGGTGCCTTTCCCAGGTGCTTTGTCCAGTTATGGGGCCCTCAGTGTGCAGTTTTTGTTGCTTGTGGGTTGTTTATGCTGCTTCTTCTTTGCTGCTCAGCCCTAGCAGGAGTAAGCATTGGAACTCCAGAAGTGATAGTCTTATTAGGTTTATGTGTGACTGGGTATTCTACAATCCAAACCCACAATTTCAGTGGGAAGCCGTGTTCCTCCCTGGGCTGGTACAAGTTGAGTACAAGGAAGAATCTTCTAGAACTGTGGCTGTGAAGTGTGCTGACCTACAGATACAGATAGGATTTGCCTTTTGAAATGCATAGAACTTGTCCAAAGTTATACAGTTTGTAGGAAAATGGTAGAGGTACATTCCAACTGTTTCACTTCCCAGCAGATTTTCAAGCCTCTGTTCTAAATCATAAAGGAGATGTTTCAGCCTTTCATAGAAAAGTCAATAAAATTTAGTAATCTGGCCAAAAATGTACTCTTGTTCTGTGTCAGAAATAGCTGCATATTTCTCTCTGAAATTTCTCCTCTCTGAAATCACCTCTGAATGACTGTTCAGCTTAAATAGAGTCCATCTGATTTATAAGAAACTGAAACTGCAGTGTGATGATGGGAGGAGTTGGACAACTTTGGTACTAAGGGGCTTCCCTTCCCCCTCATTCTGTAGCCATGTTCCAGCCCCATGCCTTTTTGCAGGCTCTTCCTCTGCTTCTCCCATGCTCCTGTCTTCATTCCAACCTTGTCTTTCTGTTGTGACTGCCCTCTTGTTTCCACCACCTAACCTCTATCAGCTGTTTCCTTTATTGCTGTAATTGCTGTATATTTTCACACAGTGACCTCTTTGTCACTGCTGGAGCAGCCCAGCTGTTTGATGGCAACAGACTAGTTTGCATGCACAGTTTATCCTGTTTTAATTTAGTATTTTCTCCTAGCTGATAGGGGAGGAGGGAAATAGCCATACACCCTTTTTACTAAGCCAATCTGGCATCTTGATTTTGATGATGGTGAGCTTTGCATGTTGCTAATTTGTAACTAACATAATTTTGAATAACTTAGGTTCTTTTGTATTACTTTTATCATCTAAACTGTCAAAGGCAAGCTACATTGATGGCAAATCATCATAATAGAAACACAGAATGGTTTGGGTTGGAAAGGGCCTTTAAAGATCTAGTTACACAGACTCACCCCTGCTGTGGGCAAGGACACCTTCCATTAGATCAGGTTGCTCAAAGCCCATCCAACTGGCTTTAAACATTTAATATGCAATAAGCAAGAATGAAGACTGATTTTGTTGTCTAAAGATAAACAGCAATAGATAAAGAGAAGGGTAGAGAGAGAGAGATAGATAGATAGTACATCCAAATCTGAGAAAATTGGAGGCCTCAGCTTCCTTTGTTTAACAGTTAAACAGACCAAGAACAAAACCAGTCAGAATAAGGTAGCAGCAACTTTCAAGATAAAAAAAAATAGTAGATCCTCTCCTTTACACAGCTAATGGAGTTTTTTCTCTCCTTGGCAAAGGAGAACTTGCAGGAATAGGGGAATTAATAGGAACACAGGGGAAAGGGCCAAGGGATGGTCATTGTCAGTCACAATCAATCTCTCTGTCAGTCTATGCAGCCAAAGTCTGTGGTGAGATCAAGTCATATTGGCCCCTTATGTGGGCTACATCTGCAATCCAAAGTGAACCACTTGTGATTTAGAATTTCTCAGGCTGACTGTGCAGAGTATGAATCTTTATTACTTCTTTAGTTTATGTAATAAATCCCAATTCACGAGATGTGGTTTTACTTTGTAAAAATGTGCTTGAGAAAACTGAAGTGCCATATGGCTGTAAGAATGAATGCTTTTAGGAGTATTACAGAGTGGGATCTTTTGAACCTGTTGAACAATTCACATTCCCCCCAGAAGCTGGTTCAATAGCTATGGGTGTGTCCCAGAAAATTCAGCATTAGTAATGCTTTCCAGAATAGATAGGAAATTGCTCTGAAAATGGCAGTGGGAAGTATGTTCAATGTTGCACGAAACTCCGTTATTTTTCAGTCATTTGGGACTATTAATCTGTTTTTCTAGATCTCCCTGCCTCTTTCTGTGGATATTCTTCAGCTGGAATTTTTTAATGGTTTCCATTAGGTTATCATTTTAGCAAGTGTAGTTCTGAAACAGTTAGCTGGAGTGATTAACAGATGAAATGACTTCAGAGTATAAATTCTCATTTGGTCTTTGAGGTTATATTTCATCTCCGTTGTATGCCTTCCTAATTACCAGCATATTTCAATACCTAAAGTTAGAATTTTAAAGCATGTGTTATTCATCTTCTCAAGATGAGAATTAAAAACAGCATGGGCTGTCATGTTGTATTGTTTCTTCAGAATCTGAGAATGTATTTTATTTCTCATTTAAGTGTAATTATATTTTAAAAATATTAAAGCGAGAATTGTTTGAAGTCACATAGCAAAGTTTGTTGTATTTTTCAATGAAACTATTGTTGGTTTGATTATTTTGGTTTGTTATTTTCATGTTAAAATAATGCTAACCTGTGTTGCATTTTCAGTGGGATATAGTGGTTCATCTCTGAACCTGCATCAGTGTGTCCTGTCATTGAAGAAAGCTCAGTGCAAATTCTGCAGTTTTGTCTTGTCCCCAAGAAATGCCTGAAGACGAAATAAAAAGTAAAGCTAATTTTTGGAACAATATGATTTAGATACGGCTTTGTCACTTCAGATAATCTCAGAGTATACCTTAACTGTTAAACTTTTTTCTTGTGATGTAATGGCATTAAAACCCAATCTGTGTGAAGCACATAGAAGATTAATTAACATTGGGAAGAAAAGAGATGTGTGAGCCTTTCACCTGTAAGGCACCCTTTATCTCCAGCTGAGTTTGCCAGCCTTTAATGCTATTTGTCGTCTTCCCCAACAGGTATCTTGATAGTTTTTTCCACACTGCCTTTTGTATTTTGAATTACTTCTGTAATGACAATACCATGTATTAGAATATTATCCTCTCACAGTGAAGGCTTTAAATATTTGTTTGGCTTTAAAAAAAAAAAAAAGACATTCATTTAACTGCTGTATACTTCCTTTTAGAAACAATTAATTTAAGGGAGCATTGACAAAGATAAAAAGTCTACTCCCAGTTTAAGGATGTTGTATATACAGATTTAAGGCCTGTCTGTTCAGATGATTTTTATATAACCATTTTTCAGAAAGAGGGTGTTCATTATTTTCTGCTAAATCAAACACACACAAGGAGAGTTCTTCATAAGGCTTTGCAATGGTTTTATTGCACACTACACTCGTGCATGGTCTTTACCCATGCAAGGAACCATCTGGGCTTGTGCCATTGGACTGGAAGGAATGAAATAGATTATGTAGACAAGGACTCCTTTAATGAATGGTGTCCTTATGTAGTGATCATTAGGGCACGATGGACCTGTCTGGCTGCTTCTGAATGTTAAGTAATTTAATTTTTTGTTAATGGTAAAGCTGTTATATGATTTGCAATAAAGGAAGGGTGGGAACATTCTCTTTGGGCTTACATTTTACATTGATACTTCTTGTGTGATATTTCCATGAATATTCACAATTTTATCTTTACATTTTTGGTATATGTGTTTAAGCGCATGCTTATATAAATGTATGCATCATATTTAATGATATTTTAGCACATTATTGAAAAAGTGTAGCATTATTAAGATACTTTTTCATAGTATCTTAAATCTCTCAATCAGAGAGAACTGTTTTTTTGGTATTCTTTTCTTTCTTTTTTCCCTGGTTGCACCTTTTGGCCTTCCTTTAGGAAGTGTATTTTGTCTAAGCAATCTCTTGGGTTTAGGTGACCTTGAGCTTCAGTGCTGTAGGAATCCTGCTCTGAGCTGCATGCTGTCCTTTAACTTCTATGGAAACCTTATCATAAGCACAGTCTGCTTCTTCTCCTTGCTCCAGTGTAAGGCATCTGTATTTAAAATAGTAGGGATAATCTCCATTTTGATTGTATGCATCCAAGACTAAAAAATAATTGTGGTTGCAGTATGTTTACTTTTAAAAAGTGATTTTTGCGAGTCTCAGGATGGGATAAGACATAACAATTCTTATTTTTCTGGGATTGAGTTTTTTGTTTTGGATCTGTAACCTTAATTTTAATATGATTTTATTAAATCATTCTGCATTATGTTGCATGACAGGAAATCAGCTTTTGCAGATGTGAGCTATTGACAGTTCAGGTATCAGATCTAACAGAATGAAATGGCTTATTAGGATCATGGAAAGCTATGAACTTCTTGTACTGTTGCTGACTCTTCATGGTACATGCAACTTTATAATATTGTCAGTTTTAATAGAAATAGGTAGTCAATGCTTTTAACTGCGTGAGAAAAAATTTAAATCTTCTTTTAATTGGTCATTTGGTGCCGATTGGTAGAAGGATTCTAATGATACCAAAGTGCCTCTTCACTGAGGAACTGCTGATTACCTGGCACTGGTTACTTCATGGATCAGAAGCATGTTGGTCTTGTAGGAAAAGCCTGTCTAAAGTTTCTCTCCTCAGAAATGAACTCTTCCTTTTTACCCCCAAGGTGCTTCAATGTGCAAGGTCTTGTAGGAACCGTGCAATTCCACATGGAAAAGTATATACAATGTCTACTTTAATTACAGTATACCCGAGTTACCATATTTTTCAGTTCTGCCCAGACTCCTAAATGACAATGGAAAGTCAATTATAATATTTTAAATTGCTTGTGGGGGATGTGCTTTGCTGTCTTGGTGTCAAAGACAAGATACATCGTCAAGACTGAAGGAGCTGTCTGGTGGCTGCCTGTCTAATGTCAGCATCCACACAGGTCTTTGTGTGTGTATAAGAGCAAAGACCCCATTGAGTGTGAAGGGCACATCCCACTCGACACCCCCTACTTTGGTCTGGCTGGAGCCCAGGGAGCAGGAAGAAATAGGTTTTGTCAAAGTCTAACTTGGAAACTCCTCCTTTTTCTCTTCAGCTTTTCTTAGTAGTGAGTTGATTGCAGTTTCTTTTTGTCATCTAGGGCTGGAACCAAAGTGAAGGTGTAACAAGAGCTTGTCAGAGCTTTTTATGTTAGGAAGGCAGGCAGCCCTGTGAAGAGAACATGGTTTAAGCTGGTTCAGAAAGGCACCTTTATCTGGTTTGGGTTGAAGGATACCACACTATCATTCTCAAGTCTCAGAAACTTTTTTTTGTGGAAAAGTATGATCTTAACGTAATCAACAACACAGCAGCAGCAGCATCTATGTAAACAGCACAGTCAGAATTTCAAGAAAGGGCAAGGGATACCTTTTCATGGAGAGAAATCTGACTATGAACTATTTACTATGAACCAGAAGCTGGCAAATGGATTCTGCACTGAGAAACTGAATTAAGGGGATGGTAACATTGTTGTGGCTGCATTCAGGCAAATCTTAAGCCTTTGGAAGCTTGAGAAGAGAGAAAGTATTTTGTTTCCAGGGGTAAGGAGGACTAGCAGACTCCACCACTGCAAATGGTCATGTAGCTGTCGAAGTTGCTCTTGAAGCATTGGCTGCCAAAATAAAAGAAATGTATTTTTAGGAAATCTGGGAGTAAAATATACTCGGAGTAGGAGCATTGTCTTTTCCTATCCCTGTAAATGTTGTAATTCTGGCAACAATTTGTAAGACCTTCAAATATTTTCTCCTAAAACTACCACTATGGTTTTGTGATTGCCTAAACTTAGTGAAACTAACTTATCATCCCTTATGTCCCATTGGACACCTGTTGTTCAAAGTCTCAATTCAACCATGTTTGGCTGCCCCAGTCCTACAATGAACAAAATGTAGATTTCATTTTCAGGGCTATTATAAAGCAGGAAGTGCTGCAAGGGAAAAGAAAAAGCATCAATAAATAGGTGTGGAATTACACCTATTTGGAATCACACAAAAGGATTGATTAATTACATATAGTCCGTATGTCCTCGCATGTCAAAGTCATAGCAACAGATAAAGTAAAAGCAGTTAAACCAGCCTTCCTATTGATATGATTCCATCTTGGCATTCTCCTAATCCATGACTAGGTTAACTAGGTGAGTAAAGTACTTCCAACCTCTCTTTTCTGTCTAGATGAGCTGCTTTATTCAGTATTTCTCTGCTTCTGAAGATGTAAGGTTCCTTTCTACATAACATAATGGTAAGGAGAATTTTGCAATTTTGAGCTTTATTAACTGAACTAATGCCTTCATCAAGAGTATGGATACAAAAAGTGTGTCTTTAGTGAAAGTATATTCAATTTTTATCACTTTTAGGTCAGTTCTGCTGTCTTTTGTCTGGAAACAAAATGGGTGAAGATGAAAAACTTGGCACATATTTGATATGAAATGTAATACTAATGTGTCTATATTGTGATTTTTTTTCTAAGTAGCAAGTAGTGTAATGGCTTGATATCTTGAAAAAATTGGAGAATTTGAAAAGAGAGATCCCTCTTTTGTTTTACATTATCTGGCTGTGCTGAGGAAAAATGTATGAACAGTTTTCATTGTGAGGTGGCTGAAATTCTTTCTGTCAGAGAATATCAGTGCCCGTGGCCTCACTCTTGATGGCATCAAAGCTAATAAAACCTGAACAATCCTGAGTCCATGGGTAGGAAGATCTTCTGTAAAAGATGTGCAAAGCTACAAAATAAACAGATGTTGCAGTTATTAACAAGCAGAAGACCTGTAAACTTGATGCAATAACTGACATTTTCTTGGACAGAAAGTTCATCAATCTCCAGGTATTTTGAGAGATTCTTTTTGCTAATTCTGAATATTAAATTTTCCCAGTCCTACTTGCCATTACTATAATTAGACACCACCTTTGTTGTGGTTATAACAAGGAAACTCCCCACAGTGAAGATCAATGCACAGTTAGGTAATTACAGTTTATATATATATGTTAACAAGCTTTGATTATTTTGTAATCAACTGATGCTGTAATGCAAAATAGAAGTCTTCCACAACTTAAATAAAAATCTCATCTTTTAAGCTATTTTTGTGGAAAATGCAGAGATCATTCATTGTAGGAAACAGGAGTTAGCAGTAAATCCAAACGATGGGTGCTCCAGCTCATGGAGTTTATTGCTGCAGAATGAACTTGTCTGAATTCAGTTGTCCTAGAATGATAATTCAGGAATGCATCAAAAAGTTTTCAAGACCGCTGAGAAAATAAATACATAAAATATACCTGATTTTCTTTATTGTGTCATCTTTATGTAGTTATCAAAATACAGTGTTAGAATTTTAGCATTTCATTATGCATTTAGGGCTTTGACAGCTGGTCTTGTTGTTTGTTCTAGGTATTTTGACCTTTCCTACACACTTCACCTGTGAACTGTCAGAGGTGTCTGTGTGTGTCAAACTTCATAGCTGGCAGTCATGAGTATGATTGCTTGGAAAATTGGTATAGATAGGTAGGCAGGTTTTGTTTCCTGGATCATTTTAAAAGCAGAAAAAACAGGCTTTTTTTGCCAACTTCAGTTGTCTGTGTGGAAGGATTTTTACAGTTAGTTATTGTTTCCTAAGTATCCCTGAGCTTACTGATTAAGTTGTCTGCCTTACCATCATTGACTAGAAAGACAACAGACATAATTTTAGTTTACCCATTAAAGTTAATATTTCTCCAGTCCTTCACCAAAGCTTTCCTGTTAGGATGCCTGCAAAACACTGAACCGGAGGTTAAGCAACAACCACGTTGTGGCCAGCTTTATCTTACCAAATGGGAAGAAGGAGGATGGTGTAGCTTAATTCTCTAAACTTGTCCAGTATTGCCTTAATCTTGGGTGACTGTGTGATGATGAACATGACAAATGATTCACTGTGCAAACCAAAGAACCAGCATAGTTCTTCTGTAGAAGAATTTAGTTGTTCCAACAAGTTGTTCATACAGCTCTGTTGTATGCAGATGGTATGCTGATCTTTAATTCCTGGGGGGGCCTTCATCAAAATCCAGGATTAACCTTCAATATATCTGAGTTTCCAGTATCATGCCTAGGCTGAAGCACTGGAATCCCTCTCCTACCTATTGCTGCAGGCAGACAATGGCTTGGCGGTTCCTGCACAAGCCTCCTTTAGGCTAATAAACACTACTAGCATTGTGTTCAGCATGAGAGCCACTCACCCATCTGCCAGTTTTGTGTAGTGGGAAGTGGTTGAAGCCTTTCTTTTGTTGAAGCTTTACTGGTGCAGTGAGGAACACCAGGTTCTTGAGGCCAGAGTCCGAATGCCTCCATGAGGAGGAACATGTTGCAGGACGGCCATGGGGCTGCGAGGCTGGAAGAAAGGGAGCCTCAGCCCTGGCTTCTGCTTCTGGGACTGCTCAGAGATTTTGCCCAGTGACTGGTTTTGACGCAACTGAGTAAATGCAAAATGTAGCTTAGGTTTTATGGTCTTGCAATAAGTATAATGTGCTAAGTAAAATAATTTTTCAGTGGTTTATATACTTGGGTATTGCTATTAATCTATGAACATGAAACTTACACTTGTTCAGCATTAAGTTTTAAGAGTTGCCTGAACTAAATGCCATTTTTTCCCCTTAAAAATGGAATATAGTATCCATTTAAAATATAGCTTATGGTTTATGTCAGCCAAAATCAGCTGTTCCACTTCTTGAAGTCTTTCCAGTTCTAAAAGGACCATCCTTTCTGTAGGGGAATGAATAATGTAGGTTAGCTTGTTTCTGTGGGCATTTATTACAGCCATGCAGAACAGTTCCTGGAGAGGTTTTCTATTTCTTATTTAGCAGCAGTGAAAATCGCAATTATTCTATTTACTTGGCTTGCCACTATGGCAAAGAGTAATTCTTTGGACTGTGAAGAGGAAATGTTTGTTTTCTCTGGCTGCTCCTTGCATATGCTGCTCCAATTATAATTAAATACGAATATTTACTGATAAAACGGGGCATTTTTTAAGTTCAGTTAAATTGATTTTTTAAATCCAAGATATAGGCAAAGGTAACCCATATTGTGTTTTCTGTATGATGGTATTCATTATACAGAACTAATAGACAGTGTAGTGAATCAATAAAATATCACCATACATGTCAGATGAACATTAGGGCTGTAAATTCTTCATCAGGAAGAATCTGTAGGGGAAAAAAGGAAACAAAAAGCTAGATCAAAAGTGATGTGGGGAATTAATGTGGAGAAGATGAAAGGAAAGGAAACGAACAATAGGGTTGATGTAAGTGGAGGATTAGGTAAAGCAGAAGCAATCATTTTTTATGGAACAGATGAAAATAAATTGAGAATAATTGTTATGGATGTGCAAGTGGTGGCAAGTTGAAAATGGCATGTATTTAATGGTCTTATGAAAACTAGGGCTTGTTCAAGAATTGTGCCTATCATTCATTTCCAAGGAGTAGCTTTCTAATAGTTCTCGTAGTATCAGTGGCATTCACTCAAGCTTATTGGATTCTTTTGAAAGTTAAAATACTGTGCTAGCATCGTTCAACATTGTTTAGCTCCAGATAACAATTTTATTTAAAATATGTGAAACCAGGCAAACCTTCCTATCACATCTGCTGACTCTGTATGCACAACAGTAGGTTAACTGGCTTGCTTAGAGGAGTGTTTGCGGACACAATTCACTATTTGGTTCTGCAACTTAACTCTGAAAGTTCCTAGAACACAGGAGAAATTGAAATTATTGTTAGAGCAAAATTGTATCTGTTTGTAAGTACACTAAATGCTGCTAATTATGTCTTAGGAATAAGGAAAGCCTGTTTTCCAAAACTGTGTATTAGGGTAATATTATGAGGAGTACTGTTCTGTTATAGTTCTGTTATGAGGAGTACTTTGAGAATAATCAGGACTTGGTGTTATTCTGTTCCCTGGCTGCCCTCTGCTGTATCCCACTCCATGCAGAAGCTAAAAGAGCCAGATCCCTGCCTCTCAGATGTCAGGGTCATCCCATTCTCTCACAGAGCAACAGTAGTGCTGTAAACTATCAGTATCCTTGTGCTTGGGTAAGACCATGGAGGAAAATCTGAAGGGACAGTGCTACCTTCTTTCTTGAGTCTTCTTCCCATGGCTAGTAGGGGAAGCCCTGACGTGGGGGGTGGAGGAAGCATTTGTTTGTAAGGGAAATTTGTTGTTCATTGGCTTAAAAGATCCTTCCTGGGGAATCCTAATTTTTTCTCCGTAAGTCTGCCGTACTACTGACGTCGAGGGCTATGATGATTACACTTGTAGGAGATTTTGCAACTTGTTGTTCCTCTGTTTGCCAAAGTTCATTTGTGAGTTAAAGCACTGGGTGTGGTGGTGCCGAGAGGGAAGCAAGTGTGATGGTGTGGTATTATTTAGCTCTGACACTAAAAATTTGGAGGTTGTCCCTTTCAACATTTTGCTGTTTTTCATAGCTGTATATTCAAGCCCACCTTAAGTCCTTGTTGCTCTGTCTGTGCTTCTCTGGGTTCCTTACCACCTTTTGAATAATGAGGCCTTGAATTATAGACACATGATGGTACCAGGCTCTTTATAGCCCTCTCCCTACCACTTATAATCTGTTTGATTTTTCTCATGTGTGAAGTTAGCTTTGTTAAGATGATTTTCTCAGTAGGGCCTCTGTATAGACAGGGACTATGATTTCCCTGCTCTGAAATTGTGTCCCTTGCCTTTTTGACCTTGTTATACACTAGCTATTTTATTGAATCTGAAATTCATTTTTCTTTTGCTGGTGTTTTCTTTTAGCTTTACTGATCATTTTCCCCAAAGTTTGTAACTTGCTTTTGGAATTTTTAAAAAAAAACGTTGTTCAGCTTTTAAATACTTTTTGTCTTCTACTAAATTTTTTTCATTTTACTTGCTATTTGCACTGTATTGTATTTCGTGCTGATATACTTGCATATAACCTTCCAAGCTGTCAAAAATATTAGGGAGGTTTTAACCTTTTTGCTTTGTTTCATTGACCATTTCCTATATTTTTAATTTCCAGCTACATTGATTCTCTGGATTTTAGGTGCAGCCTTCTGAAGGCCTGGATCACGTAGAATGCCTTGTGCAATTATAATTTCTCTTATTTTCTGGGTTAAAGCTTGTACGGAGCAAAATCTTTAATGTGGCTTTTTCAGTCTCTGTGGTGCTTCTAACTATTTGCTGCTGTAATGTCAAAGTTAAATCTTGTTTCTTAGTGAGAATCAGTTTCACACGTCTTGAAATAAATTAAGATCAGCTGATTTTTCCCCCGTATCCTGTCATCAGAGGTAAACTGCAATTTTTTCTACATTTCTATGCATATATTGTCTTCGTGTAGTATGAGGTCGAATGGTTTGGACTGGCTTGTCACCTTTAAAACAGGGATGTCCCTGGCAGAGTTTAATGTGAATATGGGAAAAAAATTAGTTCAGAGTCATTGCATTCCTTGCATTGAGGTCTTCTCGAGTCTCTTAAGAGAAGGAGGAGTTTTTCTTGTTCTTTCGTCCTTGTCTGGAGCACCTCTGTGTTCTGGTGTGAGGACCATTTTAAACGATTGGGATAATGGAGTTAATATGAGTGTACAAGGGTCCCTATCTCTCACACAGGATGTATTCTGCAATGTGTGTTCGAGCCCAGACACATTTACTGGGCTCAGGAACTGGGCCCTCATTTAAGTGCTTGGAGAAAGTGGGAAGGCATTGGTATCTCTGGGGACTTCTAGGACTTTGAATATGAAAGCGTTAGGACCCAGAGATAAACTTCCCACATTTTCCCATATCACTGATGTTTCAAGGCTATGTTGGTGAATATATGGCTGCTAGAATGAAAGATTGTGTCTTGTCTTCTAAGTTTTTAGAAGAAGTTGATAGAAAATCAGGTTAAGAAATATTAATGGAGTTCCTGAAAAGTCCCAAAATGGTTTTTAGAGATAACACCATAGTCCAATTCTATGAAGGAGTAATGTTTTGTGACAAAGCCTTCAAAAAAGAATTCTATACATTTCCCATGGTATTTAAACCAGCAAAGGCAACTGTAGTGTCAGGATGCCCCTTCTGTTGCTGCCTGAGAAGCAGAGCTCATGATTGTTGGGTGTTTTACGTGCATCTTCTTCCAATCTGACATCTAATTGATATCTAATTCATATCTCTGTAATATCAGTGTTGTAGTAAATATGCAGCTTAATGTGGGATGATTGCATGTTTTATTTAGGACAGTGTAAAATTTTGTTCTTCTTGAAGCTGTTTAAAAATGTGTATATTTGATTTGTCCAGAGGCTGAATATTTATAGGTGATTAAAATAAAGAGGTTATTTAGCAGGTGCTGACTGCAATTTTGTAGCAGTAGTATCATAATAACTTCATGAGATTTCTCTGTTGAGGAAATTGTCTTTGTTTAATGCTAGAGGATGTAGGTAATCTGTCTCTAATGCCAAATTATTTCAGGGTGTGCACTTCACTTTTTCCCCCACATTTACGTAGAGCGGAAAACTGAATGTTCCAAACAACTTGTGGAACAGTTTCCATATCAACTTTTATGTACTAAAAATGTAATTAAAATTGTTCAATCTAAAACATAAAAAAGAAATCAGATTTAATTTATATGGCTTTTTAAAAGAAAATATTGTTTCTTATTTAACTGGTTTTGTTAACATGGTGAATTTGAATTTACCCCTGTAAAAGTCAGTAGCAAGCCACTGTCACCTATTTAAATGTAAGTAGCTGGAACCATGAGGAAATACTCAATTTGAAAAAGTGTCTATTCACACACAGTACTTTTATGCCTTTTGAGTGAATTCATGGTAATCAGTTTGTTAACATAAACAATACAATCCCATTACCTTCTAAGGTAAATAGCATTAGATGTAAACATCTTTTTTACATTGCTACATGACTTGATTTGTTCTGCATATGGAAGCACTTTAAAACTTCTTTGCATTTCCTCTTTTGTGTAAGGGGCTTATGACTCTTGTGATATCTCGTCTTTTACCTGCTGTGTCAGCTTTGTATCCTTATCCCCTGTGCACTGGCCTGTGTTCTTCCATTTTCTGTTTATCACTGACACATCTGGAGTGGTGACATTCTTATTCCCTTTTCTGGGTTTATTTTAAAGCTGGAGGAGGGGTTTCTAAAGAGGGCATATGCTTAGTACTACTATTTCTACTACTACTACCTTACAGTTCTTTCTTCTCCCTGCAAGATGGCTGGTGTGCTTTGATAGAAATGAGTATTTTTGTCTTGGTACTGGTCAAATATACCCAAGAGAGATGATTCAAGCATGTGGTTGGGAAGCAGGAAATGATGGAAGGGATTTGGTTAGTATTTTGTGATGCTATTACTTCTGACCAGCTTCTGAAAAGTTATCAGGTAAAACACTGGCTTTGGTTTTAAAGTCAGTAAACTTGGAAAGTAACCAAACAATGGGAATAGATTTATAGGTATTTTTATTGCATCTAGTCTCTTCCTCAATACTTATTTTTGTTTCTAAAATGAAAGTTCCCTTGTATCTCCTGGCTCAAAGAAAAGGTCTCCTCTAAACAGTTTTTCTTATACTTGGGAAACATTACAGCTAGTCTAGCTGTTACAGTTTTATTGTTTTCCTTAATCCAAATGTTTGGTAGAGCATACAGAAGTGATCTTTTTGGCTATTTGATCAAAAGACATTGCAGATGAGATCAAAAGAGATTTGGCTTTTGAAGGAATCTGTTTTGTTTCTATGATATGCTTATTGTTCTGAACCATCTGGGGCAGTTTGGGGAAGAGATGCAACAGCAGATATTTTGCATGTGAAGCTTTTAGTTGCAGTGATGAATAACCTTGGACTGGGTATGTCCCAAGGACTGGTGTTGACCTGCATCCTGTTGTGACAGCTGAGAGCAGCAGGTTGGAACTGCTGGATGAAATCCATACCCAGTTGCCCACTGTACTTTCTTCTTGTCACTACACAATGTCAAATCAAAGACACTTTTTTCTTTCTTTTTTTTTTAAACTGTTGCTTATTCTAGCTGTTTACTAATTTAAAGAGAAGATAGACTTACTGCCGTGGTAGTACAAAGGGAAAAGTAATTTAAATCTGTGGCAGACTGTGTCCAGTCTGACCATCCACCCTACATAACTAGGCCGAGGTAGAATATGACTTCCAAATATAATAAAATAATGCTTTGCTTTCTCATTAGCTGTTTTGGTGCCTGCTGATTTTGTTGAATCTCTGTATCGAGTTCTAAATGGTGTGTGAAATAAAACACTTCTCAGTTGATGAATATGATCCTCATGATTACAAATGCTCTTCACATGGTATGTTTGGTTTAGATCAGTGATGGATATCTACCTAATGCATGATGTTCAGTTTAGAAAGGAGATAGAAAGAAGACCAGTAGGAACTGGATTTTGATATCTGGATACTGGTACTGGGAGTTCCTCACTGGCCACTATTATTTCCCACCCCTCTCTCCTAATTATGAAAACAAAAATTAGAGACTTGAGACTTATACGTGACTTGTCAGCAGCACGTTGGCAATCAATGCAGGAATTCATTAATTCTTGACTCTAAGCTTGAGATACAGCTTCTGGTGATACAGTCTATTTAAAAAAAAAGTAAAAACTGTCTTAGCTTGCGTGTCCTTATTACACAGCTTTCACCGAATCAAATGAATATTCACTACATGAATATATGTATTAGGTGAATGCTCAAAAAGAAAGAAATGTATTTCAAAATGTGTTTTTTCTAAAATGATAGTATGAGTTTTAGTCTGTCGTGTTTTGTAGTGGCACTTTGGTATGATAATGTCATTCTACTATTTGAGAATTTATACCGTCAAATGGGATAGGGCTTGGGATCTCTGTGTGCCTCTGAAGTGAAAGAATGGAAACTCAGCAGCTCAAAGTCGTTTTAGAATCAGGCTTGCTTAGTGATTTCGGTATATAGACATGAATCATGACTCAATAGTTACTAAACCAGCAGTTTCTATCTTATCAGTATCTATTTTATCGATGTGTTTTAGCTCCCAGCATAATGCTCCTAGTTACCCACATCCTGTCATTGGCCCCTATGCTAAACCCCTTTTCAAGATAGAAAATAAGAATATCCCCAACACATTATCCTATCCAAGAAGGAAAGTTGAGTGCAGTGCAACTTTCAAAGTGCCCTGTATGCACATGATAGCAATACTGTTTGAACCACCTGGACTATTTTCCAGCCATCTAGCAATATGTGTAGCCAGGCTGGAGTGTATGTAGCTGGGCAGAGCCAGGACATTTGTCTCTGTAGAGCAATGGGGAAAGCAAGTCATGTTCTTTCTTCTTTTCCATACTGATCTGATAACAATAGACACCCATATTTCCCAAACCAGCTGTACTTTTTGTGTCTGAAGCTGTTACCAGCAAATGTCAAATATTTGTAATCTCCTTTTTATTTTCTTGACATATTTGTAACTTCTTCCCTTCCCCTCCCCCGCACTTCTGGTAGTCTAAGTGGGCTCAGGCAGGTTACAAATATGAGATGTCAGTTTAATAATGACTCCGCAAGAAAAACTGAAGTAGTAAAACAAAGCATTTGCTGCAGTGAAATGTTTTTGTTGCCTATAGCCTCTCTACTAGGCTTTGCAGAGAGGATCACTTCCCTGGTGAATGCTTGAAGAAAGCCCTTGCTGATTAGAGGTGATGAAGGCCATCACTTCTCTCTCTCCTTTTGTTTTGATTCTGTTGTTAAGCTGAGGAGCTGATGCCTGTTGTGTGCTCTTTTCCTTGGTCTCTATACTGGCATGCTCCCATTTCTAAAGTGAGATCTACCAAAGCAGCTAATGGTAATTTGCATCTATAAGTGCTACTTTAAAGAAAAGAGAGATAATTTCAATGTGTGCACATGTGTTTGATTTATTCTCGTGGTTATGTGCTATTTGCTGCTCTTGTGATTGAGGACTGCCCATTCTGTGAATGTGCTTAATACTTTGAAAACTTGAAAGTTACGATGGCACCCCACACAATGTCAAAATGTGCATTTGAAGTAAAAGCCCAGCAATTCAGATCATCTGGTCTTGTTCATAGCAGGTAAAAGGCTGCCTTGATGACACTTAGAGCAAATGAATTTCTCTCCTGCAGTTATGCACTGAATAAATTGCTTGATCTAGTTCGGTACAAAAGGACATGATCTATAAATAGTTAACAGAGCTTTCTTCAGGACAAGTGATCTATAGACTGGAACTCTTTCTTGGGGTCTTTTAAAAAAGTAAGTGCTGGTATGAACAAAAGGAAAGTTTGTTTAAAAAAAAGGCCTTTTTAATGAGATTGAAACTCACATACTTTAACTTCCTTTTGAAAGCATCTGGCCAACCACTTCAAAAGTCCTAAAGGCTAACCTTACAGTCACTTGAAGAAAAGAAAAAAGGTCAATCCACTAATCTGATGTGAATATATTGTCAATAACTGAAAATGCAAGCTATAACAGCTGGTTAATTTGAATCAAAGAAATTGCTGTCATATAAGCATCAGTGAATTCAGTTTTTACAGTTTCAGGCTTAAAGGAACTTCTTTTTATGACATTTTAATGCATTTGTCGATATACCACACTGTTGGCCACAGGGTCTCTCTGTCCTGTATGCTCTTTCATGCACTTTTTTTTGCAACTAATCTTGCAGTTTTTTAGGTCTTTGGTGTTTGTGATAAGCAAAACTTCTAAGACATTTTAGTGGTCTACAAGAAGCATCCATCTACCAAATTTCGTCGTGTGGCATTTTAAGAACGAAAAAAAATTTTGTGAAATCATAGGCTTATTAAGGTTGAAAAATATCTCCAAGATCATTGAGTCCAACCTTTAATTGAGCACACCTTGTCACCTAAACCATAGCACAAAGCCCGCCTTTCTGGGAGAATGCTGTGGGAGACAGTATCAAAGGCTTTCCTGAAGTCCAGGTAGACAATATCCACAGCCTTTCCCTCATCCACCAGGCAGGTCACCTGGTCATAAAAGGAGACCAGGTTGGTGAAGCAGGACCTGCCTTTGCTAAGCCATGCTGCCTGTGCCTGATGCCCTGGTTGTCCTGCGCATGCCGTGTGATCGCACTGCAGACGATCTGCTCCATCACCTTCCAAGGCGCTGAGGTCAGGCTGACTGACCTACAGCTCCCCAGATCGCCCTTCCGACCCTTGTTTTAGCCAGGTGTCACACGGGCCAACCTCCAGTCCTCTGGGACCTCCCCATTTAACCAGGACCGATGTTAAACGATGGAGGGTGGCTTGGTGAGCTCTTCCACCATCTGCCTCGGTACCCTGGGATGGATCCCATCAGCCCCACAGAGCTGCGAGTGCCTCAGTGGCACAGCAGGTCACTGTCTGCTTCCCCCTGGATTGCAGGGGCTCTCTTCTGCTCCCTGTCCCTGTCCACCTGCTCAGGGGCTGCTTGTCCTGAGGAAAACCAGTCTGACTGTTAAAGACTGAGGCAAAGAAGGTATCAAGTACTTCAGCCTCTTCCTCAGCTATGGTTACAATGTTCCCCTCTGCATCCAATAAAGGATGGAGATTTTCCTTGGTCCTCCTTTTTGTTGTTAATGTATTTATAAAAACACTTTTTATTATATTTCACAGCAGTGGCCAGATTGAGTTCTGGCTGAGCTTTTGCCTTTCTAATTTTCTCTCTACATGATTCTTGTACTCTTCCTGAGTTTGCTGCCCCTTCTTCCAAAGGTCATAAACTCTCGTTTTTTTCGTCTGAGTTCCAGCAAAAGCTCCCAGTTCAGCCAGGCTGATCTTCTTCCCTGCCAGCTTGTCTTTCGGCACATAGGGATGGCCTGCTCCCACACCATTAAGATTTCCATCTTAAAAGTATGTCCAGCCTTTCTGGACCCATTGTTAATAAGGGCAGTTTCCCAAGGGACTCTGAACCATTGAGTTGTCTTTCACTGGGTTGAGACCAGTCATCTTGAAAGTGCTCACAGTACGGATTTCCCTGCAAAAGCCTGTATGACCTGTGCACATAAAGTTGGGGTTTCAGTGGCAGTGTGCATGCAGGCCAGGGTGGTGATGATGACAAGGGGACAGGCGCGTGTTGCTGGTGTGGATGTCAATCCCGTCACTGTGTACATGTGTGTAAGCACACAGCTAGCAAAAGGCAAGCACAGGATGTGCACATATGACTGGGTAGGGCTTAAGAAGCAGAGATATGACTGTAGGCGCTTGGAAGCCAGAAGGATTGTTAACTAGAGAGAAAAGGAAACCATCTATTTACATATTTGCCATCATTTTTGGGAGAGCAGATCATTCTGTGCCTAGAGATAAACTGAAAACTAAGTGTCCAGACTATGAAAGCACTTGAGCAGGTAAAGGTTACTGATTTGATCAATTAAAAAGAAAATTAAAATAGCGTAGTACAGACCACCTGATCTAAGTGCAGAAGTAGACTGAGACTTCTTTAAACAACTGAAAAAAATCTCTGTCACAGAGACCTTCACATTTCCTGGAAGGGCAACATGGTGGGATGCAAGGCAGAAGGTTTCTGAAGAGTATTCGGGATAACTATTTGATCCTGGTACTGGATGGGTGAACTGGTGTTGACACTCCTGGATCTGCGGCTGACTCCCAAGGAAGAACTGGTTGAAGAGATAATACCGAAGATAGACTTGGCTGTGGCAGCCCTGAAATAAATGGTTGTTGTTTAGGATCCTGAAGGGAATAAAGAAAAACATTAGCAGGGTACAGGTCCTGGCTGCCAGGCTAGTGGATGTCAGTGTATTCTTTATTTATGCAAGGTGCTGCACTTGGGTTAGGACAACTTCCAGGTATCAGTGCAGGCTGGGGGATGAATGGATCCAAAGCAGCCATGCTGAGAAGGACTTGGGGTGCTGCTGGATAAGAGGCTTCATGGGAGCCAACTGTACCCTGGGCTGCATCAAAAGCAGTGCGGCCAGCAGGTCGAGGGAGGTGATTCTGTCTCTCTGCTCCACTCTGGTGTGATCCCAGCTGAAGTGGGATCAATCTGACAGACTTCTGTGATAAACTGACAGGATTTGTGGTCTAGGGGAGAGCACTGAATGTCATTTATTTTGACTTTAGCAAGTCTTGTTATGATCTCACCCAACGAGATAAAAAGCCAGTTGAGTGGTCAGACTCAGTGGGCCATGGTTAATGGGTTGTACTCTACTCAGAGGTCACCAAGGGTCTGTATTGTGAGCAGTCGTGTCACAGTCATGACTCCCACAGCAGTGGGAGTGCACAGTCATAAGATTTACAGAAGACAGAATTGGAGAAAGTGCTCAATGCAGTCAAGGGCAATGCTGCCACCCAGTGGGACCTAGACAGGCAAGAGGAATGGGCTAGTGGGAACATCGTAAAACTGAGCAAAGTCAGTGTCTGTCTTACAGACACAATATTTGATGTGGTCTGAGATTTGAGTAGAAGGATCTAATGACCTCCCTCTATCTGCAGACTGCACCTCTGTTAACAGAGCACAGGGCACTGATAGCAGCTTTTGGTGCCAGGGCGTCCTGCTGACATGTCTGCCCACGTCTCCAAGTCCTTCTCCGCAGAGCTGCTCCCCAGCCAGTCAGGTCGCAATGTATCTCTGCGATGGGTTTGTCCTTCTCACATGGTGGACTTAAAAATTAGTCTTGAATTTCACAAACTTTGCATTAGCCCCTTCCTCTTGCCTGTCTAGGCCCCCCTGGATGGCAGCCCTACCCTAGAGTGTTTAACCCAATTTTGTGCCATCTGTAAACTTGACAAGAGTACACTGTCACCTCTTCGAGGACATGGTCCTGGAAAATGTCAGCACTTTGAGAGTAATCAGACACCAGGTCACTGCCAAATACAGTCCAAAGAGCAGCGGAAAAAGCTTATACAAGAAGGAGCTTAACTAATAAGAACTGCCCGCATGGGAAATCTTACTGGGTTTCTTTGCATTTATGCATAATTCATTTGCATTTATGAATGACAACATGTGAAGTACTGTTTGGTTGCTGCTATTTCCTAATATGGCAGATATGGCTCTGGTTTTGTTCAAGGTTCTTAAAGACAAAGTGGGGAAGTTAGAGAAAGTTGGGTAAGAAGACCCAATATTTTCCAAGGCAACTCTGCAAATTCCCACAAGTCCTTACAGGCTCCAGGTAGCCAGTAATTTTCATGATAAGGAAGTGTGTTGTGGTTATTGGCCATGGGAATATATAGAGAGATGCAAGATAGGGTTTGAACTCTTCTGCTGACTGGGATTTTTTTTTTTTTTTACATTAAAAACTAGCAAAATATTTTACAAAATGCTTGGGGTCTCATGAATCATGCTTCTAAAGGAAGCCTTGGGCTCCTCAGCCCTATTAAGACTTTCCTCACATTCTTGAGGTTGCATGGGACTGCAAAAGGTAAGTGATAATAGCTTTGAAACAGGACAGTTTTCACTTGCCTCTTGTCTTTTATTCCATGTACTTCTCTGTTGGCTGGACAGTAGATTAAATAAGAATTTCACTCATTTTGTGAAAACTGTTTGGGAGCCAAAAGCCACTTTGTCCAACTCAGTTTGGCTTAGTCTAAGATCACTTCAGACTGTTACTGAATATTGCTGCCTACAGCTGGAACTTCTATTGCTACACTGTGCTACAATCCTCCGGCCACCTCCTCTTCTGCACAGGAAGCAATTACCTTTACCTGATTCATAAAAATGTAAAGACTCTCCATGCTGTTTTGGCATGGGTGGTGTGGTTAGCAGTGATGGAGGTAAAGTCTTCTGCCTGGGGCAGTTATTTTTTCCACAGAAGAGTACAGCTTTATGTAGGCTTGAACAAAGTCCTCAAACATACAAGGTACCTTGCGTTTACAACAGTGATGCTTGCTACTATTGTTCCTTCCTTGCAGGAATGATATTACGGTTTCACTTTGTAGAGCCCTTGCTGTCCACTGGAGGTGCCCTAGATTAATGCCAGTTGAAGGGATTGGAGGCTATGACAGTGAATATTCATATATGTCCTGTGAAGATTAATGTCTGTTTTCCTGAAAAGTACATCTTCATGGGCAGCTGTCTTGCTCGGAAAAAGACTTCAGCAAGGTGGGTTGGCAGAGGGTGATTTTTCATTTTGAGTATCTGAATGACTAGGGAATGCCATCACTTCCGCTACAGCAAGAGGTAGAATTAAGGGCTGTAAGTAATATGGCTTGGGGTGGCATAGCCAAGTAGTTAGGGCCAGGACTCTTGAGTTAAACACCATGCTGAGAGGCAGAATTGAAACCATGGGATTAAATCAGCAGACTTAAGTTAGTCAGACTCAAGGCTGGCATGAGGAACTTCAGGCATAATGTTTTGAAGCATCAGGCAGGAAACAAATGCTTCAGCTGCCCTCCAGTCTCCTGGAAAACCACCTTCATTTCCAGGAGAAAAGAAGTGACATGTGCCAGATGTACGCGAGACTCTGCATTAGTAAATTAACAGGGCTATAACACTCAGGCTTGTGCTGCCTTCTTTAATTGCCTGACATGCACATAGAATGCTAAATTATGTTCTCTGAAGGAAACTGAATGCAGATGATGCTTTGCAGCTCTTTGCACTATTGGTTAGCTGGTACCTATCATGCTGAACATCAGGAACTCAGTCCATGAGAGGTGAAGGGGCTGCTACTTGTGTAGTTCAGGTGCATGCCAGCAAAAGTCTGCAAAGTTGTGACAGTGGGGTAAGCTGTTGACCTTTTTATAGCCTTGTGTCTTGGACTTGTCATTCGTCTTTCTGAGACCTCATTTATGGTAGCTTTTGAATTGGAAATAATTGTAAAGGACTGTGGCTGCTTTTATCTTTTATGCCCTTACATAGGGACAAACAAACCTTTTAAAAAAGGAATAATTTACCACCACTACACCATGTGGCTGTAGTGCAGCAATGCCAACGTAGTTACTGTAGATGCACATATCCATGCTCCATGCAAATACGCATATGTGTACACTTGGAACTGAGTAGTTAAGGATAAAACTAGAGTATACAGCTGTGGTGTAAAGCACAATGTGACCCGCTGCAGGAGTGAATTCACTGGGATTTTCTCCTTACAGTTCAAGTGTTAGCATCCATTGAATGGTGATTTGTTCTTGGCCATCTTAGAAGCACAGAAACAAAGTAAGACAGGAAGTAGTCAATGTAATGTCATTAGTTAATCCCCATGTACCCCTTCACACCTTAAATCCCCATCCCCAACCCCCAAGCCTAAAGCAAAAAGAGCCTGGTTTTATTGCAGTATTTATTAGGTTCAATTATGATATCCATTGCTAGAGGATGAATGAAGGCAAATGCAAACTTCTGACAAGTTCTTTGACCCTCTTATCTCTTCCCCTGTTTCTGCCTGCTAATCTTGCTAAGCTGTTGGTTGCTGAGCTGCAGAAGGAAGGTTTGTTCTATTAGATAAAGTATTGGTTTGATTTCAATCCCCATCTGGTTTTTGATAGACTGTGTCCTGTCTTCGCCTCCACCCCTGTCTTTTCCCTCTTTTGTAGTAGAAGTAATGTGCTCACTACATGGTAAATATCTTACCCTCAGTCCTTGTACATTTTCTCTGATACCTTGACGTCCTGTCTTTGTCATTTTACCTATTAGAGCATAGATAGCCAAATTTCCTTGGGATTCTCTTGGCTTCACATCTTCAGTTGGTTACACGTGGTGCTAATAATGCAAAGGTGGTGGGGTTGATCCCTGTATAGACCATTAACTTAAGAGATGGGCTCAATGATCCTTGTGGATTCTGTCCAGCTGTGAATATTCAGTAATTTCTGTGTTCTTCCCCAGTTGCACATACCATGGTGAGCTTCAGGTGAAAGCAGCTAAAACTCTGTAGCTCCATTCTGTGAGAAGACTGCTGCAGTTTATGGGATATGCATTAGTTCACATAACCCTTCCCCTCACCCTCTATTCCTTCTTGAATAGGGAAACCATAGTAATGACAATATATTGTCTGCTGGTTTCTGTATTGCACATAAGCAACCTAGAGTGCCACAGTTTGTTTAGACTTAGCATCTGCTTGCCATCTCTCCTTTCAGGGTGGTTTCCACCAGAAATGTTTTGATACTAATGTAATGTAGAATCAATGATGGCGAGACTTGTATAAACCCTTGTGAGGGATTTTGGACAGGTCATTTACCATGGTGACACACTTGGCTTACTTCTCCTTTGCTCATCTGTACAGTGACAAAAGAGCTAATGATTAAATTGAGTTTGTTGTGGAGGTATCGACTTGCATCCTGCCCCTGAACACCTTTTGCTAGAACTGTAGATACCAGCTATAGATTTTCTGTGAGGCTGTGTGTAAATCCTACAGTGCTATAAACACTATGGTGTACACTTGAAGGTTTCTTTGGTGACCAGTAGCCTGGTCTGCATTCGTGCTATCTCACCTCTCTTCCTGGAGACAGAAGGTAAATGATGTTTTCAGATCCAGACTCCAGTGTGGACAGTCTTTCTCTTTTTTAGCAGTAGCGACAGAGCTTTTTAAAAATTGCATTACCGAAGTTCAGTTGGTAATCAAAGAGGGTTGAGACAGAGCACTGGATTTGCTTTTCTCCATTTGGAAAGTCTTTTTCATATGTTTCTCCTGTTCTCAATAAAGACAGTGTTTGCTCTGATACATCTTTACTGAGAATGGGCTGGGTTCACCAGAGTGTTTCAGCTGCTCTGCAATGCTCTGGAAATGCAAACCAGCTGCAGGTCTGGCTTAACTCAAGCCAGGTTTATGGTTGGTTTGCATCACTGGAGCAGTGTAAAGTACCTGAAGCATGCCAGCTAATCTGGCCTATTGGTGAACCATTGTAAATGACTTGTTTTTCTTCTTGTTCTTTACCTGTAACTTTATTTATAGTCAATGCCCAAGGAAGCTGCGTAGATTGTATCACTAAGGCTGACTTTGAGTTCTAAACTATAGTCTATAAAATTAGAGGGATTTTAAGTCAGAACCTTTCCTTCTTAACTGAAATAAAATTATCAAATTACACATTGCTCCTCTGCACTTCTCTGTTATGGGTTTCTTTTAAGATGCTTCTTCATATTATAAGATCAAATAATGATAAGTCGGAGACCTAAAAGAGTAGGCTTTATAAGATTTATTTTGAAAAATGTGTGCTCAGCTTTTATTCTAAATGCATTACATTTTTTTTCTAGTTTGAGAATGTATGCAATATTTGTGTCATTATCAGTATTGTCTGACATTTACTGATTAGAAAATACTATAGAGATTGGCCAACTACGATTTTTCTTCTGTTTATAGTAAATTATATAACTGAAATATAGTAAATAATATAACTACCTTCAATAGTATGATGAGTGTTCAAAACATGCCATAAATATTAATCACTAATTGTATCAGTCCATGTGTAATAATTTTTTTCATAATCTTCTCTTTTTCTGAGGCTCTTATAGTGTTGAATGTGTGATGTGTGCTTTTAAACAGTATAATACAACAGAAGAATGACAGAAGTGTCATTACGGCTACTCTGATCTGTTCTTTTTTCAGAACCCAGAATTTTTGCTCTTCACCTAGAAATATTTTTGTATAATGAATATGGGATGATTAAAAAGCCCCCACTTTCTGGATAAACATATTGGCATTCAAGTCAGAAATTGTATTCCTCTGATCAGCTGTATATTGAAAGAAAACATGTCAGAATTTGCAAAGTTTTTCTAGACTTTGAGGCAAAATGCCGAAGAATTAATTACTGTCTCATATTAATTAAGATAACAATGCAAAGCCCTTCATTAGAAGCATAGGAAAAGTTCTTCCTTGGTCCTTGGAGAGAATATTATATGCAAGCCCTGTTGTGTGGGTTGCAAGGTGTCACTGGAATTTATATGCATTACTTGTCTAATTGCAGTAAATGTAGCATGTCCAGATAGGTTTAAAAGTTGGATGGCTGTTTGTTACTTGCTGGAAATCACTTGAAACCTTGGTACTCAGAGGCAGCTGTTCACAGGTCCTTCACCTCTCCCCAGAGATAGCTGGAAGACTCTGTTGTTGGACCCTGTCTTTTATGGCAGAAGCAGTAAACATGACAGGTTGTTTGGGAGCCATCTGTTTTAAAATGGTTGCTGCTTTGTATGCAGTAATGAACTTGAGATCAGTTTTCTGTCTGTCTTCATAGTAACAGCCTTGTTTGGTGTCACAACAGGTGGAAGTTGATGGGATGAAACTAAATGTGACCAGCGAGTGGAACCTGGCTTCACCGTTGTTGTCTGTCACCATTGATGGCACTCAGAGGACTATACAGGTAATCTCACCAACGTCTCTTTGGGCATACAAATAATACTGAAATGTGGTGTCTAAACTTGCTGCATCATAAAAATTATGTGATGTTGTATGAACAACCTAATGTTTCTACTTTGAGACAAATTCACTCCACTAAAGCTCTGGATGCACTCGAAGTTACTTATCTGGAGTTTTGAATATCTTGCTTTTAGTGAGAAGTTCTTTGTTTAGAAAGAAATTTACCCTGTCTTATGGGCTCTCTTTGCTTAGCAGCTTGTGAGGAGATAGAGTTTCTTAATCATGTAAAAAATAAGAAATGGTTTACTGGGAAAAAAAAAAAAAAAAACCAACCAAAAAACTGATCAACCAAAACAAAACAAAAAAAGCCCACCTTCTAACCCGCAACAAAAACCCACATGGGAGCCTACAGCAAAATTAGTCTCTTCCTCATGTTTGAATGTTGTGATTTTTCCACTTTTGGGCCTTTGCAGTTTGAAAGTCACAGAACAGTGCATCTCCCATGTAACATGTTTCTTATATGCTTTTAAGAAATGTGATTAATTCCATGATTTGAGAGGATAAACATTGAAAACATCCCATACTTAAGTGGCTCTAAGGAAAGAGGACTAAAAAGCTTAAAGCAGTTGTGTATTCTTTCCTTCTGAACACTTATGCGTTTGAAACCAACTTCAAGCAATAGTGTTCTTTTCTAAATGTAACCTCAGTCAGGATTTATTTATTTGTTGACAAGTCATTTATTTATAAATATCTGTCGATCCTGGTACTCATGAAAAACAAATCAAAACTTACTGAAAGTATTTTTCTACATATGACAGTATCTATTTCCTATAAATTTATCAGTGATGCAGTGGTCAGATTTCTCATAATTAAAAGTGAAATGTGTGTATTTAGCTTTTCATTTTCACCCCTGATAAATTACCCAACTGGAAATACTGTTTTTACTTTGATTGAATTTAAAAGCCTGTAACTTGAAAAGAAAACATTATTTTATCTTTCAAGGTTAGTGTTGCCTGAGAGAGTAATCTTCATTATGTGCCCAAGTAAATTCTGCACTTAAGTTTTGTAGATTTCTTGGGAGGTTTATGCCAAGGAGTTTGTATATCTAAAATAATTTTCTATTTTTAAGTGTGGTTTAAAAAATATTTTAATACTGGTCTATTTTGGTGTTATAAAGTACAGTCCTAATCTTGAATAGGAAAAAATACCAATGTATGAATATGTAAAACCTGCCTAGGTGAAAAGCGTTATATATAGAATGGATAATTGTATTCACAAGACTCCATTGCAAACTGTATTACTATATGACTGGTATTACTATACAACTAATAGTAGTAACACCATTTAGCTAATAATAGTTGAATTGGCATGAAAAATTAGTTTCAAAATTAGTGATCATATGATCTGAAGAAGCTTTTTTCTAGGAGCTGAGCCAGCAATAGTGTTCCTTGCACTCCCTGAGTATGACCAAACCCTATGAAGTACTGCAGATCGAGCCACAGCAACACGCACTGAGCTGACTGCATGGTATCTAGACAACAGAATGTGGAATAAGCACATATGTTGTTTCTTTCTCAGATTGTATCTGCATTTGCTTTTAGCAAAGGAACTCAGTAGCTTGAGAAGTTATTAATCTTGTTGTCTATATATGTAAATTTATGGGAACCTTAAACTTGACCTCTGATATTCGCTCCCTGGAATCAAAATTGGTTTTTTGGTTATATATTTCTGTAGACTTGCCCCACTGCAAGAACCAAATTAAACAAGTGTATTCTTGTAGGTCAATTTGTCTCCAAAAGCAATTGACCCCTGAGTCTTGAAGTATCTTCTTTCAGCATAACTTAGCCCTAGAGCCGTTTAAGCAACAAATATGGATGAATCAAATAATTCCAGCTGTGCTTTATTAATTTTCAGCCAATCTAATTTTTTTCATAGTTGGTTTCACTCTTCTAAATTTGCTCAACCAAATACAATCTTTGTGAACTTTTTGTTTCTTTGAAGGTTTGGTTTATGCACCTTTGGCTCGATCCTGAAGTCTGGCCACAGTCCAGCAAAGCACTTAAGCATAGAAGCAGGAAATAAATAATTTTAAAATGTTTTGGTTTGAAATGTATTTATGTAAATTAGAGTCTAGGCATTCAAATTGTTGCATATCTGTTGCATGTTTAAAAATAAGTAATTAAGCATGCTTCAGTATTTTCACTCCTCTGCTAAAGGCTCAGTAAGTGTTAGAGCAAAGCAGAGCACCAACTCTGCTGCAGAGCTATGAAGGGTCTTTGAGATTAAAATCTATGTTTTCTAGGACAATTTCTGGAGTATGGGACCTGAGTGCCGGAGGAGGAGTATATGCCCTGGTCACAGTCTGTCTAGGGCATACCAGGGCACAGCAAGGATGTGTGGCAGCCCCCCTCCTCCTGCTTTTGTTTCCTGTGTGAGGAAGCCCATCTGTGTGCAGCAGATGGGAGCTGCAGAGTGCCTGGCCAGGTCCCCAGATGAGAGTGGGACCAGAACCCTGGGGTGTACTGCAGGTCCTTTGGCTGCAGCATAAGGGCTCGGAAATCTTTGTGCTGCTTTGGATTACTGTGAAATCCATAGGATGTTATACAAAGTCATGAAGTGATGAAAACTTGGGATCATTTGAGCAAGAGATTTCTGAGATGCAGTCTCCAGGGATGGGAGTGTGGGCAGACCCCATGGCATTTTTTGTAGAACACAGATTTCATAATGTTTTTTTCTTTTTTGTGGCTGTTTTTAGTAGTTCCTCAGCTAATCCCAGTTTCTCAACATTTCCTCTACTTATGACTAGACTCTACCTCTCATTTGGTGAGGCTGAATTTAACACATTGTGAAGTGCAGGATTTTGTTCACCAAGCAAATCACATTTTTTGGTACAGAAATGGTTCACCAAAATGGCTTCCTGTACTTGTTTCAAAAGATGTTAGTAACTCAGAATGTGACTTATACCTAGGTATTATGAATTTGGACTTTGATGAAAATCAGAGAACTATAGGAATACAGTTACAATGTACCTTCCTCAGATTTGAAGGGATTGGCTTTTATTGAATTGCAAATGAATATTTAAAATACTCTTATATATAAAACAGGATTTGAATGTGATGTAACCTTTTAGGCAATACTTAGAATAAAAATAAATGAATGAGAGTCTTAATGATTCCTGTCAAGATTGAGTTGAAAAGGGGAAGCTGATTTGAGTTGTAGAAAAGAAAAATAAGAACTCCAGTGGAAACTGGAAGGGAGAATGGTGGCTCAGTATGGTATCCTGGAAAGTAATGACAGTTGGAAGGAAGACAACAGGCTTATTTTGGGACAATGAGGGCATTTTTACCCCTCTGTCTCTGCTCCCATATACAAGTAAGCTAGATTTCAGTGAGCCCTGTGCCTGCAAAAGTTGTTTATGACCTCTTCTGTCTCCTGGTGCATATGAACTGGGGAGCAAGTGGAAGGAAGGAATAAGATGGCTTTTTCTGTACATTTGAGCATCTTTTATTCCTCATGGGAGCTAGAATCTAAGGGGACCTCAAGATAAATCAAGGAATCCATCAAGTCCGGCAGATAGGCTTGAACCTAACTTCAACTCTGTCCTTACTACAGTCAGGATGCAAGTAGCATTTTGCTGGGGCACTGCACAGGAAGATCAGGTATCTGTAGAGTGAACAGGTTGCTCAAGGAAAAAATGCATGTAGGAAGAGATCCTCAAACCTGCTTTGCTTTGCCACTACTTGTGTTTGGGCAAACTCTCAATAAAATGCCCTGCTGACCATTCAGATTTTGAGGCTGCTCTATGGCAATGCTACATGGACAAATTTTACAACTCCTTAGTCCTAATTTAGCTGTTAAATGCTGTACTTTCATTGATCCCATCATCAAACACTCAACTCATCCTTAAATACCTTTCACATGCAGATGGTTCCCTATAGCAAAAGGATGCTGAGCCAGAACCATAAAATGGTTTGGTTTGAATTATTTGTCACCATCTTTGCCAATACTTTTGTACCCCTTAGTTCTGTCATATGCACCCAGCTTTTTCCCTGCCAAATTGTCAGGCCCACAGCTTTGCTACCTTGCTGTTATGAAACCTTCTTCCCCATAAAGGTAGTGCAGGCATTCTGGCTGGACCCTGGAAAACATTTCATGGCTTTTGGCACCTTCAGCAACTCAGTTTTACAATGGCACTGATGATACCGTCTTTTTTGTATTTCCTGGCTTTCAGAAAATTAGTCTCTGATGAACTGAAGCTCTGTAAGGTATAGGTAGAACTCAACTGACAAGGTCCTGAGCAGTTCAATATCACTTTGACATTAGCCTTGCTTTGAACAGGGAATATGACTACCTGATTTCCAGAGGCCCCTTCCAGCCTAACTGTTCTGTGTCTCTGTTGGCCATCCCAAACTCTACAGTAAAAAGGTCTTTATCAGTCACAGCAAGGTGTAATTAAGAGAGTAATGGAGTTGCTAAACAAGAACATGATCCTGTAAAGCTGAAATCATCGGTCTCAAGCTTCAAGTGTTTTTGTGAATGAAACAGATGAAGATTTATCAGGGGAGCTTTCTCTACTTAGTGTTAAAGGGAATTCGGTGATGGCATCAGTTATTTTTTCATTTAATTTATTTATTGCATCAACAATTGCAGCAGGAGTAGTATATTCTGCATCCTGGGATATGACAAATTGAAGTGCTTCTCTGATACAATGTTGTTCTTTAGATTATTATTTTGGTCTATAATAACAGAAAAAAATGAGAATGCTGTAGGTTATGAAGTCTTTGTTCCAGGGAAATGTCTGACAGGAGAACAAAGCCTATGCCCAAGTATTCATTTCCTTCAACTCCTTAGGGACATTTTTCATATGTGTAATTTTTTCACTTTTGAAAGAAAAATTACCTTTTTAAAAATTTTGCTGTTTTGAGATCTCAGATGTAATCTGTGATATGATACATTATATAGGTTTTAAATCTAAAGTACCATTACCTCAGCACACTAATTTTCTTAACCTCTGAAAATTATTTTGGGAAGGTTTAGTGAGCAGTGTTCATGACTGCTTGACAGTCCATTCTTTAGTGCTGTGCAATTACTGCACATACTCTGCTGTTGTCCTTTAACCATGAATTCAAAATTGTTCTTGCTGGGTTGTCTCCAGAAGAGGGACTCAGAATTTCTGATCTGCAAACAGGCAGACGTTTGGTTATACCCACATAGCTGTACTTTTGGGTAGAGAAAAGCCAGTGTGAGCCCCAGTGCTGAATTCCTGATGACCCACATTGATTAACGTGTGGCTCACTCCCTGGGTTTTTTTCGGCCTGTTCCAATTATGGCTAACCTAGCCAAATCTGGTACAGATTTCTTGCCCATGGTTCAAGTGAAGAATATGTGAAGGGAAGGGGAAAATTAAGGGAAATAAAAGATCGTGGACTACAGGAGCCGACCTAAAAGTACACACCACTACCATTATCAATTCTTTCATTAAAATGAATATATTTTCTTTTTTTTATTCAGGAAGGAAATGAGTGATCAACTGATAATGTTCAATCAAACCCTCTGAAATGGGATTAGTTTTATCCTGTCTTACTCAAGATGTTAACCAAATAACATTAGTTGTCATGATGTCTTACGCCATATTTTCTTTCCTCTTGGAACTATATATTTTCAAGGCAAACAATATTCAGGATGAATAACTATAAGGATTGTGTTTGTGTCCAAAGACTAAAGCATTGTATTCAGTTGCAGACAGACGCTGTAGTTTTATGATATCTAAACCCTGAAAGATGAGAAATGGGTCTCTGGAACATGGTAAGACATTCAGAGAGCAAAGGGGAAGGATCCTGTAAAGAATTTGTCTCAGGGGAGTCACAGACATTATGAAATCTAGAATCACATGGCAGGGGTTTGTCTGCATAATTCCCCCCATACAGGAGCAAGACGTATCACAGCATGCCAAAACAAAGGTAAAGCTTCCCGAAGTTCTAGTCATTTTGTGATTTAATGTAGTAACAGCAAAAATTTAGAAGTTCACAGAGAAGACTAAACACCTAATTTTTGTATTATTGTAAATCTTGGGCTGAAATAAATGTCCTTTAGATGAATTCTTTACGAACACCAAAAAACCAGTATTTCCTGTGGAGGTTTTTTGGTGGTAGGTTTTTTTTGGTTGTTGTTTGTAGGGGGTTTTGGTTTTTGGGGGTTTTCATGTGGGTTTGTTTGTTTGTTTTGTTTTGATTGATTGTTTTTTTGTTAACTTCAAAGCATGTAATCTACTCCTTTATAACACCTCCCTACCTACCTACCTACCCACCTACCTACCTCAGAGGATTAAAGGAACTCATGAACGTACTTGGAAGGCACTCTCTGTATATGTGGCATTCCAGCATTGGTTTTAATATTAAAAAAACCCCCAAAACTTTGCGAAAAGAAGTAACAAGTAACAGTTATGCTGGAGATCGTATAAAGGAATACTGGGAAGGATCTGTGTTTCTGTTTTTCTGTTCATGGCAGGACAGAAATTCCTGAGTCATCTACTGTGATTGAATTCCAGGCATTACAAGAACTTTGAAAAAGTAGTGATATGGTGCCTCAGCCTCTTAGAAATTGCACCTGCACAATTACCTGCATGGATTGATGCCCTGTAAGCCACTCACCCTGTATTTAACATCTGTGTTTGTACTGTTTGGTACATTTAGTCCCTGGAAAGGGACTGAGGTAGCTTGCAACAGGTGCCAGGGGAGGCCAGTATTTCTGCATTCTGGCAGGATTCCTTTTAATGGGAAAGACTACTTCAGCCCAGTGCCACTTACATCAGGCTGAGACATCTTTCACAAGTCAAAGTGCTTCACACACAGCAGGACTTATCATCTCTTTCCCCACTTGGTCAATGCTGCGCTTGTAAGAACCTGGAAAATGTGGACGTGCCCTGAGGAAGAACAACTCAGTGAGGCTTCATTTACTATAAAGTGTGAACAGAAACTGGTATTGGCTATGGGTATAGAGAAGTGCACAAAATCAGGCTAACTTCCCATCTGTAGTTTAATGCTCTAAGGGGAGAGAATGGTGGCACCACCAGTGCAGAAATGTTAAATTGTGAAAATGTAGGGTGATTCCCAAAGAGGAAAGGCTTGTGAGGCTGAACAAGTCTGAACATACAGTGCAGTGTAGACAGTGTCCAGCATACAAGAAATCTTGTTCACATTGCTAGTCTGGGATTACATCTCTTGACTGGGATTTTGCACGGTGGAAAGGCAGTACTGGAATGAAGTTCTGCTTTCTAGAAGGAGAGGGAAAAGGAGACTGATAAGATCAAATCAATCACCCCTTTTTGACGAGAGGATGACTTAGTAGTTTCACAGCTACTTCTGCAGGTTTCTCCTCTCTGACCCAACCATGGGACTCCAAAGGTAGGAGTGACTTAGGTGGAAGATGGAGCTTTCCGGATGTCCAAGCATCCTCAGTACGCAATCTCATAGGTTAAGTACTAGCAGATGAATCTGTTACAACTTTACAAGGTAAAATACTGTGGGATTTTTTTCCCCTGACTTCCCTGTCATGGGAATCATTTGTTTTTTAATTAAACCTATCTGGGGATGATTCTGGCCTGTGTTTTCCTAGGTTGAATTTTCAAGGATTTATAAGTATCGGCCAAAAAATGGATACCATTCTCCATTTGAAATTCATGGCATAAGATGTTCAGAGTTTCTTGTTAGCGAGCACTTGAAATGAAGCAATTAGGGGCTGGACTGCAATAAATTCTGCATTCTGAAAAACAGCACCATGCTGGGAAACTACCAGTGTTTCACTCAAAATTTTATCCATAGCCTATCCATAGATTTTCTGGACTTGTGATTTTGTTTTTAGTTTGGTATGGTTTGCTACGTGTTGTCCAACTGGGAATACAGTCATGACTTTCAAGTCATAGCTTGAAAAAATTGCAAAAAATGTTGGTTGGGTGTCAGTGTATGTGTTTTCTGTAAGAAATGGTCTCCAGCTTTTACTTTCAGCAAATAAAACCACTATATAGTAGTTCAAGATAAATGTGTTTGAGAAGTGTGCGTGTGTGTCTGTCTGTCTATCTATCATCTATCTATCTATATCTGGTTGCCTTTGCCAGTTCATATTATTTCTGACTTTGGGGGATATCATTACTTTTTCATTTGTAAGCAAAGAAAAAACCTGCTTTTGGTCTGTTGAAGTTTCTTTGTTTTTGTACTGTTTCTTCTCTGCAGCTGCTCCTTTCCAGTAGCTTGGGGAATCTGAGAGACCAGAAGATTTGTGAAAAATATTCTAAGATCTTGTGGTTGTCTAATAACGTCTATATCAGTTAAGAATGTCTTTCAGTAATATATATTCTATGTTTTGTTGAGCTGCTTTATCCTTCTTCATGTAAAGGTTGTTACCATTTTTATCTGCAAGTGCTCATCCATTGCAGCCTAAATGCAAAGCTGATTGTAGCTGATTGATGAATAGATCATTGATACCCAACTAAGTGGAAATAATTTTCTATGGCAAAGCAGAAGAATTTAAAGTCATATCACACTAACCTCTTGTAATTTACTGGGATTTACAGATTAAAATGATTATTTGTGAAATGACTGTGGTATAGCATACACAAGACAGAGGAGGAGAATCAAACACATTTTGTATGATTGTATACATTTGTCTATTTTTACATGTGTGCATAAGCATTTTGTTTGTATATACATAGCATATGCAGTATAACATACTGTGTAACCTGTGTGTGTAAAAATACATATAATATTTATGTAACACTCACACTCATTTGACAGCTTTGAGACTGCAGATGGATTTTTTGAAGTTGTAATTCTTTTTTTCAGATTGAATTTAGCTTGTTACTTTCTCATAAGGAAAGAAAATATACTTTTAACTCGTATGATGCTAATTAAGTTAGTCTGAAGCTCTGTTCACTGAATCAACCAGAAAAGCATTGGTTATATCTAAGATCGCATAATTTATATCAACAATGTAATTTTACTGTATTAGCAGGTAAACACATGGGGATGTTTTGTCTTTGAACAAGTGATAAATTTCCCTTGCCTTTTTGGTGTAAAGCTCCTTCCTAGCAAATAATTTGCAATTTATTTGGAAAGCAATGACAATGCATATAATTAGCTATTCTCTATTGTTACCTCTATTTGATTACTTTCCTGCTATCACATGCAATATGAAACCATCTATTATGAGGTATAGAATATGTAAATATCTTAACTTTACAAGAGAAATTGGAGACTGGTCCTTTTTCTAAAGAGATGGGAAATAAAAGAATAATTGTTAACCATGTCCTTTCATTTTCTTGAAAACATCAATTACATTTACAAATCCCAGAAACATAAGCCCGCCAGTGGAACACAAATAACTCTTTTCAGAAAAATCTAATCGCATCTAACTGCTGAAATTTATTTACAACTGTAATTTGAAACATTAATTATGATAATGTTCTGACTTCTTTTGTAACACAGTTCTCAAAAGCCTGGCAGTTCTCTTTTTGGTCTTGCTGTAGCATATGTTTTGTGACTCGGACAATTTCTGTACCTTTTATCTTTTTGTTTTTTTACATATACCCAAGAGTGAAATTTCTTCTTTTTCTCCTCTGTTTGTTAAGTATTTTCCTCACCTTCCCCATTATTTCCCGCACATCATTGCCCTCCCCCCTCCCCTGTGGATGTTAATTTAAGAGATGGATTTCAGTGCTTAAACTGACTTTTAATGTGGTTGTCACTGAATGTAAATCTTTGTATTTTGGACACAGCAAACAGTAGCAGTGAGGAATTACTATGCTGTAATACCAGTGTGCTCCAACAGTGTCAGAGCAGGAAAAATGCTGCTGATATCTTTGTCTTGTCTTGAGACTGAGCTTTAGAGGGTGCCTTCTTTATATACATATTTATTTGGCTTTATTAAATTGGTTATCAAATTATTTTTGAAAGGGCTTGGTTTTTGCTATGCTAGCTTATTTGGCTGCGAGTGAAGAAAATCTGTGTGAGGAAATACTTTAATGATTTGGTTTTCAGTTGTGAAAAGTAAGTCAAGTTGTCAAGATATACCTGGCTTTACTCTGAAAGCCTTTAAAGAAAATGACAAAAGGGCTCTATTTTTCTTTTTGTTTTGTTTTTAAGTTGTGTTTTTCTGTGTGACAGGGAGATTAGCCAAAAAAATGGAATTTTTATTAGGACATGAAAAGGTCTCTAATGACCCTTGAAAGCGGACAAAAGGGTAGCACAATAAGTGACAGAACTCTAACGAGGGTGGAGGGCATTCCAGGAAAAAAAGAAATTAAATCCTTTAATTTTTTTCGGCTTGCCATTTTCTGACAGCTTATCAAGTGGTTGGGACTTGTTTGTTTTGGCATGCGGTTCATTCATTGTAGGCAGCCGGTACTTTGTTCTTCTTTGTGGTTTCCAAAACCTGATTGTGTTTATCCTAGACTGTGGGAAAAGTGTATATTCCTGTTTCCTTTATAAAAGTAAACGTCAGGTTTTGTATGAAATTTTATTTCCCATATTTTCCATTCCATTAATCATTATTGTTGAAATATGTCAGGCTCTGGCACATCACCCTTTGTTTTCATATGATTGTACAGATTGCAATGTCAGTGTGTGACCTGTTAAGTCAAAAAAAGCATGTTTGGGCTGTAGTAATTATTACTTCATAAAGTGTAGCTGAGGAACATGCACCATTAGTGAAAAGGGACCAGGATTTAATTTATTGCTATTAAAATTGTTTTGGGGGATATCTAGCTCTTGTTGTGTAGCACTTTCTCATTTGGTCTACAGAAGACAAGACTTAGGGGAGCCATGATAAGGGCTCTTCATATTCCTGTAGGTAGCTGTAGGATGGGCGGGAATAATCTGTGTTTCCTGTGTGTAATGAAAAAGGGAAGAATTAATATGTGTAATAAAGCTGAAGTAAGGGTTATTTTAATCAAATATTAGGAAAGAACTTCCTAATGGTAATGATGCAGAACTATGGGATAAATTGCTTAGGGAGACTGTGAAATTTTTGCAATTGAAAGATTTTGAGAATGAGTTAGAAATACATCATGTGGGAGTGCATTGATGTGTTTTGATTCTGCTGGGAGTCCTAGAAGTCCTAGGCTAGAAGATCACTCAAGATTATTTGTAGCCCTGTTCTTAGGATTTTTTGTTTTCAAAAGGCTGAAGACTTCTGTGCAGTTCTTTGCAATGATACTTATCTACTCTGTGCTTTGGTACTTGCATGTACACTTGGCTTTGTGTTAAATTAGGGCTGTGTTCTAGGGACCTATGTGGGCCATAGTTTAAACAGTAAGAACTAAATGTGAGAAAAAAAATTTAGGAGAAAAACGATTCCCAGGAAGAAAGAATTCTTTATATGTTTTGCCTATTTAAATTATGTTTAATACTGTGTGAAACCAGTAATGTATTTTCTCTTGCATTGTCTTGCTGCTTACTGACAATGTAATATTTGAAGACTGTTTAATAACTTCAATCAACTCCTGAACCACAGTAGGTGACCAGACATTTCATAAGGTCATTTTTTTTCTGTTTTCAAAGTAGCATCATTGGAGGTTTGCATTTTAAAAGGAGATTAAAATGTCTCTCATTAGGAGAGAATGAAGATAATACTAAATGTGAGTAACAGGAATACAGAATCACAGACGTTTAGAGATGGCAGAAGCCTCATTATTCATGACATTCGAGCACAAAGTTTCTCTGTGTTGTACTTGGCCATATTTGCCTTCATTGTTCTTCAAAAATAAATTTTATTGACTTGACTGAACTAAAACCAGAATCTGAGATGAAGTATGATTTAGACGTCTAGTACTTCTGTTGAAGGAAATTATTTTATCCGCTTTATGTATAGATTTGTGGTATTATTTTTTTATTACAGTGATGTGACAAAGAAAGTGGAGTGGTTACAAATTTTTAGTTGCTTTAATCAATTCTTATATTTGTGTTTTTCAGCGGGTTTCTCGGAATGCCTCTGGAGAGACAAACATTCAGTTTCTAGGCACAGTGGTAAGCATGTGATAATTGTATTATCAAGAGTTAAGTTGGTAGAAGAATCTAATGTAAACAGAAAGTACGTAAATCAGCCTTTTAGTACATTTACACTTGTAGTTATGGTGGTTAGTATAATGTGAAAATATGCTGAGCTTAACAGGTGAGTGAAGGCCAACTGAATCTAACTTCCAAGGCACAGTATCTGTGTTCTACCTTTCTATTGGTTCAAGTCTGCATCTGTTTCATTTAGAAGGGATTTAAAAGTAACTGGTTGTAGGTTTGTAAGCATATTGTAATATACTGAGGTTTGATCCACATCAGGATCAGTTCTTTTCTCACTCTAACCAGATTTGGTATCTCTGCAGTTCTCTTAGATTTGTTTGCTGAATAGAAGTATGCCTAAAATCCTAACCAGATTTCATACCATTAGATAGAATTTCTTCCATAAAATTATTATGTGGAGGAGTCGTGTATAATATAGAAACTAAAGTTTTGTGTTAGGTTATGGATGCTTATAAACATATATGTGATTGAAGCAAATTCCATTTCTGTGATTTGCATGATTAAAATGCAGTCATTAAATTTTTCCAAGTTCCATATGCGTCTAAAAATAGTTCTGAAAATGAAATAAAATTGAAGTAGCCTCTAAAGTAAGTTGCCCTGCTTGCTGCCAACAGATTTCACTGTAGTGATGTTTACAGTGAAAAGCCTAGGAATGAAATGTTCAATTTTGAATTTAGTCCTAACATCTTTGTGCACTATATGTTTTGGACACAAGTGGATTAGGATTGCATATGATCATGCTTTCATTCTACTTAACCTGTGGTCAGTTCTTCTACATGTCCTATGATGCCATTAGTTGTAAGGTGTAACATGGTAAGGGTAAACTTAACAAGAATACCTTGCATTTATGTTTTTGCCTTATGTATTAGTTTTTACAAATGAAAAGTGCCCCTAATGTTTTTTACTGCTATACATACATCTTTGTGTATGCATATTTATTTGTCTAGTCGCAAGAGGAATGGCAGTGACATAAAGACATAAAAATGAAGTTTTGTTCTCCGGTGTTGTATTTATGATGATGCTTCAGCTCTGGAGTTGCAACCTGGATATGTGAGATTGCTGCTGATCAGATAGTCTTTGTGTGAGAAGAAAAGAATTACTCCAAGTAGATAAGATGTAAACACAAGTGCAACTTGATCATACTGACTAGATTTTAGTTGGTTTCTCTGTAAGTGGGTGCTATAGCAGGGAAAATTCTGATTGTGTATTTAGTGACGTTAAATATTAAATCTGTTGTTCGAATTAGATATGAAAATATTTTGTAGTCATTTGTTAGATGTGCCCCAAAGTCTCACTTACAGACCAGAACTCATATTCTGAGCCTTATGCAACGGGAAAAGATCATAAAAGAAGGAAAAAAATTGATGTGCTTTTAGCTTTAAAAAAGATGATGATGAAACAGGTAATGGATTGTAATATATGTTAGATCTTACTGACTAGCTCATATGTGTTTATTGAATCCTAGTTATTTGAGGAAATCAAGTATGTGATTACAACTAAAATTCTCAGGAGGACTAAGCAGAAAAGCCTTTAGTACTCTGAGATTTTTTTATATAGTACAAATTATGCACATCCTGCTGATCAAACCCACAGAGAGAACTTCAGCAATCAGGGTAGAGAAGCAGTAATGAAGTCTGCTTCTCAGGGTTTGCTCCAATACCACTTTTCCCATAGAATCCAAGGCAGAATCTGTGCCTGTGCCTCTCTCAGTTCCTCTAGCATACTGTCCTCCTTTCCCCCAAGTCCTGCTATTTCATTTGTCCTTTGCTCCTTTAACATCCTTGTACTCTTCTGATTTAAACTTAATACACTCTGATGAGGTAATGGGGGGGAAGATACAATGATATCCCCTGCAAATTGCTGCACATATAGATACACAGTCTAGATGTGTGTATGTGTACACATACATAAATGTAAATGTAAAACAAAGAAAACATTATCTTAATGAAGGCCCTAGAAATACCTTTTGGGTTCACCATTACATATCTCTTACTAAACCCTTGCTAAGTGCAGTCGACTCCTGATTGCTCATTGTTATTGTAATGCATTGTTATCAACATAATAAGCAGCTTGCAAAGTTACTTCTCTACTTTTTTTTTATGGTAACAAACGTAAAGGATAACTTTGAGCATTCTGTGTTCCTTTCAATCAGGGCAAATGTTGATGGCAATCCAGTGGTACCAGACAGCACGGTGCTTGTGGCATGTGCAGACCACTGACCTGTCCAGCAGAATATATTTTTAGAACCATCTTGTAAGCAGCACAGCTTGCCTGGCTTGTCAGGAAGGCATCAGATTCAATAAATGGCTTCACTTGATTTTTTGACATTAGGCAGTAGAAACAACTCTGTTACTGGATTTTAACAAAATACAAGCCCCTGCTTCAGGAAGGCAACTGACACTCTGAGGGGAAGTGAAAGCTGTGCTTCTCTATTAGAAATATCCTGGATGTTCCAGTTAGTTAGGTGGAGGACAGAGAAGACTGCATTGCAGATGAAAGACAACAGTATAATATGAATTTTGCTGCATAACATATGGTAAACATCTGGACAGTAAGATGAATGGCTCTGTTAGTATAGCAGAATATTTCTCTTATTTTGGAGAACAGAAAAAATCTTGTTACTTTCTTCAGTGATATCATAGCTTTGAGTGCATACTGTTAGTATCACTTTGGGGGCTACATGGATTTGCAATAATGTTTTTGTTTGTTTCTGATCATGTGTAGAAATTCATTGCTACTTGAACATTTCTCTTCTCTTCAAATTGTAGTGGCATTAGATAGCTTATTTTCTCCAAATTGTTTTTTGATAGAGGATCGTGAATCTCAGGTATGATAGGAACTCTTACTTTTGCAATATGTACCAGCATGTTCCTGCCCTGAGGAGCAATCAACTTGTAGCTGTAAGAAACAGTTGTTGAATGGGAAATTGCACTGGTTTGGTTTAATTTTCTTGTGAGGATAGCATTTTAAGTCCTGATTAAATTATTGCAGAGGACATCCTGGGTTGTTGCTGTAACTTAGATTTTACATGAGTTTTTGCTCATTTGTCCCCTCTGATGAATGTTAGTAGTTGTGGTGTGCGGATGGACTCCTGCTATTTTGCTGCTTTACACTAAAATTTTCCAGATAATATGTTTATTGATAGCATCACCATAACAACAAGGAATCTGGTTGTGCTATATATTCTATAAAGAAAAAGGAAACAAGATAGTACATGATTCAGATTAATGTCCGAAACTGTGTCCAAAAGCAAGAATACAGAAAATAAGGAAGCAGTCCTTTATGGTCTGTCTCTTATGTGTAGGCAGCTCACAGAAGTAGGTTTGTCAGATGTGTAGAATCACAGAATTGTTTAGATTGTAAAAAGATCTCCAAAATGAACAATTCCAACCATCCAAGCATTGTCAAATCCACCACTAAAACATGTCCCCATGTGCCATGTCTCTGCACGTTTTAAATACCTTCAGAGACAGTGACTGCACCACTTTCCTGGGCAGCCTGTTCAATGCTTTACAACCTTTCTCATGAAGAAATTTTTCCAAATATTCGAGCTAAATATCCCCTGGTGTGGCTTGAGGCAGTTTCCTCTCACTGCGTTTTACCTGAGAGAAAAGACCAGGCCCCACTCGGCTACAACCTCCTTTGCGGCATTTGTAGAGAGTGAGAAAGTCGCCCGGAGCCTCTTTTTGTCCAGGCTAAGCAACCCCAGCTCCCTCAGCTGCTCCTCACAGGACTCGATCTCTAGATGTAAAGATCATATGAAGTAGATACATAAAATCTATGGAAAACCAGAGTTTCTGCTTGAGCTTCTGCTACAGCCCCTGCAATTCAAAAAGCTGGATCCTTGAGTACTCAGAGAACCAAAGTCCACCCTTCATTCCTGTCTTTCTAATTACCCTCCAGTTTCTGTTGTGTCTTTTGCCTTTTCGTTCCACCTTCTGTTCTCTTACGTGAGAGGAATGTTTTTTGCTGGCCCACTGCTGGCTCCAGTCATTTGTTTTTTATTCGGACCTCTCAGCTGGACTTCAGCAATGAAATATGTCTGGGCAGGCAGCCTTTACCACTAAGAAAACTGCAACTATATAGAAAACTGCAGATTATTGTGCAAGCATTAAATGTATTCTAGACTGTGTGTAGAATTTCAAATAAAGAAGTTGTGTATGTTCAGATAATGAGCAGCCAGGCTCCATCACATGTCATTGTCAGCTTTGGGCTGCAGGCCATGCATGACATTGATGCTCTGCTGACCCAGTGGAGCACTTTCCTCAAAAGAGATGGTCCCTATCCTCTGCTCATCATTTATGCACTTTCTTTGATCTTCTCTAACATCACAGCAGAAATAAGGACAGTTATTTTTTTTCCTCTGAGAAATGATGAAAGAACATACACGTGATATACTGCTCAGTATATTAACAATGTAGGGGAGCATAGCATAGGAGCCCACATGGAACAGATTGGAATTACTCTGGCTTAAGAGTCAAGCGATCTTTAGGTGCTTTCTGAGTTTCCTAGCACTGTTTTCTTGGTTCATCCATCTCACTGGAGGTTTTTCCATTCCTTCAGTCTGATCTCCGATGGAGTGCTTTTTGCTGCCTTCGATTTACAAAATATTGAAGTTTTGCTGTGGTAGTTTATGGTCTCTCATGATTACTATTAGCCTGTTGATACTATACATCCTTTTCTTCAGCCTTTTTGCAGACCCATTTAAAATAGTCCTGAGACCCATCACTGCAACCAGATCTGCAAATTCCAGGTCGACAACACTGGATTTGGGATAACTAGTCTCTGTCAAGCCCTGGCCATGCTTTTTAGCATAGCCAGCATGCATTCTAGTGCAGTAGTAATCACAGTTAGTATCAATGAATTCTGGGTTTTAGCTACTTCCAGATTGACAAAGGGATATTCATACACAATCAGGGTGATCAGTTCTGTATGCTGTTCACGGCAGTCAGAAATGGAGGGCTTTACATAGAGGCATTTGTCAAAATCTGCCTTTGCACCCTCTCATGCTGTATTTTCTTCAGTTATGTATCTAAGGTAGTCTTAGGAGCTACAGGCCAGGATACTAACTTTGCTCACTGCTGATTCTCCCTTCTGCTCTCTCTTGCCATGACTTATCTGCTTTTGCTTCAACAGCTTCCAACTTTTTGTCCCATTACTGAGACTTACAAATTGTCCTGAAACCCTGCAGTCTGTCTGTAAGCAGTAGACAGCTTCCTCCTCCTTTTTTCCTTCTCCCTGTGTTCTTATAAAGCTTTGGCTGTATGAGTCTGATTCAGCTCACAATGGCGAATGTTTAACAACCTGTGTCTTTCACCCTTAGAAATCATTGCAGTTCTTAACAAGTTCTTTTCTTTCTTTATGCTTTTCTTTCTATATACAACACTTCTGAAATTAGATACTGAAGATTTATGCAGACTTTCAAACATTGGTTGAAGACCTACAGAGGTTACAAAGGTGGTATTTATTGGAATATGTAGAATATTAACCACAAGAAAATAAATATAGGGCAGTAGGTGTTTATTTTGCAAACTAATATATTTTTTAATTTTTTTTTTTTACTCTTCTTATTCACAAGCCTCAAGTTTAGGGTCCCTGCTGATCTAAAAGGAATTGTACTGTTGTACTTTTCATCCATTTTCAGAGGCACTGTGAACCACAGTGCTTCTAGTAGTAGAGCTATCATCAGTGGCATTTCAGTAGTGCAAAAGGTGTCACCAGAAAAAACATGCAGTTGTTTCTGAAAACATTAACTTCCTCAAGTCCCTTTTGAACATAGGTGATAAAAATCCTGAGACTTACAGGTGGAAAGTGGGTAACTCACGCAACGAGGGTTTCACTTGTGGAAGCAGTGACCATTATTAGGACTCAGCAGAGAGGATTTTTCCAGATCATGAGATGTGAATGATCAAGTGCAGTCACACAGCTACATATGCTGTTCACATTTCAATTGTTATAAATTATTTGCATGTTTTAAAGCAGAAGGTATAGTGAATATATTAAAACTGTCCACCGGGGGCAAATTTAAAAACACCTGAGCGATCTAGAAATACCAGTGTTACCGAAAGCAATGTCCCTAAAATGAAAATAATCAGATCGTTTTGGAAGTCTTGCTGAGGATTCCTTTGGAAAGAGAAATGAGAAAGTGCTTGGAGTTCTTTCTGAATTTTACTCCTGTGACTTAAAAAAAAACCAGAAGTGCCACAAGTTCCCACAGAACAACTTCTTGTAGTCTTTGCCTGATACCTCTGTGAATAAGAGGTGGTGGTGCCAAAGTGAAGCTGAAGATGCATCGGTGCTTGTTGGATACCTGATTGGTTGCTGCCAAATTTCCCTCAACTGGACTATGGATTTTGGTCTTGTTTCCATAACAGAGCCAGTGCTCTTCAGAAGACTTGTGAAAACATAGCTATGGTACTTGTAGGTAGATGGACTTACATTTTCTTTGAATCAATTTGGCTGAAATTGATCAGCAGTTTATATAGTGTGTGTGGATGCAAATTGTATAAGGAGCTGGGGATGGGGATCGAGAGGCAGAAATCTGCATTACAAGCCTTGCTTTCTTACAGAACCAGGCTGGAAATAGGCTCTTGCATTTAAATTCTAAGGTTTTGTTTTCTCTTTATTCATTTTTTATCTTGGTATTTTCTTCTTGGTGTTTTCAATTAGTTTTAATTTGCAGAAAAAAGGTGTGATAACATCACAAGTAGATCAGGATTTCCATGAACATCCTTAGTGTTGGTGGATTCTGTAGTGTGTGTGTTATCTGTAGTATAATGGTCTTTGTTTATAATAAATGGTGCCCCTCATCCCTCAGAAATAAGTGAATGGACAAACTGGGATTTTTGATTTTCCATACTTCATTTGACAAGTTTCTTTCTTATTGAGCTTAGTAACACTTTAAGGACAAGGACTGAATTTAGCTGATTAGCCTGTTACTCCTTGGAACACAAGTGAACAACTTACCCAAAGGTGTAACCTAAGTGATTTACTTTGGTAGACTATGATTTACCACTGAAATAATTATTAATTGCTTTATTTGGCCAAAGAAGTGTTGGTGGGTTTTTTTAAACTGTATCAAAACTGTTACCTCATAGTGAAGATGAGTATTTTCTTATGAAGATGTTTACTGCCAAGTACTAAACATACATGTAGCGCGTGTTTTTAAACAGCCTTTTGATGTCTGCAACTTTGGCAGATACCCAAGAACTGTTTAGGAGGTATTAATTTATATGACTTTGAAGCTTAACCAGGAATCTTAATGAAACAAAGGCAGGATGAAGTTAGTAAAGCTAATTTAAATCTCTGAATGTAAATTTTAAATGAAGTTTTTATTGTTAATAAATTTACTTTGTTTCTCATTAGTCTTCTAGGCTTCAGAGGTAATATCAGTAAAATAAACATGTTTTACAAAGATTTAACATTAAAAATGCTATTAATATGACCCTTGGTACACCAACACAATTAGATTTCAAAGTGAGCATTTAGGATGTAACAGCGATTAATGACAACCATCGAAAACAATTTTGAACTCCATCAGTTTAACTCAGGAGGGTAAACTTAATATGATAATTTATCTAGTTGAATTGTATCAGCTTAGCAGGAAAGTATGCAAATATGTGACCCTTACCTAGAATCTAAATGGATGCTGTGCTGATAGATTTATCAGTTCCATTAAAGAACTTTAGGGAACTTTGGAATTTCAGCAATTGTTCCCTTGGAGGTTGAAAACCAAACCTGATCTCATACTGGGACCATTCTGGTCTGCATATTTCCATAATTTGCCTTTGCTACTAATATGACAGCAAGACGCAAATAACTGTTTCTAATAATATCAAATGGAGTTGTGGAGGACAGCATTTTAATGTAGTAAAAGACCTCCCCGTGGGGTTGTTATTGCCACTATAGAACAGCAGTTACACAGTTGCAACAATAGTCTCTTAATTGATTCGTTTAATTAGCAAGAGATGAAGCTTGTGCTGCATCTTGTCATCTGTTATCATGGGGGGGGAGCTACAGAGAGAATCTTTGCATTTGTCACTCTGTACGGTCATGTTTAAGCAAAGTAAAAGGCATTGCACCTATAGAGGTGAGCATTGGTGAGACTGTATTGTGAGTGTGCTTGACATGTCTGGTTTAAGAATCTGCATAGTCTCTGGGGTAGAATTTATGACAAAGCATTGTTTTACTGGAAGAAAATCTTAATCCAGCAATGCCAGGCATTTCTAACCTAAATATGCAAATCTAAGTATTATAGGAATGGTGGGTTATTTGGGGCATCACTGTTGTAGACTAGATTTACTTGGAAGAAATAGGGTCAGATTAGTGAAACCAGCCATCTGCCTTGTGATTGCTTTTTCATGGCATTTTTGTCTCCAGACTAGATAAACAATGAGTTACATTGCACAGGGTCCATGGTAGGGAGCATGTGTAAAAGAGGGACATTTTTTGTGGTTGGTTTTCCCTAGAGTAGTTATGAATACAGATACAGTGCTGTGCTTGTTTCTGGGAGATGAAGTGATTTTTTACTGATATCTATTTTATTTACATTTTAAGGGTATGTAAATAAATATATTTTAAAGACATGTAAATACATTTGGAGCTTCAGTTTCATTTTTCTCTTCTCCTTGGCTTAGCTTTGTCTTCTGTTCAAGGTTATTCTTCCTTATGGAAGGAAATATTTCTAGAGGAGGACGAGCTTCTTGTTAAATGCTAATTAAGAAAATGAAGGTTAAGTTGGCATACTTCCATTGTCATAACACTGACCTAGAATAAGGGATCTCTTACTAATCTGAAATAAATTAGAGGGGGAAGCAAGTAATTCTGTGCACGTGAAACACTTGAGATGTCTTCTCCTGATCTGTTTTTTAAATAGCTGTGCTTTGGGGGTTTTTTTGTTTGTTTGTTTTTGGGTTTCCACTTGTGTGCTGTAGTGTTGGACATGCCATCTAATTTTTGGAATACGATGTTCCTGTCGCTCTGGAGCAATATGCTGTCAGAGAAGGCATGCTTTTTAGGACAATTTAAGCAAAGATTTAGCCCACTTATCATTAAAGATCCCATGGTAATTTCCACAAGGTTCTGAGATTGCTTCATATTCTGAGAGTCTTGGCCAAAGTCCACTTTGTGTAATTACCTTCTGTCTGCACAAATCCCTAATGCAATTTTAGATGTGTTTGGTATTTTTCACTTCCTGTCCTAAATCATGAAAATATTGCTACACACTGCTCATAATTACTGTGGGTTATAGCCTAGGTTCAAATAAAGAGATTACTTAGTGAATTTTGTGTTCCTGTTGTTAAAACAGAATATGTGACAAAAGATGAGTAAAGAGTAGGATATAGATTAAATCTACAAACTGATGGAATAACTCTAATTTTTTGGCTATTCCGTTTCACTGCATTTTGTCTGTCTCTGAGCTAAAGTATCTCTACTGCTAACTTAACACACTGCATGGTTCTTTGAAGCAGGTCAGAAATCAGTGTGGGGCTCTAAGTGCTGTTGTCGTGTGCTCAGTTGACTTTTACATGCTTTTCGTACTTTTTTGTTCCCACAGCTGAAACCCTTGACTGTGTTAAGATTTGTCTCTTAACTGAAACTGGTTTCAGTTCCTCTTTCTGCGTGCTTTCATGAACTCCAGAATGTATGTTCAACCATGCTGTCTTTAAAATGATCCGCTTCTGTGTTGTCTCGTTTGATAGAATTTATTGCTTTCTACTTGAAGTCAGTGCCTTCATCACTAAAGCCTTATGTTACTTTGTTGTGTGCCATGTCAAACCTTTTTTCCTGATATTTCATTTCGTCTCTCTAGTAATCCTTTCGTTGTTTCTTCTGCCATGTTTATCTTCTCCATCTTTTCTCAGATAGCTTCTCTTGTGCATTTCCTGTATCAGATTCTTTTAAACATACTTGTGTTTTGGGTTTTATTCTTGTTTTTTTCTCTCTAGAAGGATATATGGGTTGAGAAGAGAGATAATAGTATTAATCTGACATTAACTTCCATGTTTTTCTCTAAGTCACATTTAGGAGAAGAATGAACTTTAGAAAAATTGCTATGCATCAGCAAGTCATATAGCTACTGGAGTTCGCATGTTAGTATTATAGATGGGGAGTACCAGGGACTCTTGTGACACAAGAGTTGTCCTTTTGTTCATTCATTTTCTTCATAGCATGTAAAATCTGTATTTTGAAGCACTTAAAATTTTTCCCAGTGTTCATTAAAAGTTCTCTGCAAATAACGGGAATTTGTCATGCAGGAACACACATTTGATTTCACTTTCTTATGAAACTAAAGTTTCACATGAATTCTCTTCTGCATAAAGTACATTGAAAGTTATGTGAATGGTGTTTTAAAAAAGATCCTGTGCATCCGTGCTCATCTGAAGGACAGCAATCCATGCTGCTGCAAGCACTCACCTGGTACAAGCAGGCAGTCTCCATCTTCATTTCATTCATGCTATTTGGTATTTATAGCCCTTGCCCACAGCAAGGCAAAGGAAGGTGAAGGACGGAGCAGTGGTAGTAGGAAGTATCATGCTTGTGTGACCATCTCCCAAACACCAGTCTGATGTCTTGGAGAGGTGCCATGTTGGCAGGGTGCACAGGAAGTATTCGCATAGCAAATTGTGTTATGAGCAGCAGAACCACAACAAGGTTCTTCCTGCATCTAATGGTGTTTGACTGGGGGGAGGGAGAGAGAAAAGGGAGGTCAGGGCAATGTGGATGAAAAGGAAGGGCCCACACTATTGTAAAGACAGTGAAAACAAACTGCCCCTGTGCCAAAGACCTTCAGTGTGTATGAGGTGGCAGTGCTGAGAGGGCCACAGGAATACTCAACGAGGCCAAAAAGCCCTGTGGGTAGGAAAGCGGTGGTAATGTCCTGTGTTTCCACTAGAACTCCTTCTCCTCCTTGCCTTGGAGCAGCTGCTCCTGACATGCCCTCAGAAGCAATTTTCACTTGCTGCTTTCTTTGACGTCAGCCTTTATATGAAGAAAAACAAAGATGTTTGAGTTTTAAAATACTTACATTAGTGTTCTGTTACAAGTCTTTGGGCGTTCCTTGTTTTTTTGTGAGGGCTTTCTGTTGTTTTGGGGTTTTTTTCTCCCTAGGTTTGTCTTTTAGTTATAAAAGAGCTGCAGGGAAGCCCTCCCTTAGCCTTGAAAGTTCCAAGCCCGCTGTTAACATTTAACAAATACTCAGCAAGCAGCACAACCCAATGTGCTCACTGTACCTAAGCCAGATCTGGACACTGCATCAAGAAGATCCCAGCTACATTCTGAGCCTGATTTTGACACACTGACTGAGAAGAAGAGTACATGATAATGGAAATAGCCTTGTTTACGGTATCAAATGGTGGGTTTTGTGAGGCACAAACTGTACGCAGATGTCCTGTAAAGCAGAATATAACTTCTGCGAAGTTAGGAAGTGTCTCGAGATGCTAGAGAGGCAGTGAATTTCTTCACCCTTAAAATGTTTCTCATCATGCTGGAGGCAAGATGAAAACCCAGAATGCTAATGTTTTCTGATTTATCTTTGGTAGCCAAATAGAATTGCAATGTTACATGTGGCATCACTGTACAAACACACGGTCAGAGAGGCCAGAGATGACTCTTACAGAATGTTTGAGGTTGAAGCAAACCCCCCACTCATTCCTTCAAAGCAGGGTCAATGAGAGCAGACTCATCAGGGCTGTGTCCAACTGGATTTTGAATATCTCTATGAACTCTGCATCCTGACAATATGTTCAATAATTTGCCAATTCTTGGGTGTCCCTAGGGCATTGGACAGTGACATAGAGGTGATGTACAAGGAGAAAATCAGGACAAACAATTCCAGGTCTGAGGTAATGCTGAGTGTAAAAGAGAAGAATCATTCTTTGCCAGAGCTTGTGTGACTGCACTGAGAAGTATCCAGTTGAGGAGAGATCAGAAGCTCCATTTCTAATCTGAAAAAGACTGAACAGTAGTGGTGTAGACATAGGTATGTACCAGAATGCACTAGTGGTATTATATTCAGGAGGAGTTTTCACAAGCCCTGAATTCACTGAATGATCTACCCTCAGCGGTTCATCTGCTGAGACTATACATTAGCAGTGGTGGATTTTAAGTCCGAGACTGATCCAGTTGTATTCTTTTCAGGTGTCTGTCAGCATTGCAGAAGCTTCTCCACCTTTGCACCAGTTCTTGAACCATTTTTCAAACCCATGTAGTGTTTCAGTTTTGGTCCTGTGGTAGTTGGCGCCAATTGATTCCAAAACTATTTTCAGCATCCTAAGACTGCTGGAAGGCCCCTCCAGCTGTAGAGAGAACAAACTGCTATTCTGCTTCTGGTTTTCTTCTTGTGGCTTGGTTTCACCGAGTGGTTCACAAAGTCCACTCCTGTTCTGCTAGAATTATGTTTGAGCTGGCATCAGTAACATGAGAGGTGTAACAATTTACCTGAAACTTCTCATCTGAAAAAGGATTATTCTCACTGACAGGTGATCTTGTGTTGTTTGTGCAGCTTGTGTGTCTGTGCTGGGTTGAGTAGTTAGCCTCAAATTACTGACAGATCTGTTGAAACTGGGCATTGGCTGCCAAAGAATTTGGATGTGCTGGGGTTAGAGAATAGGCTCCCCAAGAGCTAGCTGTTGAGCAGAGGTAGGGGAGGGAGTCTGAGCCAAGCTGACTTCCTTGGGCTTGAAGGAAGCAGGGTGGACTCCTGTTACCGTAGATTCCCTGCAGCGTCGCTCTGGATAGTGAGGGAGGGAGGGACTGTGAGAAGATGTATTAAGACAGCTACTTGAGGTTGTAGTGGAGATATCAGGATGTTTGAACTCATTTTCTGTACATAAATTTTGATGAGCAGAGTAAAAAAGCATCTGAGATGGAAGTCAGGCTGAAGGCTGTGATTTCCACCAATTTTCATGTATGACAGTGTGAGATGTCTAGCATGAGCAAGTCAGATGCTTGGTTTTATGCACAGACTGCAAACTGAATGGCATATACTAGTTCTTGGCTTCACTGCAGACTGTAATACTCCCCAGACCATTGTGGCATCTGAACAGCAGGAGCCAGCAGCAGAGAAGTTCCCCTGCAGAAAAGCTTTGTACAAATGCAGCTGCTTCCTCGGAAACTCACTGCCGCAGGCATGCTCAGTGTAGGCCTAAAAGCCTTAGCAGCTATTGGAGTGTACATCGCTCTCTTGTCCAAACCAGAGCCTCCTCTGAGCACCTAAAGGATTTGTCTGTGCCTGATAGTTCAGAGTTAGATCTCCAGGGCAGAGCAACCCAGCACTGTGCAGCTCTCCTGAGCTCAACCTGGAACTGCTCGTGGTTTGGTTTCGATCCGTTTTTCATTTAGTGTCAGGATTTCCTTATGTAATGCACATCTAAAAGTGATTTTAAAGTACTTTGGCTTAATCGTGTTTTTGTTCCCCACCCCCATGCTTTTATGTTTGAAGGCTCCATTAGTGTCCATAACAAAGAGAGAGTAACACAGATGGCAAACATTTTTACCCCAGAACACCAGCAGTGAACACCATATCACTGATTTAGGAGTCTCTGTACTGTGCTTGCTCAGCTGTACATAATCACTCTCATTTCCTTCCCTTGGGTTTCTGGCCAGCTTAGGGAGACTTTCCTGACGTGCTCAGTGAAGTCTCCCTGGCATCGCTGGGCTATTGCTCAGCTCTCAAATGTGCTTCTTTGTGGAGCAAGAAGCTCCACCCTGGAGCTGGTGTGAGCTTTTGGCTGGTGTGTACTCTGATTTTCAGAAATGTATTTTCACTAAATGTACAAGGCTAAAATTAAAATTCTTTTGAGTGAGGACAATATCTGTCTTAGCTGCCAGGCAGCCTTAGTGCATTTGAATGCCTCCCTGATACAAAAGATAATAAACCTTTGGGAACTGTGATTAGCCTTGCTAGGGTTTTGTGGGATAGTTGCCATGGTGGAAGCTACTGAACATTTGGTACAAAGCAATAACAGCCTTAAAGTTTCAATTTTCATTCTGGGAATGCTGATAGAAAGATGAATGCTATGAATAAGGGTTGTTGATTCTCTGTAGTAGTTCAAATAAAACTGTAAAGAAGTAATTTGGTTTGGTGCAGCATTTTACCAAGCCAACTAGCTGTGAGGTTCTTATGTTCTCTTCCTTTTCACTTTTCTTTGTACAAACAAAATAGCAAACTAGGCTCTGTCTATCAAAAATGCATGTAGCTTTTCTTTTGTACTTAGATGAGAGAGATAAAATCAAACTAAAATTTCACATTAGCATTCTGCTTGTAAAATAAAACAGTGTCCTTTGGGCCAGAGGAGTTTTTTTTTTCAAAACAAGCATGCACTATAGTCTGTGTAGTGGTGGCCTGTTTTGGTGACTTGTTTACTGGTGTGCCTTTCATATCCAAATTCTTGGCTACAGACAAAGCATTCAAATACTTTTCTCTTTGTCAGAAAAAGAAGATGAAAATTGTCTGAAATTGGAGCCAAGTTCACATTCTCTGGAGTACTGTTTCAGCCTTTGGGAGGACCGTCTAGTGCAGAGTAACTGAAAACTCGAGCTAGGTTTGTTTGAACAATCTGAACTTAAAGAAGAGACAGCAAAACAAATACTTTTTAATTCTTGTGCTTTTTATATTTGTACTGGCAGTGGTTTCTTCCTCAGATAAAACGTTTTGATATTAAGCAGTTCCTCTAATTTTACTGGGCTCTGTTTCTTTTTATGGTAACACACACTGTGCAGGAAGGTCATTATATGGGAGAAAAAAGCTGTCAGCATAAAAGAGAAAGTTAACATTGCACATGTCTTTGTTTATGGGGTTCTTGGAATGTGCTGTGACTTGAGCCAAATGATGGCTTGAACTGTTCTTTTTAATATGCTGGACAGCCTCTCCCTGTGTTCTGCCAGTAACAGGTACTCCACTTTGCAAGTAGAAATTGTAAAATTATCTCTGAACTCATCTCGAATGTTTCCTTTGTATGTTGCTAGTACTTGCTTTAGATACCATTTATATTTTTTGTAAAGGTTGGTGGAATGTGTGTGTGGTTGCATTCAATTAACCCGACTGTGTGTGATGAGAACATTGACATGAATAATTGAAACATGTATTGGTTGCTTATGCAAAACCAGTCTAGGTTAGTGCCAGTCTGTGTGGCCTGATGACTGTACATCACAGGGAGCCTTGCAAACTGCAAAATTGGTGATTTTTGTCTCATTTAGTGTTGCATTAACATCTGTGGCACAAATGGCCATTCATCACGTGGTAGTTTTGTTTGAGTTCCCGAAGAAAGATCAAAGAAAATGCAGCTACTCTACATTTTTTTTACTTCCATCTCCCAACAAGTTTCATGTCTAAGGTTAAATGAGGGCAAAGAGGTGTAAAAGCACTGTAAAATTTTTAGGTTACATGAGCAGCAATAAATTCTTCAATTTTGTGCCTTAATAAAAGAAGAATAGAACCTTGTCTTCTCTAAGGCAAAACTCCTGCCTTTGGTTTCATCTTAAAATGAGGTTTCCTCATAAAGTGATATGAGGCTGATCAGATGTTAACCATCTTAGGGATTCCTGATGAACCAGTCCTGAGCAGGAGTGAGGAAGGAGCCCTGATGACTTGGAACAGGAGAGATCAAATTAACAATTAAAGGATAATAGTGAATTGGGAAGGAAAGGGAAGATGACTAGCCAGGAAGGATTAGCCTGAGTCAGGAACAAATTTCCTGAAATTACTCAAGCAGGTGCTTGAAGGGTGGAGGGTTTTTCTCTTAAGGAGTGATTTTTCAGAAGTGTGTGAGCCAGCTACAAGCAGATCTGAGAGGCCATCAAGGAAGAAACTCCATTGGGGAAGAGAAGGATACTGCCTCATAGGCTCAGAGAGAAAGCAGTGTACTCCTGGAAGATAAGGTTTCTGCTCGTCCCTGTGAGAGGCAATGTGCATTGTTCTATGAAGGAGCTTAATGTGCTAGCCCACTGACCTTTTCCACTGGGGAAAAAGAGCTAATATACATATTTTCAGCGTGATTTCTTTGTATTATATCAGTAGATATTAAAAGCAAGACTCGTTGAAAGGAAAACAACTGGTATAAACTGCTGAGGCAAGTTTCACAGGGAAAATCAGCATCTTTTATTAGACCAGGCAATGATGTTGTGATGAAAAAAGGCAGTGCCTAAGTTCAGAGCCTGTTCCCTGCTGCACCTTCAGTGGGGAAGGGGGATAAAGATTTGTCTGAGGTGTTTTCACAAGCTCCATCCCTGTGCTTTGATGTCAGGAAGCAGGAACCAGAGAAAGGGACAAATTGAACATAGGCACAAGTGAGGTGAGGACTCAGTTTCTGCTCTGAAGAGTTGATGTAGTGTGATCTGCCAGTGCAGAGTGAGCATTGTTTCATGAAATGGCCCAGTATTAACAGATATTACAGCTACCCGTGTTTAGATATTACAGCTACCTGTGTTTCTTTTTATTAAAATATTCTTGGATCGATTTTGTGCGCTCAACTGTGTGCACATCTGCCTTGTGAATAAAAATGAGGATTTGGTTTTCTCGTTTTCAGTGTGTTTCATTACACTGGATTCCTTTACAAGCCAAGCTGGCATTTGTTTGGCTGAATTCATTTTGGAGTTGTATGGGAATGGACACCTCGAATGCTAATATCTGATTTTTATACACACTATAACATCTGTACTGCTTTTTGTGGGGATTAGGATTCTGTGGGCAGTGGTTTTGTTGAGGAGCGATTACATTAGTGCTCAGAGATTGTATATTTTACTATTTATAAAATATTTGTCAAAGGATTAGCCATTAAACATTTCTTCCACGTAAAGGAAGAAAGCAGAGTTTTTTTGGATATCAGAGGTTTCACCAGACTGCTATCTTCTGGCCTCAATTGAAAGAAAAAGAGGGAGACCTGCAAATACCAAGTATATAAAATTCCAGTGTATTTTATTGGACAAGGAAACCTTATGTTAGAAAAACATGTACTTTGAATGATTTCCAAAATATATTGTTGGATTCAAAGTTGTGAAATGTAATTGCTTTTACATCCTGACAGAGCCACAGGATCTGGAGTGGCTTAAGAAAAGTGAAAACCGAAGGCCAGATTTTGAGAGGCAGCTTAGTCCCACTAAAATTAATGCATGTTAGGCATCAAAATGCCTTTGAAATCTGGCTCTGAGCCCACAGTTTTTGTTGCTGTTAATACTTTGGACATTTCTTTATGCCAGCCCTTCGGTTCAACTCAAGGAACAGGAGAGGGATTTCCTGTGTCGGTCAGCAACGTGCTGTTTAGCACTGGAGCTAACCCCAAGCTCAGGGCTGGGCAGTGCTGCGCTGGGACTCACTCTACGTTAATATTGCTCTAGTAGAAGTCAAAGTTTAATTGCTGATATGACATTTGACTCCATTCTGAACTACAAATAAGTTCTGAAGTAAAGAGGATGTCAAAGAGCAATTTCCCCTTCTCTCCCCCCCACTTTTTTTCCTGGGTTTCAGTGTTCCTCCCAAGACTTATTTTGAAGGAGTAATACATATCCCAGCAACATGGACATCATTGTACTGAGCTTGTTGTGGAGTGATAGTTTTATGTGTAATAATACTATGCTGTCTTTAAAGGAAGGAGCAGCCTTAGAGAATCAGGCTGGAAAATAGCTAAAAAATTTAATTTTTTCCCTGTCAAATTATAAAACTGTACTGTGCTCGCTGAAAGCGCATAATGAGTAGAAAGTGAGCACTAATCTATTTGTCTCTGTCTGAACCTTCATATTTCTATTTATCTCAGTGGGAGTTTTTAATATTCTAGTGATGTTATTTTATGTTTTGCTGACTTTCAGGTTGAGATATTGGCACTTAAAATCATATTGACTGCCTGAATGCAAAATCAGACTTTATGAGAATTAATAAAATCATGCTATTATGGACTTTGGAGATGGCATTAGCTGATATAAATGATGTCTGAAAATGATGTAATGAGCTGGTTTTGCCTTTATTTCAAGGTTCTTTTTCATACACTTGAAAGCATTTTGCACAGGTGTATGCATATTAAGGATCAGATTCTGCTTACATTACTGGGAGAGTATCTCTAATTGATACAACAGTGCTAAAAGCATGAATGAAACTTCTTTCCACTTGCTACTTCATTAATTGCAAATTACTTTTGCCTAGTCCCCAGTTTTCCCTCTGATTTTCCCTGGATGCCTGCCTCTTCCCCACCACAGCTCCAGACCTTGGCTATTGAATGTGCAGTGGTTTTGCAGCTGATTCAATGCAAACTACAAAAAAGTTGTAAAGATGAGCAAAACATGATGTAGAGTCTTGACACATGAGGGCACATACCACTGATTGTGGTGTTGAAGTGTAGAATGTGCAGTGGTGAGGAATACAATGTATGAACTAAGTAAACTGCAGCTCTTGTTGGCAGTTCAATGCATGGCTGGAAAATGCTTTTTGAAGTAACAGCAAAAAATATTTTGTTTATAACAAAACTGGAAACACAAAAAAGGTAAAAATTCAGCATTGCAAGTTAAAAATATATTAAAATCTGCTATGCAGGTACAAAATTTAGCCAATTTGTTGTGAAACTTAATTGAATGATCTTGGAGAAATAATGGAAACCTTTTATTAATACTGTTATCTTATCCATCAAGTTCCTCATTTACTTTGTCCTGTGCTGCCAGATGGTGAGTGGAAATTCAGGCTCAGATTTAAATGGCTGATATAAATGAGGCATATTATGGGGGAACTTGTGAATGAGATTCAGTTCTGCTTGGAGGCGTGAGGACAAACAGTGGAAAGACTTTCAGATAGGAGGAGTCCTGGGAAAGCAAGAGCCTACAACCCCCTCCTTCTCCCTTTGATTCAATCTTAGTGAATTTTGAAGTGAAGCAGTTTCAGGGGAACTGGAGAGTTTTAATCTTATGGCTATTTTTGAGAACACTGAAAATAAATCTGCAGTTTCTCCCCATAACTTACAAGACTTTAAAAAAAAATTAGGAATGGAGCCACTGAAGTTGTCTATTCTGAAGACTGACTCTGAAGAGTGACTATCAACTACACCTTAGAGCTGGTAGAGAGGTTGCTGACACATTTAAGGCCCTTAGGAAAGTGATACACTGAATGATTCATCATGGCCTTAACCTTGAAAGCACTTAAAATACTGACATGGCTTTTATGAGCTGAGATCTGTATAGACATTTTTACCTTGGCCCATCATTTTGCTGCATTCTTTATAGTTCTTTTTCCTACTCGAAATCTCTTTGAATGAGCTCAGGTAGAGGTAAATAGGACACACCCTCAAAAGTACTGCTTTTTTCAGTAGTTTTCATGTGACTAAGGATATGTAAGTAGTAGAATTATGAATGCCCAAGGAATCTTTCTTCATTTGTGACAGTTTATATTCAGAGCTCTTCAGTTCCACAGAAAGTCTGTAAAATCTCCAGCAAATTATGAGCTTATATTCTGGTTTTCTCACCAGAGAGAATCCTTCTCCAAGTTCTCCAGTACTTCAGTGGTTGCCACAGGTACATGTTTTACAAGTGTGTGTCATTTGTTCATCTTCTTGCTGCTATGTCCTTGTGGGAGAGGCAATAACATGGCTACAGGCATGTTGATGTCTTCCAATAGCAAGAAAAGTGGTTAAAGGATGGATTCTATATTCTTCAAAGGTCAGTACTGTGGCAGTGAGTAAGTCCACCAAATTTCAGCTTAGGCTGGTGGGAATACAAAATGAATCGCTTGCTGGTATAATTCTATTAGATTTATATGCAGCATAGATAAATTAAGGCTGGTTGGTGGTGACAGACTTCAAGTGGGAGGCATCCAGACCGCGTCCATAGCCAAGAAAGCATTTTATTGGAGGCTGCAAGAACCCACTGAAAGTTCTTATATGTGCTTTTAAAAAATTTTTATAGGTGTTTCTGGAAGGTGAAATTGGTTAAAACATACTGCTAATAACATCAAGGTCATGGGTTCAGTCACCGTATGAGTGTTGTACTCAATCCTTGTGGGCTCCTTTCAACTCAGAATATTCTGTGGTTCTGTGGAATGCAAAAATATGATATGTAATAGAAATATATTGTCAGATGGACAAATGTCTAAGAGATGGAGAAGAAGATTATTCAAAATTCTTAGTGCTTGGTCATCACTTGTACATGTGCCAGGTTGCACCTGAAATCAGAAGGCAGAACAAATAGACTAAATGTGCCTACTCGATGAAAAGTGTCTTGTTTTGCATGAAAAAAGTCTGGTTCTGCTCCTTAGCTAAGAAATTAGTCAGGAATTGTGTGTTGTGTTTTTGTGATTAGATTTTTGGATGTGGTAGATCACTCTTGCTTGCATGCAAAGCAGTGGAAGTTGCAAATTCTTCCATTGTTCAGGAATCAAGGTATTGATAGTTCTCTACTGTCTCTTACTTGGAGTAAGTTATTTCTCTCAGTAGAGGACTGTTAAAACCTTTTCTAATATGATTTTGTCTGCGGCTTGCCAGTGACATCTTTACTATGCAGGCATGCATGGTGGCCCAGTGGGAGTTTCAGTTCACTTCCGATTATTTCCCAGGCTTTGGCCAGAGAATTTCTCAGGCTCAGACAGTTCTGAGCAGTAGTTTCAGAGCACTCCTCTTTTTCACTGCACATCAGTGCCAGATTTTCAAAGATGCAAATACAGCACAGTGTGTGACAGTTCTGTCTCTGCAGCCCAAATACATGTATTTGAAAAGGCAATTCTCTATGTCTGGTTTTGAAACTTCCAATGATACTACAGTGATGCTATAGAGAAAAATTAGTTCTTTCAACAACAGAGAGGGAGAGAGATGAATGTTTTAATCAGAAGAACAAAGAAAAACCACATGTACTTGTCAGTAACAGGGTTAATGGGGGGAATTTACTTTCCTTTAATTAAAAAAGTGAAAAATTAAGTCTTACTGTTAGCTTGTTTCTGTTTCAGATGATCTGTTTGCATCATTACTTATTAATCGATACTATTTTTCTGGGCACAAGGAACTTATTTATTGTATTTATATAACATTGCCTGATGAACAGGGTGGCTGCTTACAGTGCGGTGATATTGAAGTAGTTTGAGTTATAAATATTTTTAATGATCCTGTTGTTGATGGATGGATTTTTCCTCTCGGCAAAGACGAAGGCTCACCCAAGTAGCTTAAGAGAACAATTTGAGTGTCAGTTTCACAAGTGAAAAAAATCCAAAAAGGAAAAGGAAGCAATTCATTCACAACGGGACATGGTGCAGAGGAGGATAACCTGCCTTCAAAGATTTTTGTTTCGAGTATTATAATGTTTAATAAATAGTTTACTTCAAAGGCTTTTGCTGGAGAAAAAAAAATAAAATAAGCAGCTTTCCTGCTATTCTTGTTCACTGGTCCAATGTTGCTATAAGTAGCTCATATCCTGTCCTCTGTGGTCTCAGGTGGTTAGCTTTTGTTTGGGAAACTGAAGCTTCAACCGAAAGAGCTGTGCCTACCAGTTAAATTATTAGGTAGTTGACAATATGTCTTGAAAATCAATGGAACTCATTGTGGAACTTGGCGGGGTGACTTTGACAGGGGAGGAGGGGTCTTGGTATTATTTTGGGTGATGAGCAAAGGCGACAGATCAGATCATGTAAAAATAGAAGTTGCTAAGAAAGGCATCCAAAGTAGGTTCTTCACTTTCATCTGCCCCCACCACATACTTTTTTAAAGCATTGTTAAACTTTCATAGAGTACAAGATATATTGGGAGGTGATTTGATCTGTTCTCAGTGTCATGATTAGCTATAACAAAATGCATTCTCATTTGAAGTTTTTTTGACATGTTTTGTATCCATTTCAGTATTTCTGTATTGTTTTATTTCTGCTAAAGGTTGTACTTTTTGTTCCATCAAGTAAAGAAATGACTCAAGGTTTAAAGGAAAAGGCTTGGGTGTTTCCCAAATAATAACATCTTAGGCTTTCTAGTTCTGGGCATATGACCTAAGCTGCTGTTTTCTTCCATTGTTTTTAATTCTGAGTTGTTTTAAATAATTTGAGGGAGTAGTATTATGTTGCTATCATCCTTCTAAGCCTCATGGGGATGAGGCGCTTGCCTGGGGATGTTTCAGAGACACATCTCTGGCCTGCATTTCAATGTCTTCCCTATGAAATATCCTGTATTTCCAGCCATGACAACTCCAAGCCAATGAAGTAAGAAATTCTCTCCTCATGTGATTTTTGTGAGGAAGAATTTTTGTCACTAAAGATTCCTGGGGTAAGGAGGAGAAGTCTGAGTGCAAGGGCGACTGAGTTCACCAGAAACAAGATACCCTAACCACCTGTATGGAGGGCTTCAGATGGGCAAAACACAGCCTTTTTTCAAGACCAAGTACGTTAGGTGCAGCACTGAGCTGTCTCAAAGTCTGTTTTTCTATTCCATAATGTATGATCTACATCCTTGGTTACTCTGGCTGAAGGAAAGTTGGTTTTTCCAAATAATCCACATACAGAAAATAGAGGTGATTCTGAGGATATTTTAGAATTTCAGCTCTGATTCTTTTGAGTCCTTACTACTGATCATGTGTTTTGTCAGTTACCATCTGATGACTGTGAAATAATTAGTCCTCAGAACATGTTGATTAAGTGTGATTGCTTCAAATTAGTCCTTGTTCAACTTACAGCTAATGAATAACTATTACAGACCAATCATTGCTGTAATAGTAATTAGCGAAGAAGGTAAAATAACTGGAAATTAAAATGATTAAACTTGACTGTTTGATATTCCATGTTGAGCAGTGAGTAAATGATGAATCAGAAATCATATAGGGTCACTTGTGTATTTATGCTGCTTGGACAAATCTTCTGTGCTTCAAACAGTTGTGTGAAGGGAGAGAACATGTGCTGTGGTGGTGACCAGGGCTGCCAAAAATTTCAAGGAAAATTGTGCCTTGTATCACCACGGGCCCTTTCAGCCGTGTTCTCCTTCACCACCCATGCACATGCTCACATTCTGCCAAGTTCCTGTCCCACTCCTACACTCTCTTCCTTACTCAAAGGTTATGTCAAAGTTTTTGGTGTATGCTTTGTGGATGAACTCTTATCTGCTGCCTCCACAGTTGTGGTTCTTTTCCACATCTCCAGTAATGTCTTCATCTAGATAAATTGCCAGGAGAAAATTCAGAAGCTATTTGTCGTTTCTGTTAAGCAAACTCAACTGCCATGGAGTGAAGCCGTGAAAGCCATGAAGCCTCCCAACCATCCACCAGCAAATTTATGGAACAGTGGCTTGCCTCATTTTTATTTTTTGTCACAGAAGGGCCTTTTGTGAAGAGGTTGTTCCCATTAACCCACCGTGAAAAAAGATACATACCTGTGCTTTCTTTTCAAGTAGAGTGTACTTGTGGTTTCTGTCCTGTGATTTTTTGCTGCTGTTTCCTGACTAAGGGACAGCATTTTCTAGAACTGAAAAAAATAGCAGTCTGATTTTGACCTATCCTGATGGAAATGACCAAATATTAGAGACTGCAGTTGGAGCTTACTCGGTCAATAGAGAGAATCAGGTACTCCTCCATGTGCTTCTCTGTTTGGTCTGTAGGGGGGTGGACATTCCCTTGTTCAAACTTTGATATCTAATTTTCGTGTGTGTAATGTATCCACGACATCTATAGGAATCCAACAGCCCTAATGCAGGACCTACAGGTGCCCTGTGGTTTTCTAGAGCAACATGCAGAAGCCAGATGGGACACCTTAAAGCATCCCGAATGGCAGTGGCACTTGAACTTCATCCTTAAAGCTGAGATGTTACAGAAAGTTTCTCTTCAAGTCTGGAATTTACTGGGAGAATTACCAGCAGAATTTCTTTTTACTGTATGATGTTCTAATACGTTAACTGAATAACAAAACTTCCTTTAGAATGCCTTTCAAATGTATGAGAACAAGAGAAAGCCTTGTTTTGTTCCATGTTTCATGTTGCTGATCACAATAAACTCCCTTCCACTTAACTCCTCCCCCTCAATACATTCCTTCCTGTGCAAGAGGAAGACTTACAGCTGTAAGATAAAGAGTTTTATCAGCCTCAAAACAGAAATAAATTCTTACATGTACATCTACTTATGTAAATTTCTGTATATAATTTGTACATACACATTGTGATTTCTATGCTTATGTTATGTATAATGTTGTTTGTACAGATTGAACTTAGGTAAAAAGGAAACAGTTTAATGTAGATATGAGTGAATCAAATGATGATTGCACTTTGTGTGTTCAGGTAGTAAAGTTCTGCATGTGATAGAGAAGCTTAATTACTTTTTTTCCCCCCATCTGTAACTTTGTTGAAGTGAATGTTAAAAGAATTAGTGAAATTATGAAGCCAATTAATAACTGGTATTGCAAATTAAAAAGTCAAATGTTAGGAAGATAAGGCTGTGAGGAATAGGAACAAAAAGAAAAACCAGCAAAGATGAAGTATTCTTTGGGGCAGGTTGTTGACTCCTGCACTAAATTGCCTTACTGCCCCACTGGCAAACCTTCAGTGTTGTGGACTCCAGCAGTTGCAGTAGCTCTCCGCATTGTACATATGCTGCACTGAGTACTGTTTGTCGTCATCGGCACCTGAATGGAAATGATGGAAACTTCTTTTCTGCTTGTGGTTTAATATGATACAGGAAATAATATTCCTGTTAGATTGTTAGTTGCAGTTCAGTTTTATATTTATTCTGTGAAGCTAGATGTAGTATTTATGCTATTTTTGTGGGAGTTGTGGTAGATTATGGTTGTCATAAGGATGTTTTTGTGAAACACAGGTAAAAGGGAGGAAATTATGGATGACGCATACTGGATTTTATTTTTTGCAAGCAAATAGCAAAACAATGATAGATGCAATATATAATCAGATTTTTTTTTTAAGGAAAAGAGATACTCTAGATTTTCAGAAAGTCACAGTTTTTTCAAGAAAGCCAACTTAAGTCTTAAAACATATGTATAAAAAAACTGTGAAGTTGTAGCTGATTTCTGGAAGATGTGAGCTGTAAATATTGTTTTCATTTAAGATTGCCATTCTCTCTCTCTCTCTCCGTAAATATATATAAATGTTCCAGTGTTATTCTAAAGCAATCTGCTGTTGTTTTCCTGGCTCTTATACAAAGAATATCTGAATATTAAATCAGTAGTAAAGCATGTGCTCAAGTGTGCTATGGAAGTATGCTTTTCTTCAGTGTTCTTCCTAGAATTTTCTATAAAGTAAAAGCAGGATTGCTTAATATCTATAAAGGTTGAAGGACTGGCTAGAAGAAAGGAGTTATACCTTGGTATCTGGGAAAATGACTGGTGCATTATGACTTCAGAATGGTGTAAGCTAGGTTGAGTTACTCCAGGAAAAATGGGGACTGCCTTAAAAACAATAAAAGCTGGAGGATTGTGGGGGTTCAAAGGAAGGGCCTGTAAGGGAAAAAGAGCAACCAGCAAACCAGCTCCCACTGAAAGGGGATGGTCATGGACATGCTCATCTCCAATGTCTTCTAAAATCTTCTTTCCTCACATTTTACTTTAAAGTAGCTGTAAATGAAATTACTTTGCCTGAGTCTCTATTTTTAGTTAATTTTGAAGTTAATGGAGAGGTTTTGTCAATCTCACTGGCATTAGCTTTGTTTTCAATGTATGTAATGCAACTTAAAATGAATCTTAGCTTATATTAGCTGATATTACATTCATACTTTTTTCTAAATGAAAAATGCTGTCTTGGAATGTCCTCCCAGGAACTAAACATTTCTTTCCTACTCTGTTTTGAACAAAACAGATGGAAATTTATGCAATGAGCCCTTCGAAATACAGTGTTGTCTTTCACATGATACACGTGATGCTCAAGAGTTCAAACAATCATATTTTTCAAGAAATGCTGAGAATCTCTAATATTTCTTTCTTGAGGTTTTCTTTTTCTCTGTCTGCTACCTCATGTGGCATAACTTTGTCAGAGGTTCCATGATGTTCAATGAGCAGTGGTGTTGCCTGGTAATTTTTCAGATTGTTACTGTACTCGTACTGACTATGAAATTCAGATTCTCTTTATATGAAACCTAAAAGAAGAAGTAAAAAGACGAAACTCAGCTTTCACTTCAGTTACAATTCAGTCATACGCCAGAAAACTCGCATTTCTGGGTATTGATTGAGTTCATTTACCACAGCAAAGCACATTCATTGATAACTACCTGCTGGTATTGAATCAATTGTATGTGAAATATGGGGCATTATTGTTAGGTGGGGTAAATAATATTGATTCTATTTTAAAATGAATACAGCATAGGAGAAATTAATTTGATTCTATGAAGCCATTAAATTATGTTCTATCAACTATATAAACACTGAAGATCATGTAGTATTCTGATATGATGAGGCAAGTTACAGCTGCAAGTTTTAGCAAGGTTTCCCCTCCATAATTGCAGCAGACATATTTTAGGTTTTGTTTTGTATTAAAGGAGGACGAGAAATCCAATGCCTGTAATCGATCTTAAAGTAGGATCTCAATTGGTACCAAATCCTCTGACACTCCTTAAGTGGAGCTACATTCTAAACTGAGTGCAGCAAACCAGGCCCTTGGTAGGTCAGCAGACTTTGAAGCTTCAAATATTTTTGTGACTATGGACTCTTATCTTCCAAAATAAGCAAATAATCAGAAATGGGAGAAGGGAGTTGTGTTGATTGATCGACTTTGAAGCCATTGGCTCCATGAAAGAGTAGCAAGGAAGGACAAGTACAATGAGCACAACTACCACAAACATGAGTAAACCATGAAGATGGCTTTGGATTTCTGTTGCATCTATTCCCTTAAAATGACAATGAACTGTCTTAACAGAAAACTTGTTAAACAGCAGCAGCTAAAAGAACTGAAACTATGAAACATAAAACCCTTTTTGGATTACAGGTGATCATGCAACTGAGATTTAGTCATTGATCATGTACCTCAAACATTGTCTTCCGAATCTGTACAGTTGAAGTCTTTGTATATGAGCAAATAAGTTAGTGATTATCACGTACCATATGAAGAGAGCAGGAGACACTGAGAATTCTGCCAGTGCCCTGTGACACTTGTCTCTATTCAAATATTTGCTAACAAATAACTTGCAACCAAGCTGCAGCTGGTTGAACAGGTTTTTAGAATTCCACGTTTGGAAACAGTAGTAAGGTTAAAAGAGCTGGAGGAATAAAAAGACTTGTCTGTATATGAAAAGGGGGCAGAGGATGTGAGCCATGTGACTATAATTGGTGGATACAATTTCATTATGAGTGGAATTTGTAGAAAGTAATCCATAGAGAAACGAATGAATGATTGTCACTAATCAGTGTTACAGAAATCAACAAAAGCATCTGTGTGATGCACTTCTTTGACAACAGTACCTCAGTGTCACGTATACAGATGCCTTTAAGCATCAGGCTTAAAGGTCTGGAGCAGCTCAAGTGCCTATTTTGGCACCTACAGCAAGATTCAAGTACAGTTTATGTGTCTGAGTTCAGGAAAGTGATCCAGGAAGCTTAAGATCCAGTAACTTTCTGAGTGTCCTCAGGACACCTAAAATAGGTTTCATATCTGTCTAACTAAAGATACTTGTCTAGCTAAGGGTACCTGTGTCTTCTCAGCAACTCTACTTTGGAGAACTGGATATCAAATTTCTTATCCTCCCTGTGCTGCTGAAACAATCTACTTGAGTACAACTCAATTCTCCCGAGAGAGAGGTCTTTGGAAAATATCTATCATGGATGGGCAGAATTGAGTTCAACCCAAAGCCTCACAGCTGTAGCTACACTGATGAAAGTTCTTAGCAGTAAAAGGTAGAGTTGGTCACTTTTTGCAGCTCCCCTTGCTGCTGAGAACACTTGCCTACAAGACTGGGGATGGAAGTTCTGTGCTGACTTCCACATGACAGAATTAAAATTTGCTCTGTCCCTGCAGTATGTTGTAATTGTCAAGTCTTAGAGAGGTAGAAGGAGAAACCTGGTCCTTGAGCCATTCTATGGGGAAAGCAAATTTAGATCCCCATTTTCAGAACTGTTTCCCCATGTCAGACCAGGTAGCTGGGCAACTGGAGCAGAGCGCAGAATGCAGTTTTCTCTTCTCCCCAGCTGAGTTCCGTAGCCTTTAAGCCACATAACTACTTTTGTTCTTCCCTTGTCCTGTTTCTCCACTCGTGAGTGCATAACTGCTTGCCTTACACAGCAGCAGTGGTCTTCTTTGAGCACCTTGTGGTCAAATTCGTGAATATTTAAATTACCAAGTCCATTTTGAAGTATGGAATGCTGAGCTGCATCTCGACTGCCCTTTCAATATATCTACTCTGCTTGGTGTGTTGGAGTTTTAGTCACGTACTGATGAAAGCACACCTTTATTAGCCATACCAGTATTGCGTTGTCAGCCAAATTTCAGCCATGTTGGATATAGTTAAAATTTAACGAAAAGAAAATTTTTTGCAATGTGTCTGACTTTAAAATTTTATTAGTGAATAATGTTAGAAGAGTGATCTGTTAAACTTTGATCTTATCCCACTGTGAAATGTTCTCAGTTCTGTTTCTTTGCAGATTTGACAGGCAAAGTGGGAAGTGGGATAAAACATCCAGATAACCTGCATGTTTCTTTCTAACATTATACTGCATAGTGAGAGTATTGTGATGGATAAAATCAATGCTAATTATTTCTAGTCTTACAACCCTTTCCTTCTCTTCATCTTCATGTTGCTCTACACAGCAATAGTCAGGAATTTGCCTTTCTCACCAGTATTCTTTGTTGTTCTGAGTTCCTTTTCCTGTTCCCAGTCCAGGTCTATATACTTATTGATACGTAGACTCACTCTCCTTGCTATTTATGCCATGTGTGATAAACTGGTATGTTGAAAATAGATATCTAACTGTGGATGTGTTACCCTAACATGTTATTGCTGCTAAAATTCTTTCCAGACTGGCTTTTACCTCGTGGCTGGTGGATCATTCCTAGTCTTCTCCCATGGTAGAGAAATTCACTGTATGATTAATAACAGACTTAAGAATGAGTTCAGATGTTTAGTGAATAATGTTTTTGTTTTTTTGAAGCAAAGAACCACAATTAAAAAACAAAACAAAGTTTTCTAGTGGTTGAAGTAAGTGCACTACAAGTTGCATTTCACCTTTTAAACCAGCTGAGATATTAGCCTGGTGACCTTGGAAAATAGCTTTTGGATCTAAACCAGTAGTAGCTCCAAGTGTGATACTCCATAACTATTGTAGGTTGTCTGAGCAATCACTCAGAAAAATGCTGGTATGAGGAGTAAAGATATTTTAGATACATAAAGAAAGAACAGAATGTGTAAAATCTGGACACTTTGGCCTGGTGGGAGGAATCTCTGCCCGTGGCAGGGGGGCCTGAACTAGATGATCTTTTAGGTCTCTTTTAAACCAAACCATTCTGTGATTCTATGAAAATGCATCTCTAAAAGAAATCCTATAATGGCAATTGCAAATATATTTCCCATGGCATTAAAAAAATGATTGTTCAGTGAAGTGAAGAGCTGCTAAAATATTTATTGAAAGTCCGTTATCTTTGAGTTTGATTTGCATTTAAAGAACTATTCCTAGCTTTCTTTCTCCACTGTTTTCATTAGGATAGTCAGAGAGTTTCACATTCCTTTAATTGTTGTGTCAAAAATTGAGTCAGTAACAGAGATGAAATATGGAGATCAGTACACTGTGCTCTGAATGCTTCACAAAAACTCAGTTTAATTAAAAAATTAAACACTAAATCACTTTAACCAAGAACTTCAAAATATTGCTGTGAGGACAGAGGTTAAATCAATTATGAAGTAATGGCCAAGGCTCACACACTAATAACTTTGATGGGGGAGGCTATGAGTTATTAATTGAGGTACTCTAGTCTGATAGTAGTTTGGGTTATTGCCTTCTAGTGCCCTATCAAGTGTATTCCAGAGGATCACAGAATCCTTAGGGTTGGATGGGACCTCTGGAGATCATTTGGCTCAATCGTCCTGCCAAGGCAGGGTCACCTGGTGCCGGTGACACAGGACGTGTTCAGGGATGTTTGGAATGTCTCCAGAGAGGGAGACTCCACAGCCTCCCTGGGCAGCCTGTTCCAGGGCTGTGCCACCCTCAGGGGAAAGAAATTCCTCCTCATGTTTAGGTGTTGCATGCAGTAATGTTCATCACTTCATCTCCAGTCCCAAATCCACGGAATAATGTTGCTGCTCACTGATAAATGAGTCCCAGGACTCATTTCTTACAGGAGTGTTAAGGGTTTGGGCTAAGACAACTTAGTCAGAAGCTGTCTAATAATTGAATCATATAATAGTTTGGGTTGGAAGGAACCTTAAACATCACCTCATTCCATCCCTCCTGCCACGGGCAGGGACACATTCCACTAGACCAGCTTGCTCGATGCTCTGTTTAACCTGGTCTTGAACACTGCCAGGGATGGAGCATCTGTAGCTGCTCTGGGCAGCCTGTTCCAGTGTCTCACCGACCTCACTGTAAAGAATTTCTTCCTAGTATCTTATTTAAGTTTACCCTCTTTCTGTTTAAAGCCATCACCCCTTCTCTTGTCTCTAGAAGCCCTTGTAAAAAGTCCCTCTCCAACTCTCTTGTAGACCCCTTTATGTAGTCAAAGGCTGCTAGAAGGTAGAAATGGCTCCTGGAGCAGAACTGGACCCTGTTCTCCTGACTTCTGTGTCACATTTGGACTTGAAGAAGGATGTATCTGTATTAAGTGGTACTGAGGAGGTACAGCAGCAGAACTCCAAATGTGAATTTTCAACCAGGAAGGAAGATAAAATACAAGTACCTTCAGTGTTAAGTGACAGATGATTGGGGGTTTGTATTGCCAGTTTGGATTTAGGTGCTTCAATTTTGTTTAAGTGTCCTAATTTAGGTATGTAAGTATTTTTGAATCTAGCTCTTAGATAGTAGCAGAGGTTGTTCTGAAGGGTTTAAGTTACAAAAACACTGGTCTGTAACATAAGAGAGAATTTTAAGTCCTGCATGAACAGTTCTGCTAGTAAGCATGGATGCAATAGCATGTATTTCTGAATTACAAAGCTTAGAGAATGTGCATCTATTGCTAATGTGTATATCCTTCCTAATGCCATGAAACAGTCATTGGAAATTTAATGGTAGGAAACAGGTATCATACCAGTGATGTGCTATTGCTGAGACTTTCATGATGATTTAGTATCCAGAATAGTTAAAAAACCATAACTAAACCCTGTTTTATTACATGTAATAAAATTTATAGATTTTGTGTGGACTTTCATAATCTTACTGTCAGTCTTTTATTGCATCTGAAATAAAAACGAAATTTCTTTGAACTGTGGAATGAAAAAGAGCACAATTTAGTGTTTTTTCACCAGCCCCCTCCTGAAGAAGACAATAAGAATGAGGGATTTGTTTGTCAAACAACTTTTTTCCTGGCAGGTACGTCCTTTTTTGTGTGCAGTGTAGTAATTCATAGTTCTTACTGAATTGAAAGTTCTAACTGAAGCATCTTGGGTGATCCCATGAGCTTGGTGAAATCAGTGAGACTACTGACAAAAACAAACCCAGAGCAAGAACACATCCAGGATTTAAAGCCTCTCTATCTTTAACCTGGTCAGTAATGCTACTAAACCCCTAAATCAGTAGTCAGGCTGTGTAATTGCCATGGTGCGAGAACAGTGTCTGTCAGGAAGACATATGGAAGAGATTATCACACCATTTATGTAAAAGTACCCCATCTTGGATGACTGGAGTTCTCACACATGTACTCCTTTCTCACAGCTTCCCCTTATGACCATCTAGACTCCTGCTTGGAATTTTGCAACAGCCTTACAAATGTATCTGGACTCTCCCAGGTTCAAGGGGCTTCATATTTAAGCTTTCCTAAATCCTTATTTCAATCCAGAGAGGATTAAAATAAAAAAACTGAATCAAATGTCTGTAAAAAGGCCTTGGCCTCCTACACACATTTTTCTCCAGTTGTAGATGTCATTGTGCGACCTGCTGTACAAAGCAAAACAGAATGATGCTGTGGCTTACCAAGTAGTATTTGGAAGTGTTCCAAGGCAAATTAACAGACCAAGCTCTAACCAGTGCTTGCCCAACCATTAGAAAACTTAATAAGCTGTAAAAGAATGCAGTTTGTTCTGCAGTTTTCTCCCTATGAAATGTACAGACTAAAGCCATTTTTGCAGTCAGTGGAAATTAAAGTCTATCTAGATGTTCTGTGTGGTTGTAGGTATCCTCACAGTGAATGAAAGACCTCTCTCTGCTCTGCTTTTTCCTCGATTTAAGTGAGTGCCAAAAGTAGCACTGAGCTTGAAGGGGAGTCAAACATTTATTATATCCTGGCCACCCAGAGGGGGAAAAAACATTGGTGTCTACAAATGAAGCAGCATTTGTTTGACCTTTCAGTAAATGAATTCTACCCAATAGTTTTTTTTTTCCTAATGAGGATATGTTTTGCCCCAAATCAGATACTACTTTTCGAAAAGTACCTCCTTACTACACTTACTGAAAAACTTACAAATTTGTATTTAACCAAAAGGAAGCAGGCTGAAAAAGAGTAAGTGTCCTAGAGGTTTTGGGATGCTATGTAATTGGTACTGTAGTTTTACTTCGGCTTTTCTGTTTTTGTAAGTAATTACCTTGGTCTCTAGTCAAACCAGACTCTACAGGTTGCTTTTGTGAGTCTTGTGCCATTTGTTATCAACGGACTTGCTTCTTATTATTGTGAGAAACCCTTACTCTAACAAGTTCCTGTAGCGAGACATACAGCAGAGTTCATAATCACCTGTGGCCAGTGCAGCTCATGGCAGCCTTTTTTAGTTAGGGACATCTGCATAACTCCTTGAACAGTGAACTCTGGAACAGCTGAACCAACTTCAAATTTAAAGACATAGTTTTAGGTGATGATATTACCACTATGTCTACAGCTACTTTCCAAGGGTAAGAACAGGAGCAGGGAAAGTGGCTACTTAAGAGGCAGCATATTTTTATTTTCAGAATACTGAGCCTTCCTAGCCATGTTGTCTGTGATACAACTGAAATCCCATGGCAAGCAAATATGTAGGTAACTGTAATAGGTGTAGTTACACTGAGGTTCAGAGTATCAGCACACTTAGTTTTGCCTGCTCCTGCTGGGTCTGCCCCTGACTTTTTCCTGCATGCATCCTGTAACAGTCACTTATGTTGTTTGCTTGGTTTTTTTATTTGTTTGTTTTGTTTTGTTTGTGTTGTATTTGTTTGTTGGGTTTTTTTAGGGGGGTGTATTTTTTTGAAAACCAAAACCAAAACCCCATCCCATTTTCCAGCCATCTGGTTGTTCTCTGCTACACAATGGAGAACCAGTTGCATGGTTCTTGTCAGTGGTTACACTTTTATTGTTATATAAAATAAACAGGTCAAATGTTCTTGCCCATTTTAAATACTTGTAGAAATATTTTTTTTAAAAAAATGAATACGTTTAAACCCTCAGTATCGTATAATGGGGTTTAGTCACTTTTAACCACACCGTCTGTACATAGCTGATAAGATATATTTTTTCCTACTCTAGATCATATTCTGTGTTTAGGGGGTGTGATTCTGTAAACACTTAAATATGTGATCTGCCTTGTACTAAAAAAAAGTTCTGGTGGCTACTGTTGGCCTGGTTACATGTGAAAAGTTAGTCAAAACCCTGCAGGATTGAGCCACATTTCAGAAAACAAGCAGTTTCTTTTTCTTATGCAAATGATTTCATGCTCTTTTTCAACAGATTTTATCAGAGAAATATATTACTGTAGGAACTTCTGGCATTTTGAGACAAAAAATAAGTTGCTAACAGTGTAACTAAGCCATTTTCACAAAGTTGCAAGTGTTGTGGCAGGAGCCCCTTTCTAAGCAACCTGCAGAGGAGTTGAGGCAGTGGTGTGTGCTTTACCTGTTCCTTATGTGGTACTCAGGGCAGTTCTCCCCGGCTTTGTCATTAAGTAGCAGATTTAAAGTAAATGTTTGAAGTATAAGTTGACCGTATTTGAAGCATAAGGGTGATGAAAGTTATGCATTCTGTCACTGTAACATATTGACATTATCAATTATGTGTTATTAAACAGCTTAGCTAACTGAATGATTTACCTTGTGTTTAACTGCCTCTTTCAATTAAAAGTAGCAAATGCTATAGGACTGGGGCACAGTCATAGAAACCATATATTTTCTCCTGTTAACACCAGCACTGCTGACATGCAAGTGATGAGAGTGTTGGCATTTTGCTGCAGGCTCTAATGGGCTAGTTTAAATGGCCTAAAAAACGTGATTAATGATTAGGAACAGGACTGTTACACAGCTTCACAGCTCTTTTCCTCAATGCATTTCCATTTACGTCAACTAGCTGCACACTTGGGAGGTGTTATTTCAAAGCAGTCAACAGAGGGGCTTTTTTTTCTACTACCATTTGTTTCTATTTCTTAGGTCCCTGCGGTTGTCCAGATATTGCTAGTGTTTCCTTAAAGTTGTAAGCTTCAGTGATAGAGGAGGGTCATCCTCAGGCTTGCATGTCTGCTGACCAAAATCTGAAACTGTGGAACTCTATTGTCATTTCAACATATCTTTAACATCACTCTGCTTACTCCTGTTTGGTGTATTGTGTTGGAAATAATCTAAAGGTTCCTCTCGGAGTAATTGAAGCACTTCGTCAACCAGTACATGATTCTCTTCTGCTATTCACTCGATTTTTGCAGCAAGCAGTAATTTGTACATTAGTACTGCTTGTTTGTAATGGGTAACTGTCCACCCCTAAGCCCTCCGTTTGTATACATGGATACACATCTACATATATATTTGTTACGTGTATTTCTCTGGGAACTGAGATCAATAGACATTGCTGCAACACTTTAACGCCTCCCACCCCAAGTAATAATTAACACTTTAACCCCTCTCGCCCCAAGTAACAATTAGGTGCCATGAGCAGGAAAAACAAGTAGTTCCAAAAGAAAATTAAAAACAAGGTTGGAAAATCTAGCATCTCACTCTTTTTAATGAACCTTAGGACAGTGAGGTGTCTAGCAGACATAATGCATTCTCTTTGCTCTTTTAAGCTAAGGCAATATCAAACACTGGAGTAGTGGGGATTGAACACTCAAGGGGAAGATACCTTGTACTTTTTGGAAGTTTATTTCACTGTACTGAGATCTTAGAGCTTGCAGCTGAAAATCAGCACTTGCTCTCACGTATCATGTTGCAAGAGAAGGAAATATGTTTTCTTAGAACAGGACGTTTGTGTAGTATTTTAGTTGCTAGCATTTTTTTAGTGATCAAAGTATGAAGTTAAGTCTTAGCTGTGTAGAAGTTCAACCAAGTTTTCTGAACAAGAAACTTAAAAAAAAATACAATAATTTGGAGGGCAGAGGGGAAGGGGGGGATTTCGATTTATAGTACAATGGTGTTGACTCTAGCAGGTATACTAGAGCCACTCTTTTGCAGAATAAAAATGATGCCAAACAGATTTTCAGTGTCCATAGGGGACTAAGCATGGCTCAAAGGTGAGCGCATCACCAAGTTGGCTTGTCCTTGAATATGGTGTTCAAGATGGCATTGTACCTCATCTTCCTTTTTTAATGCTATTTTTAGGAAACTAAGGCTGGGGCAGGCATTCTGAAAGCTCCTTCTGTGTGTTTGTTCCATGGCTTTGGAGTACCTTTGACTCAGTTGATCGACTTCAATCAAGCATATCAGAGAAGGAAGGATCCTAAAAGCATTATGATCCAAGTGTTTCTTGATTAAAATGTGTCCAGCTGGAGGTGGAAGCTGCAGCTCTGTGTGGTAGGGAAGTGTGGTCAGAGGGTTTTTTAAAGTGAGAGAGTGCACAAGCGGAAATGAAGCTGGGAACACCTCCAAGGCTGTAATGGTGTTTTACATGACAAACAACTACAAACCCCATCTGAGAAAAAGGAGGCCTTGATAGTCCTGGTGCTGACACAGCTACTTGTTACTTCTGAGAGATTCTTCTCTTGTTGGAGCACTATGTGGAGGGGGATTTATATGAGTTTTCTTGTCTGCATATGCATGGGCGTGAATATGAATATTTGTACTATAGGTGTGTAAAGCTGCTTCCCTTCTTCCTGTTTATTAGAACATTTAACTTATCAGTAACCACTTGAATGTCTTGGCTGGTTTTTCTATATATTTTTTAAAAATTTATTTTATTTTTGCACAGACGTTTTCTGTTTGCAAAGCCTGCATTTCTAGTCCTCGGTTGGGTCAGGGGAACATCTGCTTTGCATAGTTTGCAAGTGTTACTTATTAACTCAGGCCCCCCAAATCCGGGCAGTGTGGTGACTGTTCCCAGGCCATGCTCAGCCTGCTACTCGTCTTTTGGAAGCACGTGTTGAGGTTCATTACACCCACTTACTCCGTTTTCTCCTTGGCTTGGATTCACTTCTAAGATTCTGTTCTGAAACGATGATGTAAACGATATTTATTTTTTTCTTAAGCATCAGTGCAGCACTTTTCCCCCTGTAGTTCATAGTAGTACTGCTTGTGGGCAGGTTTCAAAGGAATCTCATCTCCATATGGTTTTACCCGATAATCCTTTATCCACCATCTTCAGCTCTCATTCCCTTGCTTTCTTGCCTGTGGCTACGTTTCTATCTCTGCATCAATTAGCACAGTGATTTATACAACAAGCAAGCAGTTTAGAGGTAATGGTACACAATTAACATCTCATTCCACCATAAAGGGTATGCTAAATACCCCAGTCACTGCTTTCTCTGCCTGGAATTGAAATAAGTGTTTGTCCTAATTCATATGCTATCTGATGTGAAGTGGGCCCGCTTTGTACGGCACTACACCATTAATCTAATTATAGATAGCTGCAAATGAAGTGCTGTCTGAGCACAGAGACTGAAGAAAATAGCGCTTTTGTCATTTAGCATGACTCTGTGAAGCAAGATCGCACTTTACACGGCAGCACGGCAAAATGGGAATCTGAATAATATTGCTGCCTGTTGCATCTTTTCTAATTACAACAGCATTGTAAACACAACCGGGCGCTGATATAAATAGAGCTGTAGATACGCTGTCATGTGGGTTGTAGGAGAAAATCCTCAGTGTGCTGTTGTATTAAATGATGCATCCTGATTGACAGCTACCTTGAGACTGCGCTGATGGAGTTGTCAAAGC
>VZRL01003126.1:79500-122670 GCA_013397895.1 Origma solitaria | reverse complement strand
TTTTTTTTTAAGAAGACCTCTGTTATCATTTTGAGACACATGAGTATCCTGAGTTGGGAATTCTATGCTGAGAATTTCCAGTCTCTTGTGGTCATCTTCTTGTCTTGCAGAAGGAATAAACTTGCCATACAGAAGGCAGAAGGGCAAGGGATTATGCTGTTGCTATCCTGGGGATTTCCAGTGCTTCTTACCTCACACTGAGTTGGAAACAAATTTTTGTTTTAAAGTTGTGTATAAACACTGACTTGAACTCAGCTTTATATGAAATTCTACCACATTGTATCATATGTTATTTCTAAGGTCAGGGCCCTTATCTCTCATAACCATTGAAAACAAGGTTTTTTACAGGCACAGGAATATTTGAATCAGATTGTGCATATTAATTTTAAAGTACTATTGTCAATTAAATGATGCCATAAACATGTATGTGGCACTAACATACAAACAGAAAGCTTTAGTCACAGAGTTCATAATTTATGGCAATGAAACTTAGATTTTCTTGAGAGATGATTCAGAAATGGGATTAAGATCTGAAGTCCAAATTCAGCATTGGATTTATTAGGTGGCAGTCATCGATCATGCTGGAGAAATGGTATATTTGCTCACGTTTTGCTATGGTACCACCTTTGGCTTTAGAATATGTGATTGTTTCTGTTTGTGTACAGAGAGAACAGGGTCATGATGTTAATATAAAAGATCTGTAGGTGTCAATGTTTATAGTAATGAAATAAAGACATTTCAGAGGAAACAGATCTAAGTTAAGCTGATGAGAAATTAGGAATTCTTTTAGCTTCTGCACTTAGCTTTCTGGTTTGTGATCTATACACGTACACACAGTTTAGATACTTTAAAACAAAAGAGTAATACTCAATTAAAATTAATCAGTATGTCTTGGACAGAGGGATCTGCGTTCTTTGTCTAGGCAATACAAGTGGCTGAATGAGGGAGATCGTAAACAAATACTTCTTTTTGGTGAAGAATTAAGGAAAACATTTTTAAGTCAAGGATTTTGAGACTTTTAAAATTTGTTTAATATTTAAATTTGAGAAGTTAGTTCTAAATGTTACCAGCATTCGTGCGCTGAAGAATAGTTCTTGTTGTCTTGAAGGAATACAATCAGTGGAGAAGGAGGCCAGAGCCTAAGGGATTTTAAGTAAATAAATAAATGAACCTCCCTCCACAAATCCACAAGTGGTGCTGTGCATCAGAGCACGAGTTGTTAAATAATGTGTGTGAGATATTTTTTTTCTCTTCTCCTCTCCTGCAGCTTTTTGCTGGAGGCTCTGAGTGGCAGAGCATTTGAGCAGCATAATCTATGTTCTGCTGACCTGAGCTTGTCATTGCTAATTGTGTGGCTTTAATTGCAAAAAACACATTTGCGTTATTGAAAAGGGTTTAACTTAAATCCTTCCTTTTCAGGACTAGTGTCAAAACGTTAGAAAAAAGCGAGGCAGCAAGCGAATGAGGGTAACATCAGCTATCGGCGCTGAATAAGCAGTGGGATGGTGGGATTCAGATTACGCATCTTGGCTGTCTGTCAGAAACCAGCTCACTCACTACAGCTGCTGAAGGCGTGATGGGCAGGGAACTGTAGCTCCCTGATAAATACAGCTCTTTTTGTTGCACTGCTTGGGAAAAGTCTAATTTCTTTAGCGTGCTGGAGAAATGGGAATTTAAGTAGCTCCTATTCTGTATGCTTGCAACCGGGTTTGGCAGCTCAAGTTTGCACGGTGTGTGAAAAGAGCACGGCTGAAAAACGGGAGAACATGAGGTAGTTGTCCATCCTTCCCCTCAGGTGTTGCTGCTGCTAGCAATAAAGCTGTCTGCTTGTAGCTACTCTGAGATTGTTTCCCCTAAGATGTGAGCTGTGCACTGCAGCGTTAGGGCAGCACAGTCCCTGTGCTCACAGAGAGGCACTCTCAGAGCGGTCAGTAGCACGGGGAGCTGAGCTGCCATCCCCCTCCTTCAGGTGTAACTTTACAAACGGTGAAAAAGCACCTAGAGAGAGTCAGCTCATCCTTGTCTGACCGGCCGTGCCTGCAAACTCGTGTTTATTGCCTACGGTTCAGCTCCGGGGCATCGCGCCTGGTCAGGTAAAGCATATGGCGTTTGTTAGTCCCTCTCCATGTTTCCATAGCCAAATGAGAAGGCAGTGCTGATCTCTGGGTTAGTTTTCCCCGCTCGATGTGTCATTGTTTTTACTTGAAGCATAGTGTTCTCTTTCGGCTGCTGTTGCTGCGAAATACTTTGGTCTGATGAAGCCTGAGAGAAGATTGCATGAGCATCCTCTATCCAGCTGGTCTGATAAGCAGTTTTCAATTCATTTTTTGCCAAAAGATATTGCATATGCAAGGAATTTATTTTCTTTTGTCTGTAAGATGATCTGTAGATTTTAGAAACACAGTGGGGAAGTACTGTTTGTCATTTAGAGAGAAGCAGAACTTGTGATGCTGCCAGTTTCTTTAGGTTTTTAGTTACTTTCTGCTTTCTTTATTTTCCTTCATGTGATCAGAAGACTGTAATTAGTTGTCACTCAGTTATTCCTGGAAGCACAATGAAGGCATTCAGAAGCAGAAAGCAACATAAACAATGAAACAATTTGAAATCTGGCTGACTGGAAAGAAGGTTAATATTATTTAGGGAAAGAAGATTTAAATTTAGATTATGTTCTTCATGATAACACAGCCACATTCATATAGGAAATATATCCCTTATTGGGGGATGAGGACATTTATGTGTTTGTTTTCTAAGTAGGTTGTTAATGGGGTGTGCATTCGGATAAAATTTGGGTTTGGGAAAATTACTTTTTGGTTCCTCATGATGCCATAGGCCAGAGAAACCACTGGACTTCAAGAGTCCAGGCAAGGAAGTTGCTCTGTTTTTGCTGACCCTGGTGGCAGCACAAGCCAGCCCTGCTAGCACACAGCAAGATTTTTATGCCAGAGTATGGAGGTGGCACTGCATGTGGTTTTAATCTCACCACAGCTACCACAAAGACAGCACCCTAAAACCTACTAAAGCTGCACAAATTCTTTTATTTACTCAGAGGGCAGGACACAGGCAGGCACTTGAAAATTTCTTCTTCATCTTGAGTTGCTTGGCTTGGTCTTTGTGCATGTAGGATTTTGTGCACTGAAAGTGCAGGAGCGGGGAAAGCTCTAGCTCCTAATGGTTGCACAGGTAGAGCAATGTAGTTGTACCTAAAGCAAGCCACCCAAAGTGTTCCCACTAACTGATTCCAACTTCAGTAGTCTGAACTCTCCACAGCAACAAAGATCTTTAGCTATCCTGATTTCCTTGCGGCCTTTGCTGTTTGCAGCCTTCATGTATTTTCACTTATGAATATAGTTTTTGCTTTTTCAGTTTTCTGTCAGAAATGCAAAGCTGTTTTTCTTTTAGCTGTATGTTTCTGTTGGTTGTTTTTCTATTTTAGTTATATTAGGCAGGACAGGTGTCATTACTAAGCCAAGCATTGGTCAGTAATTTACCTGGCAGCCTAAATCACTTTAATGATTCACCCCATAAATATGTAAAAGGAAAACACCCCAGTGTTAGTCAGTCTTTGTAGGACTGCAGCCAAAAGAAGAGGACAATTAATTATTTTCACCTAAGTTTCTAAATTTCCTCTCTTTCCGGCAGATCAGGATTACTCCAGGTTTTGGAAGTTTTCACAATTCAAGCTATTCTTTAAATGTACTTTTCTCATATAAAAATTTCTTATGATTTCAGATTGATGCTAGTGTGGCCATGGGCATTAATACTGCATGGGATGAATTTTTTCCTACCAAAATGTCAGCTGTTAAATGTAGATGCTAATTGTCTCAGTAATTTTTAAACTGTGTAACTTGAAGGCTGCTTTTTTAGTTGTATACCTTACAAAAGACATTACTGTGTTTCCACCTTTTAAAAGTAATTAAGGAAAAGGTTTAAACTGCATTCATCTTTCAGTTCAGTTGCACACATTTTATTTCAATTTCTCTTGTTATTCTTTAAAAGAATAGTTTTACAAAAATCTTTATTCACGATTTTCCATCTCACAAGCCTTGGGAAGTTTTTGCTATGGAAAATTATGTTTTGCTTGACCTCTACTGCTGAAGTGCTCACTACTAAAAACCAAAACAAAACAGCCTTCTAAATTCTGTTTGTCACTACATCATTCATTCTCATGAAAGAAAAAGTGGAGTTATGAACTTACCTGTTGCCATCAGGCAGTTGTGTGTTGTTTAAAGTTGTATTTGCCATTCAGACTTCAAAATCTTAAAAAAAACATCGCTCTTTTAAATCTTGTACTGTTTGGAATTTATAGCAGAGAAACAACATCCAGATTAAAACAGGAAAAATGTATTTGCTTAAATTTCACATTCTATTTGGATGAATATAGTATCAAGAATTTAGTAAGATATTATTTAATTCTAATAATACTTTTCTCTTGTGTGTGAACTTCTTTTCTTATAGTGGTTTTTCCTTATTCTTTCCCTTTCTCTTCTTTCCTTGCTCCTGTTGTTCAGAGCAAATATAAACTCCACTTGTCAGTTGAATGGAATTTGCAAACTTGACAAAATACGGTCACAAACCTCACATAGGTTTTATGATTCTATGTATTTGACAGTTTTTTTGGGGTGTATCTTTTGGGGGAAAAAACCCTGTTGGTTAACAGGAAATGAAAACCTTTTCACAGTTGTATAATTTCAAGAGTAAAAGTATTAAAATATTTCACCATTCTTATTATGTGGGGGCACAAGTACTAATTGTAGTTATATTGGAAAAAAAAAGTAACTATTGTAATTGTTCATAATGTATTTATGTATTTTTTTAATATTTTACTTGAAAAAAAATTTACTGTGTATTTTATGCAATTGCGTGGTCTGAGATTCATGTTTGAGTACGGTGTAATTAGGAAGGAAGTCCTATTATGATGATGAGTTAGAAATACTCAATATTGTTAGCGTTTCCTCCTGGGGTAAAAACATTACCAGTCCTTTGAGATGAATTCGTACAATTTTAAAAAAAATTATTATTTTGGTGTGCTTTGCCTTTTCAAGTAATAAACAACTTTTTAGCTGTTGCTACAACAGTTGAGTGCTCCAGATTGGGCTGAGTTAGCAGAAGAATAGCCCCACAAGTGCTCTGCCTGCATATCACTTCCCAGCACCCTGGGATGGCAGCGGCAGTTGGGGCAATGTGTTTTGGATAAGTGGGAGTGCAATGACCAGTGCTGATTGCTGTCAGGGGGACATCAGTGACCTTTAGTCAGAGGTCAGAAGATGTGGGATGTGTTATGTTCGGATTCATTCGTTAAAGGAGTGCGGCAAAAAAAGTTTAGTAATGATTTGTCAAGTACTATTAATTGCTGCTAATTAAATTTGCAGTTCTATAGCTCTGGTTTCAAAGTTAATTTGGAAAGAAGAGAAAACTTGCACTAATTATTTTACATGGTAATGGACAATGCCGAGGAATTGCAATTGTTGCTCATCCAATTCCTCTTCATTTGTTTTTGTGTTGGATGCTGGCTGCCAGATTGCCAGCAAGTCAGAGAGAAAAAAATCTGGGAAGGGAATGATACTAGCATGGACTAAGTTTAAACAACAAATAAACAAACAAAAATCCCAGTACCTTCATAAATAGTGAATGCATGCTTAGTTCACTGCTCAGTGGTTTTGCACAAGCATAAACAAGATGCATGTTTGCAATTATTTTGCAGAAGGCTACAAGAGAGGATAACTCTCTTTCATATGGCACTATCTTGCATTGTCCCTTTTTACTTACAAGGCTCAACAGGGACCTAAACTGCAGCATAGTGGAAATTGTGAGTGATATTTATGGGTGTCTTCCCAAAGATGAGAAAGGAGATATCAATAACATACAACTCTCACTTCACTTTTAACCAAATCTAAGCTCATATTTGCTTAGGGCTGTCATTGTTTTTTTCCATTTCAGCTCCAAGAGCCTTAAAAATGTTACGCATCAGAGCACCTGTGTTCTAAATATAATGGTCTTAAAAATGTAATTGAGGGATTTTCACTTTTGTAGGCAAATCAGCAGGGTTGATATTGATCCGTCTTTTTAGGGAGCCACAGTGCACCAGAAGGTGATACTGTAGAGGGCCCCGTAAACCCTCGGAGCCTTCTGTCTAATTTGGCAGAAAAACACAGAATGTCGGACAACAAAAGAACGATCCAATTCCGTAAGAAATCTTCATCCCTCCCACCTCCTTTTCAGAAGATAAAAAAAGAGAGACTTAATTTTTTCAGCTGCACACAATGATTTGGTGCTCACTCTTGCATTGAAACAGTTGCTGTCAAAACAGGCAGGAAACAGTTTTCTTTTAATTGCTGAAATCATTCGGAAGTGCTTCATGCACGGCTTCTATACAGCAGATGCTGTGCATTAATTGGCCTGTGTAGGGCTGACCCAGGGTTCCTTGCAGCGGGCCCAATTTTAGGCAGAGGGTTTAAATAGCTTATTTCTTATTTTGTATAACCTGGCGTACATTATGAGCGCGCCTGCACGTGGGGTATTTCATGGTCTGCAGTTTCTAATGTCATGTGGGTTTCAAAACCTGTGCTTCTCTGGTAATGTACTAGCAGCAGGTAAGCTCTAAATACCATCCATCAGGAGCTAATTTTTTATCCAGATACTCCAATGACTGATGAACCTGTCTTTTGTATGAATGTTCAGCACAGGAGAAAGCCATATGCCCCTGGCACTGGTTCCTATGCATTCTTTACAGTTTGTAGGGAGGAGATTAAGGAAAAAATAGACCCTTACATTTACATGTCTTTCATTTATTCAGCAGTTAGCACTTTCTAAAATAGCTCCTTTTTTTTTTTTTTTTTTTAACAGGGAAAGGAGATTTAGGTCTTTTAAAGCAATCTGACTACCACTACTCATTTTCTTTATCAGGAATATTACTGCACACCCTTAATAGGGAACCTTGTTTTGCTACTCCCCGTCTGTTCAAAACAGACCTTAGCCCATTAGAAGGTCCTCCCTTGTGTGGGAAGACCACAGCTGTTACTGTAAATCTCATCCAGTAACTGTATCACCCCCATTTTGTGGCTCTGAAGGATGAAATTGAGAAATGGAATACTGTGCAGTCATCCTTTACATCTCCAATTTTAGGCCTTTGCACATCATTTTCATGCTTTTATTCCAAATCAAACAACATTAGTGAGCAACACCATTCTGTGCTAAATGCCTGGTGCCTAAGCAGCACCTATGATCTTTGTTTTTGTGGGATTTAGGATTGGGAGGCAAGTTGGGGTTTTGTTGATGGGGGATTTTTCTAATTTTATTTTTCTTTATTCACTCTTTTCTCTCCCTTCTCCCCCACCAAATCTTTCCCAGTCCCCAGAATTTGTCAGAAGCGGAAATCCAGATGGTAGTGAGGTGCCTAAGATGGAGGATGCTCTGTTATGCCTCCACAGAGGAAGTGGGAACTCAGCACGGCTTACAAACACAACTTTAAAAAGGCTTCTGTTTCTTTAAATCCTTCTGAATAAAGTGGATCTAACTTCTTGTGAAGGATATTGGGGGCTTTAATCACAAATAAGAAGTGGTTTAAATCATTAGCACAACAAAGCAAACTATAAGCTTGAAGATAAAAGTCTCAGGGGAAAGAGTCCTCTGAAAATAAATGGGACTTGATAGATTTCCATATCATTTATAACTTCCCTTAATTACACTTGGAAGACTTGCCAGTAAAACTGGAAAATTGGCAGCCTATATCCATTATAGTAATTTTGCCGACCATGGCAAGCAGCTGGCTTTACTGGATTTTATTTCCCATCACTCACAATTAATCATCAGCTGGAGATGTCTGAAACTCCTCAAAACGTAGCAATACTGTGTGACATTCAGGCCTCCTTAAAATGCTGAAATCTGCTGAGTAAATGGGCCGAGTTCCCCTTCCAGCGAACTCATTTTGGCGCGAGGCAGGCTGCCGGTTAATGAGTGCCACTTCGATAATCGGATGCGAATGTGAACCCTGACCTCATGTCAAAGGCGAGGACGCAGCAAGCTGGATAAAAGATCGGTGATTCAGATCTGCAAACTTTACACCAATTAGACAGAGAGCGGGGAAATACATCAGTGCCCATTGGGTTTATCAGAAAGACTTGTGGGGCTTGTGACCATTTTGTAAGCCTAACATGGGAGACGTCCTGTCACAATCATTAAGTCTTTATCCGATGACGCACAAAAGTCTGCAGAAAGTGTACCATATTCACAAAGATCCCGTGGTAGCAATGCCCTCGGGTGTGCGCTGTCTTTTCGTGCTTCTGAGCTTTAAAGAGCCCTATCTCGGAGTGTGGATAGTCTTTATGGTCCTCATGTCGGTGCAATGAGCACGGGTCGGCCTTGCTGCTTCTCAGATTCTGCTTCCACCCTGTGGCGTGAGTTGCTCGGGTGGGAAATGAACGGAGACAGTCCCTGTCCTGTGTGTAACCTTTTGGCTGACGGAGAAAACAACCCCGTGCAGTCCCTGAGTTACTCGAACAGCACCATTGACTGTTCCTAAATTCACATTACAGTTGTTAGCAGCATTGAGATGTTATGTACCCTTCTTTTTAATGATCTTTTTTCGTCTTTTCTTCCTTTCTTTCTCTCTTCTGTTTCTTCTTCCTTTTCACTCTGTGGAGAACAAAACTGAACAGCTACTTTGAACTGCACCGTGCAGAAATTAACTGCTAAAATACAGACTGCACGTCTAGCAGTTAATCACTCATTTATTTTAGTATACCAGGCAACATAAAGGTTGATTTGTCTGTAGTGTAACTCTGTGAAAAAGATACCTGAGATTACTTTATTTTAAGAAAAGGAGCCCTTTTACTTTACTTGGTTCCAATAAATCAGATTTTTTTGTTTGATTTTAGTTGCCTGTTTTGACAGATTTGGGTCATCACTGAGACCTCTCTGAATGGAAATGTAAAGATGGTGGTTTACATTGGTTTACCATCCACTGAAAGAAATAAATTATATGATGAAAATGCAGCATTAAAAATGGTCCAGATAAATCCTTAAATAAGTTAGACAGCAAGAACCTGTACACATCTCTGTGGTTTTCATTTGCAGGCTAAATAACAGGCAAAAAGATATGTGCAATTATAGAATGAAAGAAATTGGACAATGCCCAAAAGACTGAAAAAGAGGAAAGAGAGATACAAGTGCCTAATTTTAGGATTTGTCGCTTTTCAACACAGTGAGTGGAGCTGTAAAGGTTTAACATAAGAACAGTAATTAAACTTCTGTGCTTAAGTGACACTTGCGCCAAGATAATTTTCAACAAATTGCACATCATCAGAAGTCCTGACATGGCATTTTCACACGTGGTACCTGCTGAAAGTGCCTCCTTCCTTTCAAATTAGTAAGACTGGATGTTAACTGGATACTTCAACTATAAATTCTGTGGGTTGAGGGGGTTGTTTCCTTCCCAGACACTGCCTCCTTTGTCATCAACCCAGCAGGTATTATATAAAACACAAAAACTTTATTTTTGAAAAAGAGGGGAAATTGAGAAGAAATTAAGATTAAGGGATATTTCCATCCCACAATCACTCATATTTCCTGGCATTTTTGTACCATACTTTAGATCTACTGAGATAATTCTGTACTTTTCCTGTAGACGTGTTTCCAGAACTCTGTTTAGATAATTGCTAACTGGTTCATTTGCACACCATTCTCCTGATGAAGCCGTGTTACAGTTAAATGTGACACCACAGCTCAAGGAAAGAGTTTCTTGTGGCCTTGAAATTAAGCCACTGAATTCAGATAAGTCCTCCTTAGGATCTCAGTCTTCAGCAGTCTCTAGAGGCCTGTATTCTTGGCTCTCTGATAGCTGAGTTTAACCAGAGGGTGGCAAAGTTGTTTCTGAAATGCAGATTTTAATAATAGCATTATTAAAACAAAACCCTCTTCCAACAAACTTTCTTGCCTTTTTTTCTTTCCCTTCTTTCTGAATCCAATGTAGATATTCACTGCTTCCTCTTAACCTCAGAAATGTTTTGAAAGTTCAGAGCAGATGGAAGAAAAGCAGTGAGGTAGGGAGAAGGAGAGGAGAAGAAGAAAGGAAGGGAAGAGTGAGCTGTTGGGACAAGGCTATGGGCAGAGCAGCAGGTGTGGAAGGAAGGAGACAAAAGACAGGGAAAGGAAATAGAGGGAAAATAACTGGGGACAAAGAATGAGTCTTTGATACCATTCACCGAATTGGACACCTGCTAATGGCTTAAATGCTTGCCTGAAGCTCAGGATGGAATTTCTGCAGGTGAAGTGTTGGGTTTTGGTTATTCTCTGTATCCAGTTAGTACACCATATTCCCATAGCAAATGCTTTTCATATTTACCCTCCAAAATCTGTCATACTGTTGTTGCCAGTCTGTTGGAGAAAGGGTGTGTAAGCACCTTTTAATGTAATGTTTTTTGTTTTGTTTTGCTCAGAATCCATAGGCAGATATCAGTGCTTTTCAGTCAGTGAAAAAATAGCTTTACTTAAATTTTTGGAATGTTCTTCATGCAATGTGCATTTGATCTCTGACTTCACACCTGTCTGTTAATATATTCCTCCAAAGTGGTACACACTAGTTCTTAAATATGTATTATTCATTTTATGTATAATTAGAGAAATATCTCTACGTGTATATATATGTGTATATAAACAAACATTTTGTTGGCACTGGCACATACAACAGTGCATAAACCAGATTTCTGCAGGTTTCAAATTACCCTCTGTAATGAAACTTGGACATCAGAGTGAAAGCATCCCAAACTTGCTGGGATAATGAGGGAATAGCAGACTCCATTTGCAAAAAAGCCCAATGAAAAGCCTTGCAGTGGGCACTTGAAACCAAGGATCCCATAGGAGCGTACAGGTGCTAAATCCTGGCACCCTTCCCTCTCTGGTGCACATCATCTTTGTGATGGTTGGTCCCTGGGTGCCACTGGGTAAATTCTGAATCCCCTGCTTTGTCGCTTGTGTTTAGGCAGCTCCCTCCAGCACAGTCAAGCCTTGAGGGGCAGGTTCTTCTGCACAAGGTGGTCCAAGACACTGCAGAGAGGATCTGATTGGGAGGCACAGGGAGCCCAGCAGAGCAGCCCGGTGGGTTCCTGGTGACCTTGAGCTTGCACGTGCCTATTAGCAGGACACGAGCAAGCAGAAAGAGGAAACCTCAGTGCTTCCTTTTAAGAGCACTGAGCTGTGGTGAAACTGAGGGGTTTTGTCTCCATCCCCTGTCGATGAGAGCTGGTGGCTCCTCACTGATGTGCTCCTTTCTGTCAGTCCAAAGCCATCAGCTGCCATCAGATGCTGCAGAGGTGTGACATTCTCCTCAGCATTAATGCACTGGGTATTGCTGGACCTTCCAGCCCAAGCTCCTCCAGACACCTGCCAAGAAACTTCTGGCTTCTGAATCAGTATCAGTATCTGTGGGCCCTGTGCCAGGGAAGAAAAGCAAAAGTTCCCCAGCCAAAAACGCACAAAATAAATTTTGCTCTGCATTTAATTGATGTTGAACCATGGTGATGTGAACTGTGAATGTGAACTGTAGAAGTTGGAGCTGAATGGATGGGATGGGAGAGGAGCCTTTCAGGTTTGCCTGGGGTGATAGTTTTAAGCAGGCGATTTCTTTTTCCCTATTTTGCTGCCAGTTTCATGATTGTCATTTGTGTTGTGACTGTGTAACTGGCTGACTTGATTTGTGTCATGAAAGTCTTTACAGCATTTAATGAAATAATCCTTTTATTTTCCATAAGAATCATCACACTTAGAACATTTCAAATCCTCTATCCTCATTTTGTACTGCTTGAATTTCACCAGGTTTCGGAAGGTCAAGAGATTTGTGTAATTGAAGCAATGAAAATGCAGAACAGTATGATTGCTGCTAAAACAGGCAAGGTAAGCTACCTTAGGTCACTTAAAACCATATGCAACTTGTCAAACAGGATGGAATTTAAAAAGGAAAAACAGAGGATTCTGGTTGTTAAGGAATTAAGTCTGATTGTTGTAAGTCTTTCAAAGTGAGGTGTCTTTAATTTTGTAACATTTGCATCTGCTGTGAATGCTGTTAAGTAGTTCCGAGCCTTAGATAGCACAGCAGGAAATAGTTTTACTGGCTTCGGAAATTCATATAACTCTCTTTCTCCTAAATGATTTGTTTTCTGTGATGTTACAATATCAAGTTGAATTGAAAGGTGTCGCAGACCATTTCTCCAAATTTCATCTTTCCAGAGAGCAACTGAAGAAGAAAGATGTCTTTGCCAGTTAATTATTAAATGGCAAATAATTTGACATTAAAAAACCCACCCAGAGCAAGGCATAGAAAATGCTTTTGCAGGAGGAAGAAAACAGCAATTTTTTATCATTGCAACTGTTAAATATCAAGCCTAGATCTGCACATTTTTTACGCTTTGCAAGGCTGTGCATTGTGCTGCTATCTTGCTTCTGAGGGATCAACATTGCAGCTGTGGAGCTGGGACTTTCCTGCAGTGTAGGATGTGCCAAAACCAGCACTCTGGGCAGGGAGCTGGTTAAGCTTATGTGACAAGGGCATGCCCTAAACCCCAGCTGGTTTGGGGACTGTCAGACCTCACGTTGGGACCTCAGAGCATCCCTGCGCCAGATTATAATTCACAGCCTGAAACCATTCCCTAGACATGGGCCCCAGATCCATCCTTTCCAATGGGAGAGCATAGACCTGGATCATATATTCTCTTCTATATCTCCTAATCTGCCCTAGCCCATCTCTGCCTGGGGTCAAGCCCCTCTGCAGTGCCTGAAGCACAAACCCCAGGGCAGGGCCCTTCAGCCCACATGGAGGCAGCAGGGAGCCTGACTGCAGGCAGGGACAGGGTTTGCCACTGGCAAGGTTTGCTGAGATCTCAGGATGGCTCTCAATGCCAAGGACTGTTTGTGTGTTTACAAGAAAGGCTTATTTGGCACAGCTCTAAAATTGTCACTGAGGCTGGGTCCCAGGACTTGCCTCTTCCAGTGCATCCAGTACAAAATTGGGTCTCAAGAGAAAAAAATACTGAGAGGAGGAGTATGTTCCTTTTCCTTTTGCTCTAACATTGCTACTTTATTATTTTATTTCATGCATTAATTTCTATATAATTTGTTTTCTCACTTGATTAATATTTCCAAGCATTTAGTTTTTCATCTGCACTTGTTTAACCTCTTATTGTTGCTCTTTGCATCCACTGGTTTTAGCTAGTGAGTATTTATAATTAAAATGCCATTCCCTCTCCCACCTGCCCCATTTGTTTTTCACTTTAACCTTCCCTTTCCCACCAAGGTGTTCTGTAATCCATGGGCCTGTTCCTTACAGTCCTGCTTGTATTTCTCCCAATAATAAATATTTCCCACTCACTCAGTACAGATGCCACATAAAACCTGTGTTTGTTTTATTAATCCTTCAAGGTAGGATGCAAAAGGTGCATAGGCCATTCAGTGGGCCTCGTACACCTTGCAATGTCCCCCTTGGTGTGCCCATTTTAAAAGCAAGCACATTATTTGATCTTTAGAATGTTAAGAATTTGAATAAGCACAAAAGTTTTGGGCTGTGTAAAACTGAAGCTGCTAAACAGAATTCATCCTGTTCTGCAGCGCAAAGTCATGGCTCTGAGTGCTAAAATAACTTGGCCTCTCCACAGGAATGGGATGTTTGGCACAGGCTGTTAGTCCATGTTTTGATGCTTTGAAACTGTGTTTTGAAACTCAGTTCATTTGTCTTCAGCTGGAAGACGTCCCCATTTTCATTCCTGACTTGAATTCCTTTTCTGTATCAAACCCCATCTTCCTGTTTGTAATTGTGAGAAAAGTGGCTTGTTTTTATCTAGTTTGAGTTTACTCCAGCTGCAGGTGGTTTAAAAATGAGAGAAAGCTGGAGAGGAACTGGTGAGCCTCTTGTCTTCTACAGGACAGCTGCACCTGGGTCAGCACAAGGAGCTGGCCCTGCTGCACAGCAGAAATCACTGGGGAGTTTGAAATGCTGCTTAGCTCCCATGTTTGCTGAACCTTGGCTTTGTAGAAAAAGAAAAGCAAGGGGTAGAATGTTTTTCACCCTGCTTTCATCTCCTAGAAGATTGAGGCTCAGCAATTGGGTACACTGCCCAGCTACTGATTTAGAAATAAAGCCCTTGTTTGTATGTATCATGCGGTCTTTGCCCGTGCTCAGCATCATTTCTTGAGCAGTGCTGGGAGTGTGTCTGTGCTACAGAGCCAGAGATCTGCTTACAGCTCATGTGGCTTTAGACTATCAAACATGGATGTGGGCAATAGTGTGTCCATCATAGCCTGGTACTTGGGGTATGCTGTGGATTTCCTTCAGGAGCCCAGGGTAGTGATTGGATTATTAAAATGAGCTATCTGCTGAACAAGGATTTGGGCATGTCAGTGTGAGCTCTGAATTAATACTGGAAGCAAACTTTATACAGCTTCAACTATTTTCTGTTGCTCCATGTGCTGAAAGGGAACTCAAACATGTTGCAGGCTTTTATAGAGGAAATGAGGGATTAGTGTAAGATGTTTGTGTTTTAAAATACAGGAGTCTGCACGTGAGTATGTAATCCATCTACAGATGTAGTTGCACTTCTCTGTATCCCTTTGCCAAGTTCAGTTATGTTAAAGGATCCCAATTCAGATTTGAATCATCTATCCCAACTCTCTGAACATTGAGAGAAACCACTTCATGGCTGCAGTTCCAAAATACAGCTGTATTTAAAAACTGCAATGAAAGAAATGGTGGAATATTTCATTTCAATGTCCCAACATGAGTGTTGAAGAGTCATCCTGTGATCTGATTTAAAACATATAAACAGCAGTGCAACCAGGTGAAAAAAAGATGCTTTTTAAAAAGTGCCATCTCTGTCTGATGTTCAGGTCTTCAAGCACCTCTGTTGCAAGCAAACCAGCTAATGGTAGGTGCCTAAATGCCCTGATGGGGTTGGACACCATTTGTCAAGCACTGGCACTCCAGACCCAGCTGTGCTCTGTGCTCTGGAGCTCGAGCACTCAGCCTCTGGAGGCCCTTGCAGCACAGGTGGCTCTGTGTCCCTGGGGTGTCCTCACGTTGCACGCAGACGCAGTGCTCTGTGCAATACAAGCCATGTCAACCAAGCCACTGATTTCAGGCGATTGAGAAAGGGTTTAAATTCTGCTCTTTCTGTACCCTAGGTGAAAGCTGTGCACTGCAAAGCTGGTGACACCGTCGGAGAAGGAGATCTGCTGGTGGAACTGGAATGAAAGGTTGCCTCCACACTGTTGAATTAATGAAGCCTTTATTATTTTCATCTGCAAAGTAACTTTAAGACAATTCAACACAAAAAATGGACGGTACTATGCACAAAAATTTATACAGGCATATTTACTGTATCAGTGGTTAAGACAGCAAACACAGATGTTAAATCTTGGCAACAGATCCCAGATTTTTACTTCCAGAAATACTTGTACATAACCTTTGTAATGCTTTGATTTTTCAGGATCAAATAAAATCAATAAAATACCATTTCTGCTTTGAAACAGGAAAAGCCTCTTTTTAAAAGAAAGAAAACACAACAAAAGCCCAAATCTGATTTGTCTTCTCCACAGCAATGTCCCTAGTTTGAGGCCCCAGCCAGGCTGTACAGAATAGTTGGCAAGAATGAAAAATTAGCCACTGAGCAAACTGAGCAGTTCTCCTTTGCTTGTGTAAGCGCTGCAGAAGTACCACCAATGGCTTAAATTAAGATCAGATTTATTTTTAATTAGGGTATATATTTATTAAATTATTATTTATTAATATTTAAATAATAATAAATTATTATAGAATTATGTATTATGTATTTTAAAATAATTATATATTGTTATATTTTGAATGCTTTGTATAGACTAGATTTAAATTACAGGTTAGAGGCTTTATTTTGCTAGGGCAGACTTTTTGTCATGTATTTCCATCTAAAGCTGTAATGGAATTGTCTTCTTTTATTCAAACTCCATACTCAGTTTCCCCACCCTTCTTGATATTGATTACTGGATGCAAGACTTTACAGGAGGAGCTGGCACTGTCCTCTTCAGCTGCCCCAAGGTACTGCTAAGAGCACGTGTTGTCCCTCAGACCAGGCCTCCTCCTGAATTCTTACAGGAAAGGGACACAAAGGGACCTTGCTCACTGCCCTAGAGAGGAGCGGGCCTGCTCTCATTCTCTTGCTTAGGATGTGCAGAGTCCTGCTACTTCCCAGAAAGAAACCCTGTGGCCAGAGGTGCCTGGGCCCTTTACTGGAACGTGAAGGATGAAAACAGTCTGTGTCAGGGCTGGTGACTCATGTTCAACCAGAAAAGTTTGATTCTTCTTGAAACTTCTGACTGAAGAGGCATTCTTTGTGTTACTGAGACACTGCCAGTTAAGCCCATCACAATGACCAAGGGGGAATAATGTATTTCTGGGATCTGCTTAGGGAATTAGTTTACGAAGCTCTTCAAGATGAGTAAGGAGACAGTTTGGACAGTACCTGCCTTCCAGGAAAATGAATGCTTTTGCAGTTGGAGAAACTGAGGCAGACACCCTGCAGATCTCCTTACAAATCTCCTTACTGCATCTTGCCCCTTCCCAAAGGAGCACAGTTCAGTCTCTGCAGGTTGCCCTAAACAGACAAGTATTGTAAAGAGACACGAGTATTCTATTATCAAGTTACTTATTTTGCTTACTGCAGCAACATAAAAGCTTTTCTAAATGAGATGCAGCAGTACCTACTACTGCTAAAGTTTAAGCTGATTCCCTACCCCAGATCTCCTCTGGCCACCACAGGGCTGGCAGTGAAGCCAAAGTACAGTATCATTCTTAATTGTATCATTGCTGCATTTGGTGGTACTTTGGCTCACTGCATGGTATACAATGCTTGCTCCCACCCCTTGGGAGCTTTGGCTACTGTACAGTCTATCTGTATCAAACACTGCAGCTGAAGGAAAATATAAGGCACAGGAGTGTAACAACAGAAAGCCACGATTTTCCCAGATTGTACAAAAATCAGCACAGTTGGCTGGGTGAGGGAGACAATAGTCTTCTTTACATTTTTTTCCCCCAATTTAAATGTTGCAATAATCACAATACAGGTCCTTTGGATATTTTTATAATATATATAAAATCTTTTCCGCCATAGGAAACTCAGTTTGCATGTGGTTGCAAGTTCTGCATTAAAGTGCTTGGCGAAAAGTCACCTTGACAGTAAGTGCTCACAATGCCTCCAGTGTAGGTTTGCTTATCCTGGTCCCCAACATCCTTCACACCACCACCCTCCCCCCCCAAAAAAAAAAAAAGAGGAAAATCCTACAGTCACTCAGTGAACTAAGGTGGAACGCAAAGTGCTTAGAATGTTAAATTAAAAGTACAATTTTGAATGTAACTCCCTTATAGTCTCTTAATATTTCTTGACAGTACCTTGTAAAACTAAACATGGTTTAAAAATACACATTTCCAGTTCAGAAAAAAACCCACTGCAATGTAGAGTAAGAATAATCTTGACATTTTCTCCAGCAATTTCCTATTTGTCTGGAAGCACCGAGTTATCTATATGATCAGCTTTCCATGTTTACATGCAGGAGCCTACTAAAAACCATTACAAGTCAATATTCAACATGAGTTGTGCTTTACTTTGCAGACATTTTTAAAATCAGTTTCAGGTATTAGTGCAATAGTATCATCGTTACTCCACCCACTGTGGAGAACTACACAAGAAAATTTGTCAATTCAGGCAAAAAAAGAGAAATATTAATCTGTTCCTCTGCCTTTCACTGACCTCCATTATGCACCAAGGCAAAGGGGGAAGTTGAAGGAATAATTAGACCCCAGAGCCAATGTGCACATACGGTTATTTTACACCCGGTGCAAACCCAGTTACTTGCAGCAGGCTGGGGGCCAGGAGGACACTGCCTGGGGAGGAGTCTCCAGCTCTGGGCCTACAGGACTTCAACACTAGTGCCAAGGCTCCTGGGTTGGGAAGGTTACAAGAGATCCTGCATTTTAATATAAAGGCATTACAGCTTTCCTGGAAAGGCTACCGAGCAACACCTGCTTAGCACTATGTCTTCGGCCAGGCTGCATTCGCTCCCGTTTCTATTCCCGGCTTTCCCGTAGGACGTAGGCAAGGCCGTGCTTCCCTGAGGAGTCGTAACTGTCATAGTAGGGGAGCCCGACCCACTCGGGCGGGTACGTGGCCGTGCTGTACACGAAGCACTCCAGGACGCCGTCGGCCGCTGCCCACGCCTCCCCCGCGCCGCCCTTCCCTTCCCACTCCACCACTTGGATTCTCATCAGGGTGCGCTGGTACATGTCTGGGCAGCCTTCGAACTCATCCAGGAACTGCAGCATCTGCTCGTCGACGGAGTAAATCTCCCCAGCAACGTGATGGCCCGTCCCCGGGATGTTCAGCATGTAAGGAATGTTGTATTTCCCTGCAATCACCAGCGGGTACTTCTCCACCGTGTGGCCCCTTCCTTGGAATTTCGCTAGCCCTTTGGCCGTGTTGATCATGTGCTTGTAGTTGGGCTGGCCCTTCTTGAGTGTGCCATAGACAAAGACACGGGCCATCGTACTTGCAAAAGGAGCTGAAAGACAAAGGGGTACATTATCCATGGGGCCGAGGCCCTGGAGAGTCACAGCCCTGCCAAGACATCTCCTACACAAAAGGCTGTTCGGGTGAGTGCAAAAGTGATCTCCTAGTCCTACACCACATTTAAGTATCATACTCAATTCAAGTACCTTGAAACTTTTCAGACAAAAACTGCATCAGTGAAAAACAGACACCAGGAGAAAGTCAGCCTTTTGCAGTTCTTTGCTGTAACCAAATTACCTTCTCTAAGGAATCCCCAACATCATCTGATGCATCCCTGACCCCCATGAAAAGATCTAAATCTTCCTTAATTTTTCTCTCTCTCACTCTTATGGGAGCTGTGCTGCAGTGCGTGGTGTCGTGCTCAGAGACACCCCAAAAGCAAGCGTAACCTGGTGTTGAGTCATCTCATGGATGTGCTGATGGATTTGCAACGAGGTCCCACTTGCTGAGCGACAGACAAATGCTGAACAGCAAGCTGTGGGGCCAGGGAGAGAAACTGGAAGCCAGGGCTGCTGGCAGGCAGACCAGGTAAGGCTGTGCTCCTCCTCTCTTCCCCAGACAGATATCCCAAAGTGCTAAACCCCCCTCAAGTAGCCAGTCTGCACATGTGCAAGCCCACTCTTGAAAGCAGACCATGAACAACCATTTGTTTTATCTGTGAGCAAGAAACACTCAAAATTGGTTTAAAAGGGATAAAAGACTGGCTTTACTGAAACATAATTGGGGGAAAGGTACCTTCATAGCTTCTGCATTGTTTTTCACACTGTGCCTGGTTTATCCCCCATCATTTCTGTAGCTTAGAAGCAGTTCTTGCACTGTGATGTCTTCTCACATTTTACCTGTGGTCACTGACTGGGCAGAGCCTGCCTCCAAATAGCCACCAAACATCAGAGGAGCCTGTGCAGCTCCTCTTGGAAAGAGTGTCATTAAACAATGTATTTCAAGTTTGAGAAATCATTAAGAACAGAATCGAGGTAGAAATTTAATCTATTTTCTGCTATTTACTCTTATTTTAGTAAACTCTTAGATCAGGTCAGTTATCCAAAAGGGTGCATTTGCTGGCCGAGAGCAATGTTATTTAAAAATCCTCAGTACCAAGCAATTTCCCCTTTGGTGAAGTAAACAGTTTTTCTCTGTATCAAAATACAGCTTTCCAAGCAAAATCAGTGTGTGCCTTTATTTACTGGCAAACTGCTTTCACTTAGGGGAAAAAGAACACACTGATTTTTTCCCCCATATTTTATCAGATATACTTCAGAGTAATTTATCCTTCATGACATAAATGAGGTTTTTTCTTAGATGCAGCTCATTCCCTCACAATAAAAAGAGCATTAATATTCAGTTGGCCTGAGTCTCTTTTATAAGAAAAATCATTACCTTTCAGATTGTGTTTTGAATAACAAACACAGATCCTTCAGGAAGAAACTTGTCCCAGTGGGGATTGAGAAAGGATCAGAGTTAAGCATTGAAACATGCAATTAATTCCCATTAGGGGATTAGGGCACTCGTGTTCACTTTGAATCAGAAAAATGAATCGTGAATTAAATTGTTCACAACCAAGAGGTTACTTGTCAGAGTTAATAAGTTAAAAAATAAAAAGGGAAACCTAAAACGCACAAAAAAGCTCAATAGTTAGTGCATCTGTAAGAAAAAGATACGCTTCATTTCCATTAGACAAAAGCCTTGTTTCTACTGTACAGCTGGAGATAGGCTTCCAAAAAGTTTGCAGAGAAGTGTCATCATTCCTGAAATTGGTGAAAACAACTTCTCTGTTTCTGATGGCACAGCAGCTGGCTGTTGGGGAACATCACCCATTTAAAGAAAGGCACCCATCATCCCAGTGCAGGGCCCACAGAATTCAACAGCAACAAAGGAACTTGCTAAGCCAGGTTTGGACAAGTGTTTCTGATTTAGCCTTTGAGTAGATGGATTCAGCAGGCAGTACAGATGGAGATGGAGTGGGAAGCTGAAGTTTCAACCACAGTTTGGGTGGAGCACGAGGATGATGTCCTTGTGGAGCTGTGGCTCGTGGGCAGGTGGACACTGAACCCCCTGTGGCACTGCTGTGCCTCACAGTGGCCTTGTCGCTCACAGTGCATGGGCTGGGCACGACTTCTTGTTAAAAAAACCCCAACAATAAAGCCAAGCCCAGCCCTCCAGCCGAGGAGGGATTGAAATAAACTTGGTAATAACATTTTCTGATCGCTACTCCATATAAATAAGACATACACAATTTTCTGCACAATAAATCTGGTCTCCTGTGTGTCGTGTGCTCTACTGCAGAAAGGCTGTAGATGTATTAGCATCACTTAAAGCACTCTCAAATTCTGGGTTTTCAAAACAGTTTTAGCCACCTTGTGGCAGGAGAGCACAGAGCAGAATTGTATTTGAGGGTCATTTCACAGGCTTCCACTACACAGCTGAAAAGAGTTATAGACAGCACCCGCTCTCTGAACCACCAACAAGAATTTGCCTTTTCTCACTTAATCCAGTTTGACACTTCTTACCTTCACTAAACCACCTGAGAGGAAAAGAAAACCCACCAAAAACCAAACAAAACCCGCCCAGACTTACACTGAGTGGTAGCTGCCAGGACAAAACAAACCCATTCAGAAAGTACTTTCATGAAATATTCATACCACAATCATTAAAATTTAATGGCATGGGGAAACACGAGTGAAATTTGTATGTCATCTCTGCAAACTATTTCTTTTAGCTATGAAAGATGACCTGCCAAATCGCTTGTGGGATCAGTTACTAGTTGCTAGTAAGGCAAGATGTAAGGAGCAGAAAATAGAGGAACTGATTCAGGATCCCACAGGTAGATGGTATTGGGTGAAAAGTGGCTCACAACTGGTGCCAGCCAGGAGCCCAGGCTGCCACTTGGCATAAGCGCTGGTAGGGTGGCAGCACTGTATCCACATCCACCCTCACCTCCCAACAGAGTTCTGGGTCAGGGCTTTGGTTTTCCCTCTCGAGGCCCAACAGCTCCAGCACAGTGAGAGACGGGTGGGCGGCCACGCTCTTCGCTCCCAGGTTGTGCCCAAAACAAGACCTTGCTTCCCAAGTGGCAGCAGCAGCTTTGGAAAAAACCACTTCTTTTTTCAGCACAATTCAGACAATTACAGGACCCTAGGAGCTTCTTTCAAAAATAAAGCACAGCCCTGGAGTCATGCATTACGCCGGCTCCAGGGCTGTTTGCAATCATGGTCACAGTGGGTTTGGGAGAAAAAGTTTCAGCAAAATAAAACTCAAGTCAAAAAGTATCCATTTCTCTCACTCCATACAGTAACATTATTTTCCCTTGAGAAAAATTCTCTGCATTGGCTCTGTGACCAGATATAGTTACACATTAATTCTTCAGAAGTTTCTTTAAAACTGTAGGAAACAGGTGAAAAAACAAAATGCCTTGAACTTTAAACTTGAGCCCAGTCTGTTTGAATGAAGCGAGTTTTAAGGTCACTCTTCACTCAATGCTAACTTTCAAGAAGGACTAACATGCCAGAGAGGACTCCTGGGACCGCATCCTGTTGGTCCTTTGATGCTTTCATTTTGTTGCTTGCTATTTTCTTTATAGCACAGACAAGGGCTTCCTGCCCGGGCCGACCCCTTCCCAACCTTGCTGAATACCTCGGAAAAAGTTTATGGCAAGACACCTTTCTTACATTAACCACAGAGGCACCAGTGAAATGATGGCTCCTTTGAAATCAAGAGGTTACGGTCTCCTCGCAGCGGTCACTCGCTCTGAAACTGTGAGGTGCTGTTTTGTGAAAACAAACAAGAGTATTGCAGTAACCAGGGCCACGCTGGATGCTACTGGGCACTACCTGTGAAACTCCACTTAACCTCCTCTGCAGATTCTTTTCACTTCTTCCTTGGATAGTTCACATCCCCAAACCAACAAATACTCCTGCACTTAAACTGGAGTATCTTGTGAGGCATCAATCACAGCACTCCTCATGTGCCTTGTACCCCTTTGTCATCACAGCAAACATTTGCCTTTTGTCTGTTTGAAAACATTCCAAATCACTTTGTACTGCACAGAGAAAATTCATTAGATTAATTTTTATTAGTTACAGAAAGAGTTTATTCCCAAAGTGACCATTAGAAGGTCTCAAAGTGACACTCAGATAAAACCATCACATGCAAAAATATGCTAGGGATAGACTGGACATGCTGGACACAACATTAGACTGATTAACACACTAAATTTCTAGAGAGTGCCGAGACAGAAGGGGATTGCCAGTGCATCAGGACAAGAAAGCTGTCACATCAAGAGAATACTATATTAGTAAGTATGGACTGTTTTGTCCTAACATTAATCAGGTTGTGTGAGCAAAGGGACCTCAATTCAGAAATCTGTGGACTACAAAACTAGTTAGAAAGTGCTCAGGGCAGAGCACTGAGTCCAAGATTGTTTTACTTGGGCCGAGAATGAACCAGCAGGAGCTTTAAATAGGAGCTGATGAGATGGGGCATAATCACCTACAAATATGCGTAAAGGTTTTCATAGAAGAGACAGTTGATTCTTTGCATACATGAACAAAAAGCCAGCCAAAATTTTTTGCACGGAATCATTAGGCATGGATAGGAACAGCTTTCCAATTGTAAGAACAGACAGGGCATAAGAACAACCATAACAAATGGCCCCAAAAAAGCTTAAGGGCCCAGTGTCCCCTATGTGAGAATGGACAACAACAGATACCTCAGCATCAGAGTGCAAGAACAGGGCAAGGCGACACAGATGCACTTCCAGGCTTGGGTCCAGACCCTCCCCAAGTCAAGGTGATGAGCGTTGTGCTGTGTAAAGGCCTTTTCTTCCTGTGAGCTCTCACTCCTGTTGCGTCAGCAATGGCATCAGCAGCACAGAAGTCAACCCCAGGCTGCAACTGCACGCGTGTGCATGAGGCCAGATTACTGTGGGGTCTTTTCCTGATGCCTGCTTTCTTCATCTTCCTGAGTCAGGGGGCTCTGTGCACCTCCTCAGTGCCACCAGATACTTTTCCAGTGCTTACTCTCTTGCTGGCTGACAAGTCCACATGTATTTAACAAACCAAAAAAGCACTCTTTTTATGGGTTCTCTTATGGTTTTCCGACACAGAGAAACCAGAACTGAAATATTTGAGAATGGACAAACCATGAATTTATACAGGGATAGAAACCATGTCTCCTGCTTTGTTCACACTCCATTCTCCCAATGCCTTTTTGAGTATTATTGAACAACACCCTGATGTTTCAGAAGAACACAGCAATACCTCCAGCATCTTAGTCTTGAGTGGCAACCAAGGTGTGAAGTGTTTACTGAAAATCACTAAACTGTGGAAGCCTTGAAAACTGGAACTCTTGAAAACTTCAAACTATCATGGATGCTACAGTTAATCTTGCCTTAGAGAAAGGCAAGACACTAGATGGCTTCTCAAAATCCTACTCAAGCATGGTGGGTCCATATGATGCCGTTTCAAGTACATGACAATTTAAATTATATAAATAGAAATATCTCATCTTTGCACTTTTAGCATAGGTGCTTACACTGTTGTATCTACACAAAAGGAAGAAAAAAAACAACCCACAAGAATGGAGCATTAGCCTTAAATGCCAGATTGTTGTTACAGGGAAAAAGTAGAAAAACAACTTCTGATAGGGCAGCCCTGCTATGCCAATGGTGAATTTGAAGTGGTTTCCATCATTGAGATGCAGAACAGAGCCCAGTTTCAAACTGCCGACATCCTGAAACTCGGGACAGAGCCTGCAGCTTGGATGGGTTCCCTGCGAGGTCAGCACATTAATTTACATGCCAATACCCAGAGCGGTCAGTTCGCTGTTTTGGACCGAGAAGATCATCCCGGCCTGTGGAACACGGCAAACACTTTGAGTACCTAAGCATGGGAATGTGTTTTTCTACACTGAAAGGATGGCGAGAGAGAGAACGGGAAGAGAGAAAAGATGGGGTCTTGTGTGGGATCGTGAGGTGCCTTTCCACAAAGGAAATGAGGGAACAGCTGCACAATGATCCTCTGTGAGGAGGGGAGAGGTGCCCAGGTCATGGCACAGCACTGTTCCTTGGGAGTGCAAGTGAGCCTGGAAGGGAGATGTTTATAAAGCCCTGTCGTTGAGCAACAGCATCCTCCCTCTGGCAGGGGTGTGTGGCTCAGGAAGCCATCTTACGCCTTTGCTCCTGCTCCATGTGCGTGCTACGGCAGGGGCTGCAGGCACGGTGAGCTCTGCCCAGGCGAGACCCAGAGGTGCCTCTTGGGCCCTGCCTGTGGCTGGCTGGGATCCAGCCGCTGGACATCCCACCGCCTAGCAGCTCCATAGGCTGTAGCAGGATGTCTCCCTGGGATGAGCCAAGGTGCCAGAGCCCTACAGCACCATGTGGAGAGGTCACTGCAACACGACGCTGCTCACACCTTGCTAAAAACCAAATGAGAGCACAGATGTTCAGGGAACAAAATGTGCTCTGCTAAATGAGCTGAACCAAAAAATCCAGGTATGAATCTGGGAACAGTGACACGTTACCCTGCAGTATTTTTCCTCCAGAAATTGCTACCTACCCCAGCACAGACTGGCTACTAAAACACAAACCTTTGACCAATGTGGCAGAAATGAAACATCAGAAAAACCCAACAGACTTTTTTCAACCCATGATACCTGAGAAAATACAGGCTGCTTTAAAGGGTCAAAGAAAGGCAATTCATATTCATTTGCTGCATCCTCAGATACACATGCAAGGATTTTCTACAGAGCCATACTTTGCTTGTGAAGTGTTACTGGCCAACAGAAAAGGAGAGAGGAAGGTTAAAATCAGCTGTACTGGAGGAGCCACCAGATCTAAATGCAAACTTAATTTTAAATATTCCACCATAAAGAGTACAGATAGTGTGGGGTAATGGACAAGGACATTTGCTCTGAAGCAGGGTCATACAAATTTTGTGAGGTTCAGCAGGAGTAATGGACAATACAGAGTATCTGTACACACAGAAGTCACACTAACAGTAATACTTTTTAATGTATGTTACTAGGTAGCAATGGAAGAAGGAGAGGCCCTCCTTGCCATTTGGAGGACCACAGCTGAGGTTACTAAAGGTACACAGGAGCAAAAGTGGAGCTTTCTTTTTTTTAAGAAGGAAGGTTTATACCATCCTTTCAGTCTATGAATGAAATTTGTGAAAAAGCACAATATTTAACATGGGACATACCAGTAACTAAATAAATCAGCTCAACAGGCTGCCCAGGGAACTGGTGGAGTCACCATCCCTGGAGACAAAAAGAACCACAAACAGATGTGTATAATTAACTTCAATCCCACCAAGGCTTATCACTTCTCTTTAGAAATTAGTAACAAGTTTACTACAGAACAAGTAAGTCATAGATCATCATGAAAAGAGAATTAATGAGTTATTTCACTTGTCCTGTGTGGCAGGTCGGCCCCCAAGCTGCCTCCGCCCCCCTGGGCGAACTCCTTGCTAGGGCTGTCATGGACTCCGCCCTGGGATTGCGGGAGGCGTGCCCAGGGCTCTGACTCTGCCCTCTCTTCCAGCAAGTTCGGTTCTGTTATGTATATTATTGGTTACTTTGAATTGTACTCCACCCTTGTTTGTAGTTATTGGTTCTGTATGCTTATCCCCACCCTTTCCCTCTTTCCTTATTGGTTAACCTACCCCCTTTATAAGCCGGTGAGAGAAGTTCTGTAATGGCTGTTCCTCTCCTCCCTCCCGCTAGCCCTTTGCCTCGTCTGCCTCTAACTTTTACGCCTACTACAGTCCTGGTCTCGATTTTTGCTAAGAATGACTTGCAAATTCCTGCAATGAAGTCTGAAACATACCTCAACTCCTTCAGGAACAGGCAATGCATCCTTATCCCAAAGTAAATACATTTACTGGCCTCCTATCTTCTACGCAGAAAAAACAAATGCATATTCTGGAGACATCCAAAAAAGCCTGAAATTGCACTTAGCAAGGCACTGGAGTAATTGCCTTCAAATCCAAAAAATGTACTGACCAAATTCTCAAATATCTTCCTGCCTGGCAGAGTCAAAGACAGCAAGACAAGAAAACTTCAATTTGTATGTGTCCTATAAAGGATGTGTGGAATTAAATGTTTACTTTCTGGTAAAGAGTGGTTTGGTCTCTGATGCAGAAACAGATCATGTAGTCTAATGCAAAGTTTAACATAGGTCTGTAAGGTCTGTATTTAATGAAAAATGAGGAAAATCAGCTACACAGGCCCTTAAATCTTCTCCTGGAGTCACAAGAGTCTCACAAAAATTACTGTTAATGAAATAATTCCCTATCTCTACATATATATTTGCAATTGCAGATAAAAGCTATTTTGGTTTTATGATGACGTGTAAAATTTACTCTAATTCAAGGTCTCCTTGGCAGTGTCCAGAATGCCTGGAAGGAAGCTTTAATGAAGGGCATCTTATAGTAGGGGTAAGGGTGTAACAGGAAGGCATTACATAATATTGATCTTAATTCATATGAGACAATTATTTACAAATAAAATATTTAGATAAATGAAAATAGCTTTATACATGCTCTGTAGCCTCTTTTCAGTGACCTTTGAGAAGGAATTTCTGTGAGTAACTTGATGAAGAAAGAAGTACTGGAAGTAAATGAGAAGGGTATTAATATGAAATGTGGTTCTGAATGCAAAATGACACAGGTCAGTGTCATTAAACAACCTACTTTGACAAGGATAACACAGTGAACTTGGGGTCCATTATTTAATGAGCAGTGAAAATATCTCCAGTCCAAGTCATAGGGAAGAACCATCCATGAACAAGGAGTTAGTTAAGGGAAGATTATAATGGACTGTATTAAAATAAGAGGTGATAAGCACAGACAAGTTACCAGTCATATTCCTCAGGAATATGTTTTATTTCTTAGTACAGCAAGTAGCTGTGTGCCTACCACATCTGTGTGTGATGTATCTAGAGGAGCATCAGTTCATGCTACAGACATATGAGATGGCCTAAGAACTGTGTAATTGAAGCAAGATGGCTTTTAATGGTATGAAGTGCAAGAACATATGCCTGGGGACCGCAGACAAGAGCTTCTGGGGACTCATCGTTTGAAGGCAGGAAAGGAATCAGAATCTCTCAAGTTGGAAGGGACACATAAGAAGCATGAAGTCCAACTCCCTGCTCCTCACAGGACTGCCTAAAGCTGGCCCATATGACAAACAGCATTGCCCAGACTCTCCTTGATCTCTGGCAGGCCTGGTGCCATGACCCCTTCCCTGGGCAGCCTGTTCCAGTGACCAGTCACTCTCTTAGTGAAGAGCCTTTTCCTAATGTCCAATCTGAACTTCCCCTGCTTCACCCCATTTCCTTGTGTCCTATCACTTGTCACCAGAGAGGAGATCAGCACCTGCCCTCCACTGCCCCCCTTGAGGAACCTGTCAGCTGTGATGAGGTCTCCCTCAGCCTTCTCCTCTCCAAGTTGAACCAGCCAAGTGGCCTCAGCCATTCCTTGTAAGTCTTGCCCGGGAAGCCTTTCACCACACTGGTCACCCTGCCCCGGACACACTCTAATGGCTTTTGGGAAGGATTTTACTTCTACAGACCAGGTGGTTTCCATCTGCAATACGTTTCTGCATCATGACAGCATATAGAGCAGCTGAAAAGGACCTTTGAAAATTTTTTAAATAAAAATAACATTGTAGAGACATAAATCGTCCAAGTTACTTTGTGTGCACATCAGAGGAAACTCATATATTTTAAGGCATTGAAATATCTAGGAGAGCGTCCGACTACATCCATCCATCAATCTAGACTTTGTGCTGAGAAAAGAGGCATGACTTAGGCAATATTGCAATATAAAATGTTCTGAATGCCTCAAGCTACATCTTAAGATGTAGCCAATTTAGGACTGGAGCAGGTCCCAAGCAAAGGCGATTAAGCCTCAATTATAAATTAGCATATCCTCTACTGTCCTTTACTATCTCCCCACAACAGCCACCTTGCACACCCCAAACATGGGTCAAAATTTTGAGAAAAGAGGATAGCTAAACTGGTTACATTAACTGTCAGCAGACCAGGATGTACAGATTGCAGCATGGAAACGGAAACTGCCATTGTCCCCTGACCATGCCATGGGACATGAGGCAGAAGTGATAACGGATCACTACATTCCTGCTTTCTCAGGGTATGCTGTGGAAATAAGGCAACAATTCATACCTGCTGCTATTTTATTGGGATCCCACCTTTCCAAATAGGTCCCAAATACCCAGTAGTATGTAGGGTATCCTCCAATACACTCCCTCATGCTTTACTTTTTTCAGTTTCAGCGTGAGTGAACAGGATAAGTAGGACAGGAACAGCAAGTGCTAAAGCTTCTCTATCCTTCTCAGTGAAAAGTTTGCTCTTGCATTGGGATCAGCAGACATTTTCAACACACACTTCTCAGCACAAACTGATACACAATATAAAACCAACTGCTCTTCCTGTCAGCAACTTTGCTGCTACTAAAGTTAATTTACAAGCACCACTTATAATTTATTTTTATGCCACGACTAAAGAGAACAGCCTCCAGTAAATACCATGGAGAGGTCAGCAACACGCTTCTAAAAAGACTGGTTCCACTGAAAGGTCTTGGTTCATAGGAAATACAGCCTGGGATTTTCAAGACATAGTTCTGGATGAACACTGGTACACCTTCACACCAAATGCATTTGACAATGAAAAGCTGAAATAAGAAGGGATGATTTTACAGATTAAGTAAATAGTGTATTTTTGGAGTTAAAATGATGCTACCTGAAAAATATTAAAGATAAGCATTATTCACACAATATTGAAAATGCCCAAAACATTATTAAATAACTTCTTAGTCCAACTTGGCCATAGAAAGTTACATTTCAGCTCTTGAACTAATCAATCACTGTCCTCCCAGTGCCATTCTCCCCACCCAAATACTGTGCAGTACAGCACTTGGGCAATTCCCAATGCCCAAACACTGGAATAATGTTATTATTCTGAACAGCATTTCTCCCAGACTTGACAGTATCTAGGGACATCTGTAAATCTCAGTAAATTTCACTTCTGCATTCCTTAAGCAAACACTCACTTAGTGATGCTAATTAACTGAGAAAAAATTAAATAATATAATTAGAGAGCCAGATGTAGATCAATAAACATTACTTAAAACACAGGAAGAAGAGAAACCACATGACATTTTAATTTTGTCCTTTTGATATGACTTAAAAGACAGGTAACGATCAAATAACTTTGACTTTCATCACATGAACAATTCTTTCAAAATAGATAAATTACTGTCAAATTACAAACCCTCACTAGCTCACCATTTACCCCACGATAACTATCAATTAGTAAAGGCATGCTTCTGAATACATAATGCATTACATTTTTTACTTTCAACACCTGGTGTCACCAGAATAACACCATATATTTCAAAAATGCTCTGCAGTGGTGTGTATGCTTTGATTTTTAGGGCAGCAATACTTCAAAGGAAATGGATCCGCAGAAAATTATGGCAAGCAATGCACACAGATTATTTTTTTGATTAATTGATACATTATCAGTTAACTGACCATGGCAGGTCATTTTAAAAATGAGGCTCAAGGTGTCTAAAAGCCTTCATCCCTTAGAAAAGGTCAAAAAAGGCCTGAACAAAGAGAAAATTTTGCTGTATTTCAGTATTTCGAGCAAGCTAAATCCTAAACCTTTTTTTGCAAAAAGGCTTTAACTGGTGATTTCTGCTACACCAGAATTTTGCTAATTGAAGTCAATTTTTGTAGGGGCTAATCACCACCTTTCTGACCAGTCTAGGGCTGTATTAATTGGTTATTATTACAGTTCCACTGAGAAAAGACAGAGGGAAGTGATTTTGATTGATTATTGCTTGAAGCTCCTTGGATCCCCAAGACACTAAATAAAAAGTTAAATATCAAAGAAGATTTAATTAATTTTAGTCTCTCCTTCTTTCCACTCTATCAGCAAGATAGAGCCAATAAAAAATTGACAAATTAAAAGAAAATTAAAAGAGTCAGAACTGGTGACCCTGTATTTTTTTAATAAGAAAGTACATGCATTTATTTATTTGCTCTAATCTTTAGATAATGGGCATAAGAGAATGAAAACTTTCTCAGCTCTTGATTCTTATTCCAAAGCCCAAATGGAGTGATGGCTGGCAGTCAGATTAACTGGTATAAGATTTAAATTATGTTTTTTTTTCTTTTAATAAAGCCTTTCAAATAAATCAGTGAAAGAATCCTGAACTCTTGGGGAAAAAAAAAAAAGCCATAAGCTTGTTATACAAGAAAGATAGAAAATACTGTACTATAACATATGAATGCAATATTTCAGAATCAAAATGTTTATTAGTCTCTATTTTGGCAGAAAATTCTGAATCAGAAAAAGAGGAAGACGTGATTAAGATATTTACAATTAATTTTGTAGAAACATACTCAGACTTACATTTCCCTTCCACTAGTTATGCATGGGTTTCCTACAGCAGCCTTTCCAGTAGCCATACTGTCCGTCAATACTTTTTCAGTTAAGATAGAAGCACTTCCATAGGTACAAGTTTTCAGGTTTTAATGCAACCACTGTGGATTCTAAAGCTAGAACAGAAAGGCTAACCCTGATATAGGAATTATTTTCAGGTGAATGCATATCAAGGATCCACAGACAATGTTTGGAGGAGCTCCCTATGTGCCTGGCAAGGCACTTACTGCCTCTAAACCCATCTGTGGGGCCAGCTTTTTGATGCCAGACTTCCAAATCCCCTGAAAGGAAGACCAACAAGCAATAAAACCTTGAATAATGGTATCAAATAACATCAACCCATATAAAGAATAAAACAATTATGGAAAGCAGGAAAAAAGCTTAAGCCTGAGAAAAGGGATGCAAGTCACTAAGAAAAAGTAGCTCTTCTCCTAAATGCTTGATTTAAACAGATGTTAACATAAATTAGTAATTTTTAAAGAGGCTGCCTAAGTCTGGTGGACTAACCAAGTTAGACAGGTTTTACATGCAGGTTTTGTTTATTATAACACTTGCTCTCTTCAGCATTTCAGAACAAAAACCCCCAAAACAAAGGGAAAAAAAAAAGAAAACTCAAAACCAAACACCAGTAGTTTTCTGTAAAACAAGGTGTCAATTATTCTAGGACTTCCTACCCCCTTATCCCTTTTTAAAAGGGAAAACTAACAGAAAAAAGTCTTAGAGGACCCTTTTCTCCCAAAAGATACAAGTATTCAGTGGTCACTGACTCAGAATGTGCTTACATGCACAGAAGCAGAAGAACAACTGGTAAAGTAATACACAGGTCACAAAGGTTTATCTGCAGCTGCTCAGCAGAGTGGCCTGGTGTGCTCTCCACGTCCTCCTCAGCGAAGAGGGTGAAGCTGATGAGCAAAAGACTGCTCAGGCAGACCTAGGGGACACCACTTGGATGGAGATACCCATTATTGCCACTGTCAGTTCCTATGGAAGAAAGAAGGGATGCAGACCTTTTAGTAATAAAACCTAGTATTTAGAAAGCACACAGAGGCAGTTCCCCATCTCTACAGCTGGTAAGATGTGCAGATGCCAAAAAGCAATCATCTGTCTTGATCCATACGAGTTACTTTGTCTTGAACGTGGTAGAACTTTTGACACTGATATTGCTCATGATACTCCCACAAGCAAGCTAGAAAACCAGGATTTAACAAGAACTGTTGGTATTTAGATAAAAAAGAAAAACCCCAAAACTGTTTAGAAAGACTACTTAATATTTATCAGAGGTTCATCTCAAACTGGACATATGCTCAGAATTTGTTATGCTCATTCCAGTAGCAGGGAAGCACCAGTAATGGAAATACTCAAGGATGTGAAAGATGCAGGTAACATCCTGACTCCCAGGGCTGCCCTCAAGGCTGAGACAGTCACAAGCCCCTGCACAATCGCTGCTCTGCAGCAGTGGTTCAGGTAAAGGCAGTACAAAGTTCTAAAATTAAGCCAGGAATAATCAGCAACATAAATAAAATTTGGGGAAAGATCAGATTTAACAGTTACAATGATCATGAACTCAACATGAGTTAACAACATGGTACAGCTGGAAAAAATATCCTGCTCTAATCTGGCCACAAATTGAGTAGCATGTCCAGCTTTGAGCACTGCATATAAAGTGATCAGCTGGACAGAGAGTAATCACAGGTCAAGAAACCAAAACCTATAGAAGGAAACAATAAAAATAAAGCCTGTACTGTGATCATTTCTTTTAGAGAAAATACGGTCCTGCCTTTAAGAATATGAAAAGATACTGGAAGAGAAAGGGGCTGTAAGCTTCTTTCCACATCTACTTCAACAGAAGAACCAATAAGCTCACATTCCAAAGATGGACATTAGAAAGGCTAACCACCTCCTTATAAGCAGGTTGCCTAGGAAGAGCATAGATATTTAGCTTGGAAGGTTAGGAATTCTTCACTAGTGTCTATCCTCAACAAAGATAGCAAGACAGCAAACCTCTATCAGAAATAACAGTGCTGCTGCCAAACTCGCCTTTTGTCAAGGAACTGGATGAGATTAGCTCTCCTTTAAAAATTAAACATAAAAGGCAGTTTGATTCATACGCTATGCATGGAAGGGAGCACTGGACTCATGGAGACTGCAAGAGACCGATTCTGAGGTCTAGGCATTGGATTCCCACTACCTCAAGGAGAGGTTTCTAGTCCAGAACCCACTTCCTGCCTCTTTATAGATGGTACATATGCAATTACCTGATTTTTCAGATTTAGTTTCCCAAATAGTAATAACCCTGAAAAGCAAATGAAATGGTGGATTCCCACCCCTTCTTAATCCATGCAGTGCAGGAGCATACACTCAGAGATTCAATCCTGAGGTGCTACACTGAGCACTTTCCCCCTCCACAGATCTTGCATTGCTTTCTGCACTGTCATCTAGCTTCAAAAGGCCAAACAGGACCAAACGCCCCTGAGGGATGTGGGGTAGAACCCTTAGGACAAAGGGCATGAATCTAGTTTTTCTACTTCCTAGGAGATCACAGAATCACATGCTGAGTGGGAAGGGGCTGATCAGGATCCTTGAGTCCAACTCCTGGTCCTGCACAGGATACCCCAAGAATCACACCATGTGCCTGAGAGTGCTGCCCAAATGCTTCTTGAACTCAGGCAGGCAATGGCACAGCCAAAGATGGTTAGTCCTGCAGCTGGCTTTGGCTGGATCTGGCACACACAGGATATGTCTGGCTCCAAGGCAGAGAAGTGCGAGCCCAGCCATACATCTTTGGCTGATAAAAGCAGCGAAAGAAGGCAAAGTGCAAGAACAACCAAAGCCTCTGCCATCACGGCTCAAGAAGAGGTGCACAGCTCACAGGTACCATTCCCACTCTGAAGCTTCTGCTCCCCAGATAAAAAGCTACACACACTTGTGCCCTTCAGGCTTCCAAGAAAGCCATCCTGGTTTACCTATGCTACATAAAGGCCACTATAAATCTGAGTCTACAAAATAACCCTTCTCTTGGTTGTGTCTATTTTTCATCTCAAAAACTGTTTTTAGATCATGGATATGAGACCTTTTAATCCCAAGTAGTTCTGAAATAACTTCTATTTAATAAAGCTTTTAAAAATCTAAATTATATTTTGTTTATAGGTATATAGATTTTATTTGTTCTATTGGTAGCATGCTGGTGCGGTACATCACCTTGATATGGGACCATTAAAAATCAGTACCCTCATGCAGTTTTCTTCTAAGGTGCTGATGTGGCAACTGTAGATAAGATACACTGCTGTTTTTCTAGACATAAAGTAAACAATTTTACTCATACATTTGTTCACCCACTGCGTACGTGATTCACAGGTGAACTGCTGCACGTGCATGTGAGTGTAATCCAAAGCAGCGTCACAGGCTTTATCAAAAGGAACAACGTAATCTAGTACATGTTTCTTACACAGCTATGTGATTGTATTGCGGTAGCTCAGAAAACATGCTGCAAAAGCTGCACCTGCAGCAGCTTTGCCCACAACACAAAAACAATCAGAGCTGGGATCCAAGCAGAGCTGTCTAAGTAAACAATGAAATTGTGCGTGCTGTTAATACTGAAGAGTGTTTACAAATCACAAATGTAGAAGATTTGTGGGGAGTTTATTCCTATTAAGAGATAAAAATCATCAATCTTAAGAGTAACAGCTCCACTGTCACTGAAAATATTTCCTAACACTTTTCCCTAATTAAACTCCCAAAGCATCATACTACCTGAAGTAAAAATCCAGCTGGTAACATAGTTGGGCTGATGGTTGAATGGGATGGCATAGAGAACCACAGAGGGGTGGGGCAGATGTCAAATAAATAATCCATCCCATATATAATCCCAAAAATTAGCCCAATAGATTAAGTTTTGATCTATCTAATGTCAAACCAAATTACCTGATGTGGCAGCAGGGTCATGAAAGACAAATTACCCTAAAGGCAATATCATCTGCTCCTTCCTTCTAGTACCATACCTACCAGGTCTGGTGTCTGCTGCACCACTCTGCAGACCCTGCTTAAAATCTAGTTGCAACAATATTGACAGTCAGTCACAAAACCTTCTCCCAAAAGCACCCCAAACCCAATCAAAATGTTTGACAAACCTAGAACTGAAAGGTCAGTCATGGACTTAATAATTTTCTCAGTCTGTCATAAGATTGAAAGCATGAAGTTATATCAGAAGAATAACTACAGTTAACAAAATTCAAAACTGAAATGGATCACTATGTTAGTGAATAAACACTTCCCGTGTTCACAACAACTGCAATAATAATAAACTACTAAAGACAGCCAAAATACAGAGCCTGATTTGAGTTTCCACCTAAATCAACACTGAAACAGAAGTTACAGATAGGACATACAGACTACAATCTGACAAATTAAAGATTAAATGATTTTGTTATACAGAAATTAGGAAGAAAATTTTCAAGTTCATCCTGTACAAAATTAAAGATATTTGAAGCCCTCCATTAATATAGTAAACTGTCACTAAGCATACTCAATTAAAAGATATAGTAACTACTAGCAGTAAAAGAACAGACTAGATGAGCAGATGGATCCAGATATATTTTGACCTAAATTTCGTGATATTTTGACAAGATAAATAAAGGTAAATATAAACAAGAAGAACAGGGAGAGGAATAACCAGCCAGTCAGGATATCTTATTAAGGAGCCTCACACTATAAAGATGAAAAAACCACTATCAAATTATTTTCTTTCTCTGCTCACCTGCTTGTCTTCTCCAAGATGTTTTGTTTCTGTTAAGCAGGTTTCCTGAAGCTGCCCATAACCACATACATATTCACATTAGTGAGAGATTCATTATGCCTGGAACCACAATCACAAAATAAGGCCCACTGCCTTAGGACAGTTTAATCAAAGGAAATAAATAATTAACCTGTAATATAATTTAAATCTCTTAAATGTTGATTTTCTATGCTCATTCTCTCTTGAGTTGACCCCTGCTAGAGATAACAGTTAAGAGAACTGTTTCTAGCTACAGAGTCCACAGAAAGCCGAGATTCTTTCAGAGCCCTTCATATCACCTTCCCTTTGGGCATTCTCCCCAACCAGACAGTTCCTAAGCATGTAATTTTGTGTTACTTATCATGTTTGAAATGAGTTTTAGAAAGCTTCAGTAAGATTTGGCCTGTGGCTGGATTCATATTCCAAAAGTTTTCATAGCAGGTATATTTGAACTACATCGCAGCAAGGACTGCAGCCTTGGAGCGGGTTAGTGGTTTGATGTGTGAAACGTGGATGTGCATGGTAAGCATCCCACTGGGACTTATTCCCTACGTAATTTTCAGCTAAGGCAAAATCAAGCCTGGGGCTCCACTCCATAAACTGTGTTGAAACATTCCTCTCCATTCATACAGTTTGTCAGTTATTTATACATTTTAGTAATATAGTGCAGGCGGAGCTCAGTGCAATCTCATCTAAATTTTATTTAGTTGTTCTCCTATGCCCACATCCCAGCATAATACTTACCAAACATGATTCTTCACACCTCACAAGAAGCACCTGACTTTCAAAGCACTGCTTCACAGTACTTGATGCCACACTCCATACACGTGCTGTTCGGCATCTCCTCTCAGTAAAAATATTCTGGAACACTGAGCTCAGATTCGTACTTATTCTACAGAAAAATCTAAGTTTTGATGGCTTCACTACAAAATGCCTCAAAGAAGACCAATACTAATTGATATACACTCAAACATATCTGAAAGATGACATTCATTCCAAGATTACAGTTTCTACACAGTTATTTCTAGTAATCTTCTCCCCTCACTTTCCTAACCTCTGTAGGCTTGTCCCATCCTCTTCAGAGTTCTTCGTTTGCCCTAAGATGTTCTTCAAGCCACAGTTTTCCTTGAGCATCTGTGCAGGTGTGTGGTCAGGGGAATAAGAAACTCTAAAGCCTATTATCCTTCTGTTCCTGTCTATAAACCCAAGACCATCGCTCAGCTGACAATCATGGCAAGCATATTTTTTTTCATTCCTCATCTGATCATCTGCACCCAACTGCTATTGCTTAAAAATCTTTTCTTCAGTTGTCTTCAGTTCTTCCACACACATATTCTGGTGAGTTTATCTCTCAACAAGTCCTACTGTGAGCATAAATCTGATTGCAATGATAAAAAATCCAAACCTAGTATTTTTCTCTTAAATTTGTTACAATGGATGCTTATGTTATTAAACCCCTTCTCTAGACTCCTAATATTTTTCCTCTTTTTCCATGAGCTTTTCACAAAACCCATGAAGGATCCCCATTTTTCCTCAAGCTGAAATACAAACAAGAACCTGCTGCCTCGTACAATAATGTCCTCTCAGTCCAGGTGAGCTGGGTTGCGTGAATCCCCACAATGAGTGTGTATTCCAGCACTCATTCCACATATTGCCATCATACAGTCTTTTATTCCCTTGTGCAAAGGAAAATACATAAAACCAGAGGCCAAAAGAATGTCATCACAAAACGGAGACAAAAGTTAATGCAGGAGGACATCACCAGGTCTACCTGTCATTCAAAACCACTGCAAACACCAGTCCTCCAACAAAAAAAGCAGAATAAGACCCTTATTTCTCACTCACTACTTAGAGTCTCACTTCCAAGATCATTTTTCTCAGCAATGTTTTGAAGAAAATTGGTTTGTTTCTATTTTCCTTCCAGCTTCCAGTATTACTGTATATGTGTACTGTGCTTCTCCTGATGGGAAATAATCTAACCTGTTACCTTTGATTTCTAGAGAAATTCACACATTCTGAGATCCAACCAAGAACAAAACTGTTGTTTACAGAACTTGCAGGGGATAGAAACCATAGCCATAATTAAAATTACATATTGATTTTAGGGATAAAGTTCAGTGTCCTTACCCTAGCCCCTTAAACGTGCAAATTAAACAACAAACACTTGGGTTCAATTAAAAGAATTCAGAAAGAATGCTACCAATAGCTTCTGATGAGCCAGAGGGTAGCATTCACCTCACTTTAATTTTCTACAGTTTGGAATCTAGGCTGGTCACTCAGGCTTCACCAGTTGGAGCAAAGAGATGTGAGCTGCATCTCTTGCCAGCAACTACAAATGAAATGCACATTTCAAATGCAAGTTTGTCATCTAAGGAAGCAGACTAAAGAGGGGGGCAGTGCTGAGGTACAAACTCATGATTCTTATGAGTACTGTGTGTCAGTAGAAACAATAAAACCTTAGTTATTGAAAGTCCTGTACATAAACTGGTCTGCTCACCAGAAGGCAAAATGTATTAACTGACATATTTCACTAGTGTAGACAACCTTTAGCCCCTGACATGCAAATGTGGCAGTAGAGGTACAGGCTGAAACCCAGGATATCACAGAATGGGTCAAGTTGGAAGGGACCACACTGGGTTACCAGATCCCACCTCCCTGCTCAAGCAGGGCTGTCCTAGGGCACGTTTTACAGAATTGCATCCAGATGGTTTTCAAGTATCCCCAGTGAGGGAGACTCCACAACCTCTCTGGCCAATCTGTTGCAGTGCTTGGTCACCTGCACAGTAAAGAAGTTCAACTTCATGCTCAGGTGGAACTTCCTGTGCATCAGTCTCTGCCTTTTGCCTCTTCTGTCCTATGGCTCAGCACCAATGAGCAGAGCCCGGCTCCATCCTCTTGGCACCTTCCCTTCAACATTGATAGACATTGACTAGGTCCTCTCTTAGGTGTCTCTTCTCTAGGCTAAACAGGTCCAGATATGGAGAGCTACAAGGGAGAAACTATAGAAGATTTGAGCCCAGATCAGCTGTAAAAAAATGTATTTTGGAGAAAAGTCTTTTATACTACCATTCCAAAATACTACCGAAATTGTGCATGATACTTTTACCAGAAAGTAACATAATGCCAACAAGCATTCCTGACAGTTGTGGAATATATAAGTAAACAGCAGGACTTCTAGACATGTGATAAGAAATTACTATCTGCATCTGCTTCCTCATTAACGGGAAAGCTACAGCCCTGACTGCTGTTGGAACCCCAAGATTCAGACAGAAAGGCAGTACAGCAGTCAAGATGATACAGTTTGGAATCCACGTTTCCTCTGATGTCTCAATGATTTACCTTACACATGCTTACCCTAGGACTCAAGAACCTACCTCGCTGAACAAAGCAAGCAGCCAAAGCAGCAAGCATCCTGCACTGTATTAATGGGAACACAACCAGCAGATTAAGGGGAGTGATGATCTCCCTTTACTTGACACTGACTAGACCACACCTGCAATACTGCACCGACTTTGGGGCCCAAAACAAGAAAAAATATGGACAAACTGCAGTGCATTCAGACAGTCATGGGGCAAGAGTACTTGCCCTGTGAAAAGCAGCTCAGGAAACAGCCTGTTCAACTTGAGAAGAGAGTGTTTTTGATTGACCTAATAGCAGTCTTCCCATACCTGTGAGGAGGTTATCCAGAAACACAGCCAGGCTCTCCACAGCAGTGCATGTCAGAGTTGAAAAGCAATAGGTATAAACCAAAATAAGAGAGGCCTCAGCTTGATTCAAGGAAAAGGGTTCTCATGATACAGTCAAAAATTGAAGCAAGCTGTGCAGAGGTGTTGTGAAGTTTCTATGCCTATAGGTTTTCAAGACACATTGGATAAAATGCTGAGCAAGCTGGTCTGGCCACAGAGACAACCCTGCTTTGAGTAAGGAAGTTACTCCCCAGGGAGTGACTCCCCAGGTCCCTTCCCACCTGAATTTTACTGTGATAAAAGTTGTGAGTTGCATCAGGCTAGACAAAATGAGGGGAGAAAAAGAAGATAAAGAAACTGGCAGTTACTCTGGTATTATTTGATAGCATGTATTTTTCAAATTGCAGCATTGTCCTGTAATACAGATACTCTCACACAGCTGAAGCCTGGCACAGGCAGGGTGATCTCCCTTTCAGTTAATAGCAACACACAGCACTGGGAAAAAAACAATGCTTGAGGGAAAGGATGAGAAAAAGCAATTCCACGTGACCAAGAACTTCTGTCAGAATGTCAGCAATACAATGGTAACCTGGCTGTTAGTAAAGGTCATGAGCAATTACAGTCAAAATGCTGCAGAGAGAGGTGGTTATGTAGGTAATACCAAGTGAAAAAAGGTGTCTTGTAAGACAGAGAAATCAGGAGTGACAATGATATTGAGTATGTTTTCTCAAGATGTTGAGAGCAAATAGCTGACACACTTAAAGAAATCACAGTGGCCAAGAATCTTAATGTAAAGGCCATTCTTGAACAACACGGTAATGGTAAATCAATACGACATGATATTATCCTGGTGCAGTCTCAGTCTGTCCCTCTTTAACATTAACTGGAAGTGGGGAAAAGAGAGCTGTATCTGACATGGTCCATAAAATGTAATTAAACCTTTGGAGTGAAAAAGAGCAGAAAATTCTGGATAGCTACAGATTTTGGGTTAAGAACAGTGATTTACCACTGCCTGAATAGTTCAGTTTCTAATGAAAAAAGGTATTAAACATCCTCTTTAAAGAGACAGAATGAAAAGGGTATTACATTTGCTAACTCAATGACATGACTGGGTCCATCCATTTCCCATCTCTTACTCAATTATCTATGTAATACTTACCTCTTCTGTCAGAATACTGCAAAAAAATCTATTGAAAGATGAGAAAACAAAAGGTGGCATCAGTTCATATAGAAAATGCATTCTGTTACAGCAGATGCTCTCTGCTTCACCAGTTCATGTCACTTAAAATGTCATTCAAGTTTCACATTCAATTCTACTTATATCAAAAGAGTTATGAAAATTATTTGACCAGTTTTAAGTTCAAGGAACTTTTAGAGGGTGAGAAACATACAAGAAAACTTGAACAGAAAAGTGCATTCTCAAAAAAACCCCAAAAAAAACCAAAAACCACAGTGACATGTAGTCTATTTTTCTTCTACCAACAATAACTATTAACAGTGTTTATGATCACACAGAAAAATAATTTGGCTAATCCATCAGAGAATAAAAGTGTACCAGAGCTCGTAGCAGAAGGCAAATCCCACAACATACCCCTGGAATTTATTCTCTTATTTCACTTCATGACACCCCCATGACTACACCTTTGTGCCTGTATCTACCTACACTTGCATATACACATTGTGGACCAGGCAGTCACATAACCTCATTTCCCTGAAGTTCCCCAAGAACAAACACAACCAACAACATGAAAAAGTGAAGCAGAACTGTCAAAAACCAGTTACATCTTACATCAGCAGTCAGACAAAAGTAATTTCCAAGAGGAGACTTCTTTTAAAACAGACAGCTGGATTACTGTTGGGAGTTATGAGAATGTACAGACAGACTTGGAGCAATGGGATGGGACCTTTGAAGGTCACCTAGCCCAGCCTCCCACACAGAGCAGGGCTAGAGCCAATGCGAGACGACGCTTTCCAAGCCAAGAGGCTGTGCTCAGCAGAACTGTGGGTGGCAGAGACAGCAGGATGTTTGGTGAAAACCAGGCCTGGCTTGTGCCCTCTACTCTCCAGAGGCATCTAGATTTCCATGTCAAAAATCAGCCAAGGAAAGCATGAACTGACATGGTGATCCTTTCTAAGGGATAAAAAGGAGAGGCTGCAGTAAATAAAACACTCCAAGCAATATTTCTAGCCTGAATGACAGGAGAAAATGAGCAAAAGAAAACTGATCACATGTATAAAGTCACCAAAAAGAAAAGCTGTAAGGAGTAGATGACATGACACGTACCAACAACATGACACACTCCCTTCCGTGATGGAGCGAAGCTCTGTTCATTATTCCAGTGGTCTCAAAACAAACTCATGAACAAGCTCAAAGAAACTTGCTTGCAAAGCTGATGGCAGAAAACCACGGTAATTTGGAAGGTGGGGAGCAAACAGGCTGCAAGAACCCAAGGAAAATGAAGTGTGATGCACATATCAAGAAGTTAATATTTGTCAGCAGTTGGGTGCAGATTTAAAAACATTAGCAATGCATGGAGAGACCATTTTTTTTGTTTTCTTTTTAACATGTAACATCCTTGACAATTCAGGTTTTGAGACAAACAGTAAAAGAGACATCTGTTCGGTTTAGCTTTTATTTAACCATGGCAGGAAAAAGCTGTTCTACACTTAGATAACAAGACATGCTAGCGTTCATATGACTTTGACAGCTATGATGGAGCGAGGGCAGGAGACAAATGCTAGCTAAATATACATTAGACACAGTCTAGGTTTTTAAGGCTTTTCCCCAGAGGAGGAGAGAAGAATTATGAAAATTTGCCCATTTTTTGTTCAGAGAAGTGAAATTTAAAGGCTCTCTTAATGGCCTTTGTCACACAATGAACAACTTTAATTGTCAAGAAATTGCTTTTCCAGGTTGACTGCCTGCTTAAACTAGAGACTGTATAAAACAAGTCCACTCCTCACAGACTTCTACGTGAAACAACTTGGTCATGGTGGTATTTACAGTTGTGCCTCTTTATATTAAGCTCTATAGAAGTTGCTATCTTGGTATTTTCAAGGCATGGCAAAAATTACAGAAGCAGCAAATTAAAAAATTCGTGAAGCAAGAAATGAGGAAGTTAATTGTCTGGAATTAACACAGATATAACTAAATGAACCTTGACCCAAAACGAAAAGACTTACAAAACTCTATAATGGAAAAGGATACAGAAAAGGTGGGAGACAAAAATTCCGAGAAGGATTTAAAAAAAACAAACCAACCCACAAAAACCAACCCCCCCCCCGCCAAATTCTGGTCCAAGCAGGCAAAAAGGTAAGCGCTCTGAAATGTTATCTTGTAAGGATATACAGTTATACAGTCATGGAATGGTGTGAGTTGGAAGGGACCTTAAATCATCTATTTTCTATCCCCGCCGTGGGCAGGGGCACCTTCCGCTAGATTCTGCATCTATGATACCTGAACTATTTCCTTTCCTTTCTCTTGTCCCTCTAGTTTAGGTATTGGCTCTTCAAATACAAGTCACTAGCCCATCACAAGGGCAAAGGTATGTTACTAAAACGAATATTTGGATTATACTAAACAAACACTTATATTTGGAAGATGAGCCTGAGCACCTGAAGAGCGCAAGGTGATCACCCCCTTGGCCGGTCCAGCGCCACGGACAGCTGTCC
>VZRL01003126.1:22415-79116 GCA_013397895.1 Origma solitaria | reverse complement strand
GCCTGCCCGGGCTCCCTCCCCTGCGGCCGGGCCAGCGCAGGGAGTCCGGGCCCGGGCCGGGGGTGAGCCGGGGTGGCTGGCCGGGGAGCCGGCCGGGCTGCCAGAGGGATGGGTCGTGCTTGGCGAAAGCAGCGGCCTGGCGGGCCCGGGGCCGGGAGAGCGGGACACCCCGCGCCCGCTGCCAAAGCAGGAGCAGCGCCCGGCGCTCCGGGAAGGGCTGCTCCCGAAACCCGGCCTCGCCTCCTGGAGGCCGCGACAAACGTGCCGTGCAACTGCTGGCAGCCAATCTGGCTTTTAGTGAACCTTTAAAAAACCCCTTATTATTTTATAAGCGCTGTTGACCGCTCTGTGGGAAGGGATTTTGGCTGCAGGCACAGACTAGTCTTGAGCCTGCTGAAGCAGGAGTTTTAAACTCGGAGGGTGCCAAGTGCCTGTTTACCGCCTTTGCAGGCAGCTTCCAGTTCCCAGCCGAAGACTCGCTCAAGCTGGCTCCGTAGGGATCAGTCTGCTCTTTAGCAAAGTATGTGAAGGTTCCACACAGTAAAATCACTTTAAAGTGAATGCATTGATTGGAGGAATAAGAGTGAGATACCCTTTTTACCGGTGCTGTAGAAAGGGACCTGGGGGCCCTGGTCAGTGGTGAGTTGAACATGAGTCAGCAGTGCCCTGGCAGCCAGGAGGGGCAATCTGTCCTGGGGGCATCAGGCACAGCATCACCAGCTGGGCAAGGGAAGGGATTGTGCCGCTCTGCTCTGCACTAATGCGGCCTCACCTTGAATATTGTGTGCAGTTTTGGGTGTCACAATATCAGAAAGATACTAGAGAGTGGCCAGAGGAGGGCTCTGGATATGGTGGAGGGTTTAGAGGAGAAGCCGTATTGGGAGCAGTCTGTTCAGCTTGGAGGAGACTGAGGGGAGACCTCACTGCAGTCCACAACTTCCTCATAAGGGGAAGCAGAGGGACAGACACTGATCTCTCTTCTTTAGTGACCACTGATGGAACCCAAGGGAATGGCCTGAAGCTGTGAAGTTGTGTCAGGGAAGGCTTATGTCAGATATCAGAAAAAAGGTTTCTCAACCTAAGGATGGTTGAGCCCTAGAATAGGCTTCCCAGGGAAGTGGTCAGAGCATGAGCCTGACAAAATTCAAGAAGTGTTTGGACAACACTCTCAAGTGCATGGTGTGACTCTTGGGGATGGCCCTATGCAGGGCCAGCAGTTGGACTTGGATGATCCCCATGGATCCCTTCCAACTCAGGATATTATATTACTCTCTCTGCACTGTACAAGCACCATTCTGTAGCCTGGTTATCATTTTAGAGACTGAATCAATTAGTTAAGTATTCCATCACTTTCTTCAAGTGCTGCTGTTTTTCATTTGTTTAGGCACGCACATTCAACATCAATACACTCATGCTGAATCAAAATGTTGAACTATTACTCTAAGAGGAAGAATGTCTTCCTGTAAGTCAGGTACTAGTCTGCCAGGCCCATTAGGTTTTCTTCCTAGCTTGTAGGAGAACCCTGATTAAAAAACTTATTACAAAAAAAACCACCATTGTCACAAAATCTATGCAAAAAAAGATAGCAAAATGCAGATTTATTTCATGGCTTCATTAGAAATGTATTTACTTCCTGCTCAGCTGAAAATAAATTGGAACATACCATTCGCAATCTAAATGATTAACACTACATAAAAAAAGTTCAGCTCAGAAATCACAAGCTAACAATTTCAGTACCTGTAGGGATTTTTCCTAACAAAAATATTTATTTTAAAAAGCCCTGAACCACTTGACATGTATCTTCACTGACACACACTGAACAGCCATGCCACAACACTGCAGTGCAGTTTTCTATTACAAAGGAATCAGTCCTCCAGTGCTCGATAGTCCATGCAGCTGTGCACATCCTCTTCCTTGGAGAGCTATATTGTCCTTTTTCTTTAAAGCACAGGGTCCAAGTTGCTGTGTTTATAACATTACACCTATGTACAACCACTTCACAGCATTGTGGAGCCCAGCACAGTCTGAAGTGCCCTTAATTAGTGGCACCTGCTGCTGATGGTGTTCCATGACACAAGTTTGGCTCCCTCAGCATTTACATCGCGGAAGTCCAGCCATATGATCTCACTTTTGTTTCAAGCAAATTTGAGTCTTTTTGAGTTAAATGTGCCCTCAAACACTCATTTGGTAGAGACACACCAAGAGCTGTGGAAGGAAGCACTTTTCAGTGAAAGGGCCAAGTCAAGAAGCACATGGGAATCTACATGTAATGACAGGTATGGGAATGTACCAATGCTCACATGAAATATGGGAAGACAGGCAGGAACCAGCAAATAAATATCAAGAAACAAAAAACCCTCACCGTACTGAAACACACTATGCTATCACATTTAACATTCTAACAGCTACAGCTTGAAATAGCAACTAGAACTTAAAGAAAAAAAAAAGTCAGTGCTGCAAATTTTCAGTTGCTTTTTTAAATAAGAGTGAAGGACACCAAAGGTCAATTCAGTAAGAAGTTGTTACTGTTTATTACAGAAATATAGACAAGCCGGCGATGAATCAAACTGGACATGAATGTTGTTTCCATACACAGAGACTTGATGTTCAGTGCTTTATAAGTCATGTAAATTTATCAAAGTTAATTTTTCTCCCATTCCCTCATCCAGCTACTCTCTGACTCTCAAGGCAAGTACCTGCCAGTTTGCTTCAATGCCAGTCTTTTAACATTCTTGGTGCCAATAATGCATGAGAATGCTAGAGGTGTATGGGACCAGATTACTTCAACTGAAAGCAGCGGTGAGATTTTTCTTCATATATATGAGCTGCTCACCTTAGTTACCCTTTGAAGTTAGTGGAGACGAATATCTCCTTCAAGTATGACTTCTCACATCCTAAAGATTTTTTTTTCCCCCAGTGACTATAAGAGAAACTAGGATGAAACAAGGATGAATAGCTCAGATACAGGTAGCTCAAATATGAATGAAAAAGTTCCCAGTGAATAAGCCCAATATTTTTAACAAACCATTCAAAAGTATTACAGATTTTTATTTCTTAGTGCCCATAAACACACACACAACTCACATTTCTAGAGTTTAAATACTAAGTATGAAATTAAATAACAGGAAACTACATATACATGGCATTGGTCTAGACACCAGAGAAAACATACAATTAGGGAACTCCACTGGGAGTTTTTGGTGAAAAGAGACTAACATCCATAGCAGTCATTGTGACCATTTTTCTGACTCCATTCTGTGCATTAAATAATTCTGTATTTCTCTTCCCAGAACTGTATTTGAACAAGTAATGTTTCAAAAAAAAAAAAAAAAAAAAAAGAAAAAAGGCTTCTTAATCTCTCTAGAGAATCAAACAGGCCAGCTGATAAGGAAACTTTAATCTTCTGTAATTAGCAATGGAAAAAAAAATCCAGCACGTTGGAAAGACAGACAATATTTGTAACTACAGTTATATATAAGCCCACTTTTTCTTCACCTTTTTCTCTTTGAAGCTGAGTGTACTGCACTATTCCAGGAGTTGGTTATGAGGTATTAAAAAACCAATAAAAAGGTTAACATTATAACTATTTTAATAAAAGCCACTGCACTATTTGCACTTTCAAAATATTTCTGAAAATAAAGTAAAAAAATTCTTCGTATTCTTGAAAGTCTTAAAGAAATTTTTATTACAAAAGCAGTCATCTTTGTGGCTTCTTTCTAACACAATTCTGCCTCAACATTACACTCAGACATATGGGTATGCTTCATATTACCATCATATGGGTAATCACATTGAATTTCTATAGCACTGAATATTATATAAAACAAATAAACCATGACAAGATATATACAGGTAGCCAGAAAGCTAATCAAGAAGAAATGATGTCTGTATTGAAGAGTAAACACCATTTTCAAATACTAACGTCCAATTTGTTTGTCTGCCTCTTCCATCTAAGACTATGGAGTAGAAGGACTTCCACAGAGGAATTTCTACAACTTTGGTTTATAATGACCCAGAAAGAATTCATACCCCATACATAATATTGATCTACTGGATGTCTTTAAAGCTGATATGGAAAGCAACAGGGAAAACTACACATGGCTTTTATGATGAGAATAATAATTTAAACTCAGGATATAAATTCCAAATATACAGAAAAGACCTGATTATATTAAACACATTTATTTTCTGCTATAAATTAGCTCATCCAGCCAGATCCCAGCTCTTTAATTCCTCATGACAGAAAAAGGTAAGTGTTCTCTGTATCTGATGAACAGCAGGCTATGTATGGAAAGCCTTCACAGCCTGCTGTTTGTACTGAAGGGTGTATCTATTTCAGCACCTTTCAGGTACAAAAGTTGGTACTAAGCTGTGCTGATCATTGGAAGATGATTAGCCACACTGGTGCAGTGTTCTGCTTACCAGATACTTATCACAGAGCATGCTTATATCATACTCAGAAACAAGTTTCTGAAAATTTTGTCCAGAAACAAGAAGAAATAGAAACAATTGCAAGGGCTTAGTACCCTATGTGAACTGATGAGCCCTACTGAGAAACAAGGCTGTATTTGCAGGAGGGGAGCATAGGTGCCTCTGGCACCTTGACTAAAACCAGTATGGCAACATACTGTATAATGTAGCCATGTTAGTCGGTTCAAAGCTGAATTTGTGCCACTGCCACAGCCTTGCTGGCTGGATCTACAGTTAGTCTGGCAAACATATTACATTAAAGTACCTGCATGACTTGTAGTACCCGAGCTAGCCTTGTCAGAAGATGCTTTGGTAGCTCTGCAGTATTGCAGTGTGCTCTGTAGATATATCTGACAACTGTCATTTCCAAGCAAATTCATAATGTAAAAGTAGCCTATGGGAGGTTCAAAACATGTTATAGATGTAGAATGGTTATATGGTGGTTAGATGAGAAGGTCACACAAGATCCTGTCCTATGGCAGGAATTTCCCTGACACTTTAAGTGTTTCCACGAATAGATGAGTTGTGTGTGGAGAACATTAAACAGTCTCACAATAATCGATGGACAAATTAAGAAAGCTGCAAATACTGCACAGATCAATTTCTCCCAGGGGACATGGTTGGCAAGAGTAAAGGAATATGAAAAGACAGGCAAAGTTCCCCAGTTTTCATATTCAATAGCAAACTTTCAATCTTAAACAAACAAACAAACAAACCCAAACATCTTAAGAAAAAAAAACAAAACCAGAAAGCCCAACCACCAGCAAATAAACAGACATGCAACTACTTCCTGAAGCAGGAATATTAGCACATGACAAACAACTCTGGACAGCCAGAGTTCAAATGTGTATTAAAGCATAGCCCCTTTTGAGAGGTGACACGGTATCAACATAAACCACCTCTGAATCATCCCATATCCATGTGCTCAGTTTATGCATTAACAGCTATGCTTATTTATCTGCCCCTTCAGCAAACACATGAGCCATGGGAGACAAAGGTGAAGCCAAGTTCTTCCAGGTAACAGGTCAACAGCCAAGGTCAGGTCTTCTGCACAGCTGCTTTTCCACAGAAATTATCTCTTTATTCCCCAGCAACAGAGCTGAAAGGTGTAATGTCCTTAACCAGAAAGCACTGAATTGCCTGAGAACACAGCAATTAGCTCCTACAGACACTGTACTGTATTTAGACCACTGACCTGCTGCAGGAGCTAAAGGAATTCTGTGTTGTTGCGCTTGTTGTCTGTGCTAGATGAGGCTGCCTGCTAGAACAGAAACTCTACCTGACTCCTATGTTGCCTCACCTTCTTTCCCCTTGGCTGCTTGCTAAAATCTCCATCTTCATCTAAGAGTATTTTCTACACTCAAGAATACCTCAGCAGTACACTGGCTGATAAACATTTATGGCCAAATCCTTGCCCTTATTTACTCCTGTACAAATCTCTTCACAGGCTGGAGATAGAAATGAGCATAAGGGTGTAACTCAAATTATATTAGCAGACTGATGTACTGGAGAGAATTTATTCTTCCACTGGCTCTGCAGGACTGGTACTGGAAGGCAGTAATAAAACTGAAGTGGACAGATATTTTTCATACTTGAAAAGATCAGGATTTAAACAGGAAATTGCACTTTTAAATATCACTTTCAGAAATAAAACTGCCTCCTGCTATTCATCCTGCTACTAAAAAGTCAGATGAAGATATCAAATTACAAGTGTATGCTGTGAAATTCCATCTGCATTGCTTTCATATACCTGTAAAATGTTCTAATGGACTATAAAAGCAGTTCAAGTAAAAATAAAATGATCCCCCAAGCTGAAATGTTAGGATCTGTCGGAGGGCAAAACTGGACATTCAAGTGTGCGGTGCTGGTGGTGTTGTTTTTGACAATGATGACTGGATCCTGTACATGGTCCAAAGTACCCATGTAACAGTAGTTGTAAACAGCATGCACGGGCAACCTGAAAAGGAACATCAGGCACCGCCTTTCTTTTGCAACTGCTCCAGTTTTCTTCTTAAGAGGTTGTAGTTTTCCTTGGTTCCGGGTGCCATAGGATCAAGCTTCAGAGAGACTTCATAGTGCTTCTTTGCTAAGTCGAGGTTTCCCCAGCGATGATAAAGCACAGCTGGAACATCAATGGGGAGTTTCATTAGCAATATTGTTGAATAACGTACAATCTTGCCAATCACTTGGAAAACAACATTGAAGTGTTTGTTTCCAGTGAGGGTCTGTCACTGGCTGGTGGCACAGTAGCTGCTTGTTCTGTTGCCAAATGCAGGAGCAAAGCCTGGGAGCAGAACTGGCATGGGAATGATGAAGGAATGAATTACAATGGAGCCATAAATGGCAGCTCTTATCTGGTGAGCTCATTGCGGGTTACAAGCATAGCATAAATGAACCAATTTGCAGACACTGAAGTGTAGCTACCTCTGGGCTGGATTGTGCAGCCCTCTTGATCTGTCATATCGTGTGACAGCTTTTCTGGTTTCAGTGCCCTGTTCTTCTGGCTGGCAGTTCTTCTAGAAAGTAAAATAGAAATCTGCCCAGCAAGAAGAAGGCTCAAAAGATTGCTTTTTCTTTTTAAACACAATGAATATGAATCAAATAAACAATGCAGCTGATAAGAGTTATAAAGGCTCTTACCCAAATTACCGTGATAACTGGCAGCATTTGGATTGGCTTTAATTGCCTTGAGGAACAAAGCTTCAGATTCCTGAATAATTTAAAATAACAAGTCATCAGGAAAGTCCATTCTCATATATATAAAACAATGCCAAATTTACCCACCATTGTAATTAAAAACCCTCCAAAACGATGCCATCTCTATATGATACCACCATATATAAATACCCTGAGCCTGCCTGATGGTGTAGCTCAGGTGGCAACAGCCTCCTGAAAATGGTGATAATGCTACAAATAAGTGTCACGCTTTCATCGGCTGCTGTTATTTTTAGCAGAAAGTTATTAAGCACTAGTGAAGTCTGCAAAACTCTCTACTTAAAGTACTTTAAAAAAAATAGCATTTTCACACATTACCTGCTGAAGTTTTCCCTACTTATTCAATCAAGTTAAGGATAATACAAATCGGTATCTAAGCAAACCTTTCCTTTTAAAATAGTTCTGGCATTAAAAATAGGGGCATTCCAGTAAATCCCTTTCAAACAGATGTTTCAGCATCGTTCCCAATGAAGAGTAGCTGAGTACCTTTCACTTAAAAAAAAAAATCATGGCAAATCATGTCATCCCATGCAACATCCTTCACATTTTTCTCTTCTCCCCATTACCACTTGCTGTGTGTACTCTTAAAACTCTTGATATCTGAGTACTTCTTAGAAAACCTCAGCTTCCTCACCAAATATTCAGAGAATAATTCACTGCTACATTTATCCTCTAATTGAAACAGTTCTATTTTTCCAAACTAGCTGCTAATATAAGCACTTCTTTACCAGGGCATATTTCCTGCAGAAGTTAAAAAAGTTAAACCCCCCAATCCAAATAGAGCTTATTTACTCACTGACATGCAAGTTTAGATACTTGAGACCAAATTTTATGTAGATTTCTATGCTGTGCTATGCTTTAGGGAAAGTTGTTCATTCAGTTTCAATGCAAATGACCTGAAGATAAAGTTACCTCAATGCAGTAGGCTTCCGTCTGAATGCACATACTTGGTGTCTGAGGTATGTGAGAACAGTAATATGGAGAAAAGTCCTTTCCTTTGTGCTAAGCTTTTACTGCTTAAAACATAGCACAGGCTCTACTGAAAAAGAAAACCTGTCAGACTTTTGGTTCCACCATCTTCTCATGTCAAGCATGAAATAACTCTCTGTAAGGGTCCCTTCAGGGAAGAAGAAATTTCTGATGTCAAGATTGAGTCACTCGACTTTGAGTGACTTAAGAGGGTCCCCATATGTCCAAATTCGAACCCAAACTAAAAGCATTGCTGTGCACAGCTGAGGCTGCCATTCTCAAGCCAGGAGAGACTCATGTGGAAAGTGCCCTCATCTCCACAGGTCAAGGAAATTACAAACCCCAGGGTTCTCAGAGCTAGTCCAGTGAAGGGCTACAAATATGATGAGGGGACTGGAGCATCTCTTATGAGGAATGGCAGAAGGAGCTGAGCCTGTTCAGCCTCAAGAAAAGATGACTGAAAGGGGATCTCAACGTCTATAAGTATCTGAAGAGAGTGTGCCAAAAGGATGGATCCTGGCTCTTCTCAGTCATGCCATGCCAACAGCGCAAGAGGCAAGGAGGCAGAAATGGGTGCATAGGGAGTTCCACCTGAACATGAAGAAGAACTCCTTCACTCTGCAGTGGCAGAGCACTGGAACAGATTGTCCACAGATGTTGTGAACTGTCTTTCCCTGGAGATATTCAAAACCTGCTTGGATGCAATCCTGTGCAACCTGCTCTAGGTGAACCTGCTCTAGCAGGGGGGTTGGATGAGACAATCTCCAGGGGTTCCTTCCAACCCCAACCGTTCTGTGACTCTGATTTTGTTTCAGGAGAAGGAATACTTGGATAAGGCAACAAGATATCTGCAAATTTAGAGATTATATAACTCTATAGTGCAAGTTTTAGCATTGTTTTCCTATGGCATAAGCAGTTGCTCCAGCATTCTCAAACCCTGACCATTAAAGTTCCTGGATATATTGAGCTCTTTGAAACCCATACTATTTAGGGACTTCATTCATGTTGTGGATGATGGGACTGAATGCAGTTCGAAAACTTTACAGATAGCACTCTAGAGGAGGGAGTGAGAAATACACTGGAGGGGAGAGGTGCTATAGAGGGCAGGGCAGAGGAACAGACTAGCAGGAATCACAGAACGGTTGAGGCTGGAATGGACCTCTGGTGGCCATGTGATTTCCTCTATCAGCACTTTTGAGATCACACCTGGAGTATGTGTTCAGGCTGGGTATCTCCATTACAAGAAAGACCTAGACATGCTTCAGTGAGTCTTGCAGAGAGCCACTAAGGTGGTTCAGGGCTGGAGCACAAGACATGCAAGAATAGCGGAGAGAAGTGGATCTTTTCAGCTTCAGGAGAGAAGATGAAGGTGCTGCCCACAACCACCTGATGAGCTAATACAGAGAAGATGGAAACAGACTCTTCTCACATATCTGTGAGATGGGATGAGACACAGTGGATGCAAGCCGGCATACAAGAAATTCCAATTAAAGCGAACATCAATTTTTTTTTATCATCAAGTTGATCAAGTACTGAAAGGTGATGTCCAGAGAGGTTTTAGACTATCCACAGAGATATTCAAGATTCGACTGGAACTGGCTCTGGTTTGGGTAGGGGTTGGACTAGATGACCTCTGGATGTCATTTCCAGGAAAAATTATTCCTTTATTTTCATGTTTCTCAGTCACTTGAGAAACATACTAAGACTCAAAAATGTAGCAAGTGGTGCAAGATAATGTCCTCTTTTCATACAACTCTCCAATCATAAAAATCAACAGTGGAGTGGCACTTGAAAGCAAGTAGTAACTGTAAGTCCCATGAAGTTGTATTTTTTTTCCCACTCCAAATTTTAATATTTTGGCCTAATAAGTAAATCTCTGTTTTCTTCACTGGGAAAGTTAACAGCAACCAAAATGAATGATATGCTGACCATTTAATTCAGTCTTATGCCTAAAAGTTGCCACTTACACAGAGGAGAAGCACCTTATGTGCAGACTCGCATTATTTCACTGCTGAACAGTCGGACAACATGTGCAATGCACTTCCAGAAAATTTAATGAAATAAATTATTCAAGAGCTGGCTGCCATTACCATACATCTTCAACTACATGCTCAGAATATTTTTGCGACCACTACTTTGCTCAGCAGCTAGTAGAAGCATACTGATTGATTAAAGGCTATTTAAGCTGCATCATATTCATATTACTGTAGATACATGGAGTAAATATACATTCCGGTCCATCACTGATATTTCAAATTGCTGAATCTTGCCAAATCTTTAAGTGTTGCCAAGAAACTTGCAGGCTGCATATAGCAAAGGCTTGGGGTAAGCACACTGCATTCCATCTGCTGCCAAGGCCACAAAATTGTAGTCTGGCTTTATTTCAAATACAAAAAATGCCGAATGGTTTCAATTTATTGCACTTTTTACAGAAAAAGCATAGATGTATACATAACAAAAATACAGCACACATATTTTCAAAGAACTAAAGATAGCTTGGTTCTTCATCCACTGAGATAAGAACAAGCATTTAAAGGAGAACTTAACTTGGTGTAACAGATGTTAATTAAAAAACCCAAACAAAACCACAGAAACAGCTCATCCTTTATGTGCTTTTCTTTCTGGAACAATAAATCATTCATCAGTAGATACAAACAAAAAATAAAGGGCTATTTTTTTTTGGTGTGACGTAGGAAACCTATCTTCTGCTAAAAATCAAAGTGCATTTGAAACTGAAGGAGAATGTTGAGTGCTTATTGGAAGGAGGAGAATGTTGAGTGCTTATTGGAAGGAAATCTCTCACAATATAATAAAACCTTTTTGAATCAATGTCTTTTAAAATAAGAAATGACAAAAAAACCCAGAACAAGTCTTCCTTTGCAGCAACAGAGCCAATGTAGTAGCAACTTTTATACAGACACATAACGAGTAACCTAATAAATTAAATGCCTGAGGTTATACAACACATCAGACACAGCCAGGCAGCACTCTGAAAATTACCTCCATCACCTTGACAGTCTCCATCCCGCCCTCCTCCTCCCCTCTAATTCCATTCAATACAAATCCTTCAAGAGCCATCCACTTCTCTGTTTCAACATGGTGAGAGGGTGGACAAGAAATCTGCATTTTTCATGCTTTTTTTTGTCAGTAAGCATTCCCCCATTACAAACAAATCTGTATCTCCTCTTTCCAGCAATGGAAAATACAGATGCTGAGATTATAACCTTTGTAAGTGAGCCCTCTTTCCAATTCTCTGAATTTGCTCTCCCTGTTATAACCCATCAGTTTTAAGTGACTAGTTACTTTTTGGTTGGCACAAGACTACTATTCCATGTTGAACTATTAAAACACTCACTGGCTCTCTGTTTTTTTTTTCCTGGGCTGCACTATTCCTTTTGCTTTTTTCAGAATGTGGACTTAAAAGCTGCACTTTCCCCTACTCTTATTTCTGCTTTGTCTCTAACACGTTCTCCTGCAGCATAATGACCTTTCAGGGCTGGCAATCAAAACCACTATCTTCTTTTTTTGTTTTTTAAATCCACTAAGACAGACTTGTCTCTTTCACACCTGGAAAAGTTTTCTAGCTTGTTTTCAACTTATTTTTTCTACTTTATTTCATTACAAATGCTCTTTATTCTGTCATGCTACTTATTCTTCCTTATAAATGACTATAAAATCCTCTATTCTTTCACAGTCATGACTCACCAAAATAATCCTGGCAATTACCTCCTCCATAATCTCATACTTTATGCATTCTAGTTGTTAATTTGTATCCTTCTGGAACTTGGTTAAAGTAACTTAAAATATATATTTTATAACTGTCTCAGGTGGAGAGAGAAAAGAATTAGAGTATACAAGAAAAAACCCCAGCCAGTCTAGAAAATCAGTAACAGAGTGTTTAACAGCATTATTAATGCAAACAGAAGCAAGTGCTGGGCTGTCACATGTGGACGGGTCAGGCCTCCACAGCTGAACAATACTGTGGAAATGTAAGTGGTCACATAACTGCTGGACAAATGTATCTATTTTGAGAATCATGGAATCATTAAAGTTGGAAAAGACCTTTAAGATCATGAAGTTCAGCTGTCAACCCAGCACCACCAGCATGTTTACCATTAAACCATATCCTTAAGCACCATATCCATACATTTTTTGAACACTTCCAGGGATGGTGACTCCACCACTTCCCTGGGTTATTTCGTCCAACATTTTACAACCCCTTTTGTGAAAAAATTTCCTAATATCTAATCCAAATCTTCCCTGGTGCAACTTAGGCCATTTTCTCTTGTCAAGTTTCATATAATAAAATCTTACTTTGTATATAAATGAGGATGTTTTTTCAGTGCTGCTAACATTACCACTATCAAAAAGACATCAAACCTCTTAAAAGCCAAGGTTCAGTAAATGATATTTTTCTGAGAAACACCAAGACGTTGATTTTTAATTTGCCCCTGTCACATACATAAATCACTGACTATAGAGTTGGTTTAAACAACTAACTATATTAAAAGTGTATGATTTAGTCTCTGTCAACTCATACAATTCCCTTTGGAAAACAAGTCATTCTCATCAGTTTCATTACATTTACTATTTCCAAATGAAAGTAGCTAATGCTGAAGTACCACTCACAGGCTGGTCCACTGCATCCAAGAGAAAGTTCAATACATTGCTCAACGTATGGACTTTCTCTCACAGTATTCTGAGATCACCCAGGCATTCCATCCTCAATCTGGGATTAACAAATATATTTTAATATGTATAAATGTATAAATATATTTTAGATAGTGTCTGAGGCAAAAGGGCTAGAATTATTTTATATATATGGATGTATTTATAGAATACATAACGAAAGTACAAGGACTAGCCTGTCCCATCTAATTTGAGTTCCTGAAACAAGGTCTCTAATTCAATGCAGGCTCTCTCCCTCAGCAGTGAAGCAACACAAGACCCTAACTGCCCTCTAGTGTGCTTAAGAGCCTATTTCTCTCCACTGACCATTGACATAGTGTAGGGCAGCAACATTTGTAACCCAGGCATCTAAAATAAGGAGAGATAAACTCAGGCCACAGTCACACACCAATACTGTGACAGAAAGGGGCACTGAAAGCCTGATTATCAAAGTCATAGTCCATAATGATCTCCTCAAACGGTTTTTAGAATAAACATAGATGGGAGTTTAGTTAGGGAACAAAACCAAACTAAACCAACCCAAGACCCTACAGTCAGAAAGTTCTAGTTACCTACCTTATATTTTTGGGATTTCCCCAGTACATTTGCCAAGGAAAACATAAGGGAATGATCATTAGGTATTAATTCCAGGGCTTCTCTTCCGACTGCTTCTGCTTGAGCTAGATTGCCTGGGAGCCCAGGTAGCAGAAAACACGTTTTAACACAGCCTTATTAGTTACTTTCCATGCTGCAAGCATACATATTTTACAAATAGCTGATTGCATAAGTTTATGAAGAAAACCAGGTGTCACAAACACACAAATGTAAATTGCAAACGAAGACAATAGAAGTTCTTCATTTTGTTTTCAACAGATAACACCATGAGAAGAAAAACAAAGCAAAGATTAAAAAGTTCTGGAATTTAATCTATTATGCAAACATGCTTGCAACAATGATGGCATTTCAAGTAAGTATCAGAAATTCAGTTAATGGGCTGGATTTCAAGTGATGCTTTAAAATCACTGAGCCAGAAGGCATTCTTACATCACTAGAGTGTCTGGGTAGCCAAAGAAGAGGCAGAGATCCTTTTTGATCAAAATACATATAAAACTTTAAGTTTTTCTAGACAATGAATTATTCATTAAAATAGGCTTTTACCTGTGTTATCAAGCAATATTATCATATTGTTCCAAGCTAAACTGTGCTCTGGTTTCAGGACTGTAGCATTCCTCCATGCATTCAATGCATCTATATGACGATTCAAATCTGCATACTAAAACAAAAGAAAAATCCAGTAATTTTGCTATTATTTGCTTTACTTTCCTATCATCCACTAAAGACACTATAGAGTTGTTAATGTCTCACACCTTTCTAGTAGGATTTATTTTTATAGACAAAAATAAAAATATCAAAAATACTCTTGTAGTATGGAAGATAAGAGAGCTATATACTAATTTTCCATTTCTTTTCTCCAGGAGAGAGGTTTGTCTTCAAATATGCATGTACCAATAAAATAAGGAGAAAAAACAGCATATAATTTAGAAATCTACACAAGAAAATTAGTAAATATTTAATGTACATATTTCCAAGAATCTAATTTGAATTTTTCAGCACAGTTCTACTAGCTAACAATATACTAATGAATGCAAAACAGTCTAATATTGGGAAATGATTAATACTATCTTTTGGGGAAAAAAAAAAAATCAGAATTTTTGTTTATACTTCTTTATATGATAAAGTAGGATTACCAAAGGTTGTATGGAAAGAACAATACCAAGGAAGCAATAGGAAAAGCTACTGGAAGTATGAAATCACCCTAAACTACAATGCAAGCAAACTGGGATAACGATCAGCTTTTAACAGTACAGCGGAATTTTATATATATATATATATATATATAATATATATTACACACACACACACACACACACACACACAGAGAGACACATAGATTTCAGATATCATTTATTCAAAAGCACTTACCAATCGCCCTAAATTGTAGTAACAATCTGGATATTTTTTTCTGTGTTTAATTGCTGTCCAGTAGCTTTGCTCTGCCTCTTCAAACCTTCTTAAACTGTTCTGTACTATTCCTAGATTCATCCATGCAGCAGCAAAATCAGGCCTGAGCAAATTGGGAAAAAACACCAAGAGAGGAGACAATTAAGCATTTGAAACACAAGATCCTATTGTATCATTTTGGCTCAGCTGGTGCAAAACACTGCTTAGCAGTGCTCTAAACATACTGTATTTGTACAGCTAAGGACAGCAACTCCTCTGCTTCATGGAGCTCATTTCTTTCTTTCAGGATATTTCCAAGGTTGTTCATGGCATGTACATATTTTGGATTCAACCTAAAATTTAAAATTTAAGAGATTATTATTATGTATGGACATGTATTAATATATGCAAATTGCTAGCTCGGCAATGCTGCAGAACATGAAAATGAATACCTAAGCATTTTCTTCATGTTAAACATGAAAGCAATTTTAGGACAGATCATTAAAGCAGTAAAATTTCTAATACCTTACAGCTTCTCTGTAGTATTTGATTGCAGCACTTTGATTTCCTTTGTCAGCCAGGTTTTTGCCAACATTGTAGTGCACCTGAAAACACAGATGGATATTCTACCAGATGCCACACAGTCAGATATTTGTGGAACCAGGTAGCTAAAAATTCTTTCTCCAAAAAGAAACAGTCAGCACTTGTGTCATTCACTGCTGGCTTTTTGTGTAGGTTGATACTTAAGATTGGACAGTTCATACAATGAAGACAGTAAGACAAAATCGGAGCTTACCTTTTCCAGCTATTTAAGAGATGTTATTCACTTCCTAGTTTTATAAATGAGGTCACCACGCCTTTCACTAGACACTGCTTATGTAGACCTCCTGCTCTTAATTTCATTTATTTGTCAGGTAAGTAGGAGAAAGTGTGACTCGTATCAAATCCATCATAGTAAAGAAATACTACAGGAATGTGTCAATTAAATTTTGTTTTCATTATAGCATAAACTAGAAGAAACTCAACATTCACCAAAAAAGACCCAAACAAAAAGTAACAGACAGAGAAATATCATCTTAGGATAAAAATGCATCAAAGAGCATTTCTGAATATGTATAGCAACATATTCATGTTGAAGACTTTGTCTGTTAAAAACTGAAGAATGAAGGAAGGATTTAGAGCTTTCAGACTACAGGGAAGAACATGCATCATCTGAATTTATGGCAAGAGTAAACAGGAATAAATATATTTCAGGACAAATCGTAGTTGGAAGACATCTCAAATCCTACTTTAAAACTAATCTCAGAAGACTATGTTACTTGGTCGAAAAGTACTGTGAGTATTGACTCTTGAAAAGAGATTTCTCAGCACCCAGATCAGGACCCATTATTTAAATTATCTTACTATTTGAAATTAAATTATATATACTTCATCTAAAACAAACACATATGGTAATTTCTTCCAAACTTTGAAAATCTAATTAAAAAACTACACAGGAATAACTTCAGATTGAAGTCCAATAAGACAGGTTTGTAATGCACTTAGATAAGTCTAATTCACCTTCTACATTCAAAAAAGGATTTTATCTGATGTATCCATTAACTGAAAAATCCTAATTGCAGTTGGCACGGGATCTGGAACCTATTGATCCAACACACACAATTATGTTGGAGCCTAGTTGTTATAGTATTTAATTGTTGAATTTCATCTCTATGTGATTGTAACTATGCAGTAACATAACATCAACAAATAAATTTAAGGATGTTTTCCATGCTTTCTCGAATGGGTGAAAAAGTATTTTCACTGGTTTTAAGGAGAGCAAAGACACTATAAACCTTACTAAGCATGCACAGAGGCAGCTCCTCACACTCTAAGATATAAAATTGCACAAATTCAGCATCCCATAAAAGCAGTTCTAGCACAGCTTCCATGAAGAAAAAAATTCTGGCATTGTACATTCATAAAGATATGACAAGGCCCATGGCAAAGAAGCAACAGAATGGTACATTTATATCAAGAAATAACCAAATGAAGATCAGTTGACAGTGTCAAAAAATACAAAAAGATGAAGCAGCATTTTCCCAGGAGTCATTAAAGTAAAATGAAAGATGTTTCATAGGACTGCATTCTATTTATATATCTCTTCCAGAAAAATTTCAGAACACTGTAACATTCCAAACTGGATTGCTCTCATTATATATGCTGAAGTTCACATATTCAAATTTTATCCAGATAAAAGATATATTGTGGCAACACAGAAGAAATATGCAAAGATTTCACTGAATATTGTATATTAGCCCTTGAAGTACCTGACTTTACACTTCAGTATCAGCAAACAAAATTACATTTAACTTGATTCAATTTAATTTTTTAAGAAATTTTACAAAAAGAAATTTGACTAAAGACTGGGACAGAGCAGATAAGAAAAATCTTGGTGTAAACCAACCACTCAGTCTTTCACATGTCAGCTATCTTGTGTTAGGAAACAGCACTTCACTTTCTCTTTTTCACAGTTTTTTTTTTTAACACGTAGAATCTTTGCATCCATTTTTCCCTCAAAAGTAGCAGCAGCAAAAATATTTTTCTCATGTAAACAGAATTGTGCAATCTGAAGAGACCTGAGAGATATCAGTTCTCTCAAGTCAAAACATCAAATGAAGTATTAAGTGCACATGCATGTTTTGTGAACGGAACTAAAAAGATGTAGTATAGTCTGTTAAAGCTGATAGCACAATTATTTAAATAAACTGCTATCATTTTTAATGGTATATTTCTTTTGTCTTCAGCTATAGTTTCTTTGGGAAAAGAAATGATGTTTCTATACAATACCCCCAAAACCGAAAGGCTCCTTGCTGTATGTAAGTTTTCTAATTTCCCTTCAAGTGAAATTGTAGCTTTAGTTCCTCTCAATATGGTGGTGACAAAGAAGGGAAGAGTCAAAAAACCCTAAACCAAACATACCGAAAGAAGTGCCTAGCGCACCATAAATATCCAATGGCAAAAGCAGTTCTGCAATGGATTATAAGATGCAGTAATGTCCTGCTCTTAAGAACAGAACCAGCAAAGCATTTCCAGGCGCATACATTTGAGAGGTGCAGGTTACTTCTGCCATCCAGCTGTGTCTCTCACGTTGGTGGCCATGGCAGAGAGATGCCAAGGTCAGCCTTTAGCTCACTCTCAGGTGCAGTAAGCACCTGCCATCTGCTGGGCACGAGGCTGTGACTCTGCTGCACAGCACGGGGACACGAGTGCTTTCTATGTACCAACGGGTGGGAAGAATCCACTCTTTAATAATAAGGGGCCAGTAAGTTGTTTTAAATTTCATCTCTAAAGGTGTGGCTCTTCTGCTTTTGACAAATATTGTGCATGCCAGCCTGGGAAGGAAGATTTTCCTTTCCTAGTTAAACATTTAAGAGCAGACAGAGCGCTTCGTTATTAAATGATTAAATATTAACTGGAAATGACGTATTACATTATACCCAGATGATCCTTTATCAATCTTAAACAGGCAATTACTTTACATAATAGCTCTAAAAGGAGCATTTCTCAGGGATGCATAACAACAGAGTATTCTCTGAAATCTAGGCAATCAGGTAAAAATACCCTAGGGTAGGGCCTACTCTCTCTCAACAGGCATGTGTTATTTAAGTTAATGTAACTATGGCATCATAGCCTAGCCAAGGAATAGGCTTTATGTATTTGTCTGTTTTACAATACCTCAATCAGCCTTAGAAGCCAGTATAAAAAAGAAAAAGCACTATATATTATTCTATGCTAGATATAGATAGTACTTGAACTCTTATTTAAATGCTAAATTTAAACAAGGAGAGAAAAAATTATATTTTCCTGTAGAAAAATGAAATTACTGTCAAGACTGATTTTTTCTTTTCCCTCAAAGCAGCATAGGAAGCAATTGAAATGTAGTATCATCATCTAGGAGGTACATCCTCTCAGTTGGAGCACTACAATTATCACCAATTTTATTCTCTCTTCCTAGCTGCTTATAATAACTTTTTCAGCAAATACGAACATTTGCTGAAAAGGATGAAAGCAAAGCACAGATGTCAAGATTTCTCCAGGAACATGCAGATGCTTCTGTTCAATGCCAGCTCCTGTCATCAATCTTCTCCTTCTACTACTAAAAATCTGTTTTCTAAATAATAATAAAACAAAGCTTTTTTGATATGCACATCTTGTTTGTGTATCTAATGTTGTGTAAAGGTTCTTCTGCATGACTGTCCTTGTATACACAAAAAATGACACCTAAAATGGTGGCAAAACACTGCAAACAGCCCATATAAACACAGCCCACAGCACTTAAGTTAAATTCCTCAGAAGACAATCCCCTTTTAACATATAGCATTAAAAAAAATAAAATCTCAATATCTAAAGGAAATGCTCTCTAGATCAGCTTCCTTAAGGAATCAAAGATCAGATCCTCAGGCAGCATTAAATCTTGTTCTGTAACAAAAGAGATTTTACAGGACCCTTTCAGAAAGTATAAAAAGCAATCTCACAAACTTATTGTACCTTTTCAGTATTAGCATAGCTTGTCTCTGACAAACTTGTATCTATAATGATTGCAGTTTGCACTAAGCATCAAGTTCAAAGTTTCTTACCCTGGTATGTCAAGGCAGAGTAACATTATGCTGGGAGTATTTTAACTTCCTTGCTTATTATTGCAGAAAAGTCGTTACTGAAATGGCTTTTCAAAAATTATGTTTGTTAATTTCTATCCTTTAAAGAAAAGCCAGTAGCAAGGAAAACGTAGAGATTATGTACAAAATAACAACAATTTACAATAATTTAAATTCAGTTATTTAAAATCTAGGAAAAGAAAAATGCTGGCTATTTCCCATGTATGTAACAATGAGAGGAAGCCATCCAAGAATAAAGATGATCTCTGGACTCTTAACTGCTATGGCTTTTCTAAAAGGTGAGAAAAAATAACTCAGATCTTCCAACAGTTGCAAACATTTCTAACAACAAAAAAAAGGAAGCAAGATAAGCATTTTTGCAAATAATCTTTAAAATGAAAAGAAACAATGTGTAATGACTTGAGAAGGTAAGGAGCAATCCAGCAATGCCTAGAAATAGTGAACAGCAGTAGGGCAGGGGCCAAATATCACATAATCTTATGCATCCACAACTGCTCTAGTTGTCAGCACTTCTTTTATCATGAGTGGAGAGAAAGTCACAAATCTAGGATGGAGTCCTTCTAACTTATGTCTCTCATGTAGTCCAAGGTGATGAACATGCTGAAAGAAACAGCTTCTTCTTCCCAGCTAAAAAGGGAGCCTGGCTGACCCACTCAGATGTAGATGTCTGAAACTAAGGAGATAAATCCAAGCCAGTAGTCTGATATGGTGAAACAGTAGTTTTGCTTTTATCACAGTCTGTGACAAAATATTCCAGTACTTCAACAAAGCACTCCAGGATAAACTCCCAACATAATTACATCAAATGGAGAGATGCCAATTTGGATGCAGTGAGCCTTTTAAGTCATTAGTGCTGAAATATTCCAAATTTATAAACTACCTGTAACATGTAATCAACACATCAAGAAAGAACTACATCTATAACTGCACACAAAATTTTTTTTAGCAATAATAATTCAGACCTGGTTCTAACTCATGCCAGCGCGCACTGCCACCGCGCTCCAGGAATTATGTCAATCCATACAGTATGAAAAAAGGTGGTAGGAAGAAATGGAATCAATATACAGGCACCTCCTGTTCAGCTAAGGAAAATACTGCTAAGTCTATTAAAAATGTATACTGTTTCAGTCTAATGACCTTTGAAACCAACCAAAGTGCAGGGCCACACAAGTTGAAATATGTGATGTGCTCTTGGACGTGTTTAACCAAGATGTGTAACATACTTCTTTCTCTCTCTTAAAAAAATCCATCCAACAAACCAATATGTATAATATTTATTTATTTAAATATTGTACATAAATAACATTTAAAATAAATGTTAAAATATTTAAAACATTTAAAAATCTGTATTAGGAACTTTTTAAAAGGCCAATATATTTGCAACTTTATTATGGTACCTGATTATTTCCAATAAATTTTAAAGTCACTGGGCAACAGTTATTGAAGTTGATCTTAAATGTCATCATCTTGAGCCAAATGTGTCACCACTCAAGGCACCAGATTCACTACTATGCCAGACAATCTCATTTAACACAGTTTCCTCATCTTTATCTAAAGATATGTTTAAAGAAGATGAGTCTTGAAATTAGAGAAAGCAGTGCTGTTACTCCTTGTTATTTAGAATTAGGGTAAGTTTACGCTGTACTTCCCACACAGAGAATTTGGAACTGAAAAGAGCTGTAGCACAAAACATGAACAGCTTTTTCTGCTAGTTAGGATTTGAGATTTTGAGATCCTGCTACATAATGGAAGTAAAGAATGGCCGCATTACATATATTTAGTATGTTCCAAGAACAAGAAAAAGCTATTATCTGTGTGCCATTCTTTGGTCTGCACCAGCCTCCCACTGAAATAAATGGGTCACTGAAAGAAAGTCCTGTGGAGTAATTTTTAAATGAAGCCTGCAATTTCAAAACATCTGAAGATCAGAACAAAACTTAGTCTAAATTTTTACATTTACCTTTGTCAAAATTGAATAAATATAACTGAGTTCATAAAGAAAATAAGAGAGAGGCTCTCACACGTGGACTCTCTAATGTTCCTGCTTAGGAAAGTTCCATACTATTGTGATTTCAAAGTTACATCCTTCAGCAAAATTGGAATGTTAGCCTACAAACCCTTCCCTGTTCACATCTCCACGCTTTCCACTCGCACAAGCTGTCACCAGCAGAAATACAGCTCAGGCATGTCTACAGTGCCCAGTGTTGACAAACACAAGCTCATTTTGCCTGTACATTCACTGGCTTTAAACCAGCTGCATTAGTTGAGTAGCTTGTGCACAGCTTATCGGCTCAAGCACAGTACTGTGGGAGCACTCCAGCCAGGCATGGCTGCAGTCCAAGGAGCTTGGAGCACAGGCAAAGAGTGTGGATCTGTCTAAAGCACTCTTACCATTGCAGATGGATGGAGTCACACACAAAGAAAACAGATTGCATTCGCTCCATTTATAGTATGTGCTTGTCACCCAGAAGACAAGATATACTGAGGTCATCATTATAAAGAGGATGGTTGCCTACCACTGCCACACCATAAAATACAACAGCTCTTTTCCTATGTATTAAAATCTACGATTACTGAAAGATGCCACCATGTTGTAAATATTGGCCATAAATGTTTTAACAGCTCACTGCTGCATATTTGTATTCCAGCAAATGCAAAGTTTATCATTCTCTTTGTGAAGTTGAGCATTCACAGGATCCTTTTTAAACCCTGTGTCTTGATCTGTATTGCCTAGATACCACTCTAGATTACAGAAATTGAATCTTTTAAAACATCAATGTATTTTTATTGACAAGCTGCACATTCCCACTCCCAGGCTCTTCAAAGAGTCTCTTTACTAAAATTCAGACAACATCAGGGCTCAGCGGTGTGCCTCAACAGATCACACTCTTGGTTGTCAAAGGACTGCTGTGGAGGTCACCTCTGCTGGAGGCTGGAGTCAGTCTCCGATGCCAAACACTGCTGCTCAGCTCAGTGAAACATCCTATCCAGTCCCACCATCTTACATGTTCCCTCACTAAGCCTGCAGGGAAAATTGCAGCTTTCCTCAGTGCCTATGTCTGAAGACTTTAGCCTGTTCAGCTGCTGTAGAAGAGCATAAGTAAAGATTTTACTCCCACATCCTGCAATTGCACTGATGATATGCTGCTTTGTCCCTCAGCTGTGCTGGCTTTATATACCACTGGAAGGTACACAAAAAGGATTCTAAAAACAGCATAGAAATTTTGCAGTTGAATACACTGGTACAACTTACTTACCTTGCTTTGATATTTTTGTTGCAATAACTTGCAATTATACACACAATTCTTTTAAGTAGATTTTATTAGCAGTACATCCAATTTGACTGGATGCCTTTCTTGAAATGCATTCTCCCTTCTCTCTCACCACCCCACTCCCACCCCCAAGTTCTGAATTACAATATTGTAATTTGCACTCCCTGGTATTTTGACTATGCTACCACTGTAATTTAGGTGTCTGACATGTCAATGTCATTCCTGAACCAAGCAAGACTGTGAATAACACTGTAGCACAATATATTAACTATGCATAACACCTCCTTGACCCCAAATTTCAAAACACTTTAAAAAAAAGAAAAAAAAATATTAGAAGTCCATGAGTGACTTACTTTTGCATTCAGAGGGCACACAGACAAAGCACTCCTAAAAAGCTGTTCTTCTGACCTCCACTGACTGCTGCGGAGCGCACAGCGCATAACATTTATCAACAAGATTCCAAGTACTGCCACGGCAAGAATTTTCTAAAGGGAAGAGAGCCAAGTTAAGAATCAAATCATGCAATTGAAGAATTTCATCATCAATTTTACTGATTATTTTGATGGTACCTTTTTCTTGGCTTGCTTACTCAAAAGACTAAATCCATATGTAAAGAGAATACAATATCCAATACTGGGGAGGTAGATGACTCTCTCTGCAATAACAAATCCTACTCGGAAGAAGAGATTACTTGCAGGAAGAAAAGGGATAATAAGAAATCCAAGTCCCAGTGTAAGGGTTCTGTGAACAAGAAACAGATTCTCAGATTAACTACTAATCTTAACAAAAGTACCTTTTCCACTTAACATATAAACTTTATTTAAACATTGTAGAAGGATGTGCAAACAGAACAGGGCATTCTAACACAGCCTTTCAGGGCCCTTAAGATCAGATCAAATTTCAGTTAGGCACTTTTAAAATCATTGCTATAATTTCCAGAAAAGCAATATTCACGCTTCCAGGCCAGAAAATAGCCCCATTACGTATTAATTACATAACTCCTATTTAAAAATACACAGGCAGGAAAAGCAATGGTAAAAGCTATCTCTCTATTTTTGGAACTAGTAAGACAGTAACGGGGGAAAAACATAAGTCACTGTTAAAAAAGAAACTTAGGTGCACGTTCAACCAAGAGTGTGGTTTTTCTCCTAAGAAACACATCAATAGTAGAATCCATTGTGGTTAACCACTTGGAAGTTAGTAATCTATGCTCTTTCTACAGTTACAAGAGACACTTTTTGAGGGCAGTTTGTCTTCTTTTTTTAGGCTCAAATGTTAGCATCCTCAGCAGGTAACTCTGTATGGACTATACAGAGCTCAGAGGAAAGAGACTAGCTAACTCACTTTTACAGGACTGACATAAGGGAGTAAGAACCTTAGGTCCATGTCAGGTACTCTGTACAAAGGCCAAAGGCATGGTAATTTTCTATTCTAATTTATTACAAATTAATCTCTACATTGTAAGGTAGATGTGTCCTCTTGCTCTTTCCCATCCCCAAAAGTTCTAGGCCTTCAGTTTACTTTTTGTCTTTACTTTTTACTAAAAATCTATTTAGCAATAAAGGCTTAGTGAATGCATTTTTACTAGAAAGTATGACATCACCCCTCTCCAAAATGATTTATTTGTGCAAATAAGCATGGGAACAGCAGAAAGGCAGGCAGGTGCCCTGCTAACATTTGAAGGGATGAGAAGGAAGAAAACAGTAAGAAAAGATTTTGCACTCTGAACAAGAGAATTACCTAAGTTGGTGATTAAAGGAAGACTGTGGAAAATGTGGGCCCTCTCTGGAAACAAATGGGAAGGCTGACTACCCAGGACATGGAGAAGGTTGAGGTATTCAACAACTTTTTTGCCTCAGTCTTCACCAGCAAGTGCTCCAACCACACCGCTTAAGTCACAGAAGGCAAAGGCAGAAGCTGGGAGAACGAAGAACTGCCTGCTGTAGGAAAAGGTCAGGTTCAACATTTAAGGAACCTGAAGGTGCACAGCTCCATGGGATCTGGTAAGATGCGCTTGCATCTTATTGCAAGATAAGGGAGGTAGTGCTGAGCCCCTACCCATCCGACCTGAGAAGTCGTGACAGTCCGCTGAAGCTCCCACTGACTAGAAAAGGGGAAACATAAACCTTATGTTCTAAATAGGGGAAAAGGGAGACATGGGAAACTAGGTCAGTAGACCACGTCTGTGCCTGGCAAGATCATGGAGCAGATCCTCCTGGAAACTGTGCTAAGGCAGATGGAAAATAAGGAGGTGATTGGTGAAAGCCAGTCTGGCTTCACTGAGGAAAAATTGTGCTTGACAGATTTTATGACTTTCCACAATGGAGCTACATACAGCGTTGCTGGACAAGGGAAGAGCAACTGATGTCATCTACTTGGACTTGTGCAAAACATTTGACACTGTCCAGCATGACATCCTCGTCTCTAAACTGGAGACATGGATTTGACAGCTAGGCCTCTTGGTGGCTAAGGAAGTGGCTGGATGGCTACACTCAAAAAGTTGCAATCAAAGGCTCAGTGTCCAGAGTCCGGTGACAATGGGTGCTCCTCAAGGGCTGGTATTGGGACTGGCACTGTTGATCATCTTTGTTGACGACATGGACGGTGGGACTGAGAGCAGCCACAGCAAGTTTGCCCATGACACACAGCTGTGCCATGTGGTTGACACACTGGAGGGAAGGGATGCCATCCAGAGGGACCTGGATAGGATAGGTGGGTCGATGCAAACCTCATGAAGTCCAAGTGCGAGGTCTGGTAGTTGGGTCAGGGCAATCCCAAGCACAAAGACAGGCTGGACAGAAAATGGCATGAGAGCAGCCCTGAGAGAAGGACTTGGAGGTGTTCAGTGATGAGGAGCTCAACAGGACCCAGCAATGTGCACTTGCAGGGCAGAAAGCAAACCATATCCTGGGCTGCTTCAAAGCAGTGTAGGCAGCAGGGCAAGGAAGGTGATCCTGCCCCTCTGCTCTGCTCTCCTGGAGTGCTGCACCCAGCTCTGGGGCCCCCAAGACAAGGAGGACATGGACCTGCTGCAGTGAATCCAGAGGTGGGCCACGAAGATGAGGAGAGGGCTGGAGCACATCTCCTATGAAGACAGGCTGAGAGAGTTGGAGTTTTTATCCTGGGGAAGAGAAGGCTCCAGGGAGACCTTCTAGCAACCTTCCAGTAACTAAAGGGGGCAACAACGGAGCTGGAAAGGGGTTTTTCAAAAGGACATGTAGTGATAGTGCCCCATTCCTGGAAGTGTTTAAGGCCAGGATGGATGGGCCTTTGAAAAACCTGAAGGTGTCCCTGCCCATAGCAGGGGGACTGGAACTACCTGACCTTTACAGTCCCTTCAACTCAAACCATTCTATGGCAGAGTAGTTGAAAAATTTTAAAGAACTGAGAAATTAAGTCTACATAAAATCCATGGGGAGAGAACCTGCGAAGTTAAACAGAACCCTTAGTGAGACAGAACAGTGTACAATAAATTTTTTAGTTCCATTGGGTAAAGTACAAGTTGTTTTCTGAGTAGATACTATGGGTCAAGCATTTTACCTTTTAACTGTGTGAGCACGGCCAGTATTTCTACTTGCTTTCAAAGCACATCTCCTATCTTCTGTTATTAGGAGACGATTAAAGGAAATGATGACTTGTAAGAAGTAAGGGCAACAACATACATAATTTCCTACTGTGTTTTAAGCACATATTACTTTCTACCACCCACAGTGTTAAGGATCTCAAAATACCATTTCAGGAGAAAAAATAAAGCAGCCATCCATACCTCCTCCTCCAACACTGTTTCCCACTAGTTGGTGTACAGTGACAGGCCCAAATTGGGATAAAACTGTAATGACAGCTATAAATATTTATTTGAACTGTGTTTGCTAGACACTGGTTCCACTGAATTGTTAAAATGATCAGTAGTGGATTTAACAAAATAATACTGTACTCAAGTTGGCCAGGCATTTAAAATTCATCACTGTCTCTTACCTTCTCTTATGGCTGTCTTCTGAGCACAGAGCTTGGCATATCAGACCAATTAGGCAGAACCAAAGTGCTGCTAGTGCAATTATCCTCCAGTCGCTGACGGATTTAATGAGGGGTATGCAGCCCATTGACCAATCAAAACACAGCCACCAGGGACACAACAGCAACCATGCATTCAGCGAATAGTAGTAATTATAGTTTATAGCCTGTCAGTCAAAGAGAAAACAAACATTTATTTGATACTAAACTTGGTGAGGGAGGGGGGCAGCTTTAGTCCTTCTCTCTTCTCTCATTTCCCTTATCACAAAATAAAGAGGCCATAAATACTGTCAGACTACAACTATTTACGTATCCATTACTATTACAGCTGGGAAATTAGTTCTAAATTTTCTTTTAAACATAGCTAGGTGGCTCTCTAGTTCAGAGCAGGGAAATACAATTCTCTGCTGTCCAACCAACACTCATACGTAAATAGAACAATTTCCTACAATAGGAGAAAACATCAAAAGACATCACCCACCATCTTCATCCTTCATTCTCCATCTCCAAAAAGAGCCTTAATGCCATCAGAGGTATATAGCCAAGATATACACCAATTCCACCAGCCTAGAACTTTGTGCTATTTTCTTCAGTTGTGAAAGAAAATGAAAAGCCAAGCACAGTATGTGGAAAAGGGATGAAAATCAGCAAAAGCTAATTTCTTGCATGCATGGGAAAAACACTGAATAAATGGAAACGTACTTCAATGTGCACAGTGCATGCTAAATTGAATGCAAAGAATATATAAGGTATATTATTTTTTAAAAAATTGCAAAAATCATCACAGCAGAACAAGTGAAGGCGACTCATCACACTTATCTTGAAACATAAAAACAGCCCACTTTATTGTTTCCTTGAAGCACAGAAAACTCAATTTTATGACAAAGACAAATGTTCTGAGCTGGCCAGAAAAAAGGAACTTCATAACTTACTCTTACAAACAGACTGTCAGCAAATGAGGCTGGGTTGTCTACTTCAGTGAAAGCTGGTGGCCCCGTGCCCATAATCCTCCAGCGTATATAAAGTATACTGGCCCCTCCACACATCAGAAGAGTTATCCTGAAAAGCAGCCCCTTCCTTAACAGCCCAGCATTCTGCAGCAAAGAAAGAAAAAACACACCTGATATAGAAACAGTATTTGTTCTCCTACCCAGCACATTCACATCCTTTTCACCTCTATCTCAGAAAGGAAAAACTATTCCTGTGCATTTTTGCCATCATACTTGACATTTTAATTGGAAAGTATTTTTTGCAAACATTTTCATTTCCTTCTCAATCAGGAAACAAAACTTTTTAGTTCAAGAAGACTCTCTTCTACAAATCCTCTGTAATTCTATAGCTGATGTAATTTTACATGGCAACTTCTGAGAGAGAATTTGAGTAGAATACAGCTTTTAGTATACAGCATATTAATTTAATTTATCTTTTCTTTCTAAAATGGAGGATGGTTACTTTGGGGATGGGGACTTTGTTTTAAATAGCTATTTCCAGCTGACTGCTTGTTTATGGAAAGTTTTTGTCCACTTTGGTATCTTTAGAGGTAAAATTAAATGTATATACCAAGAAAACTGCACAGTTAAGAACTGGGAGGAATTAAAAACTGAACTAAAGTTTTCACACCTAGCATGATTAAAAAGCTAATGACAGAAAGGCACCCAAATCACCTACTTTAGGGTAAATCACCCAAGATGAAAAAAAAAGAAAAAAGAAAAAAAAAAGAAAAAAGAAAAACGCAGAAAAAAGAAAAACGCAGAAAAAAGAAAAACGCAGAAAAAAGAAAAACAAAGAAAAAAGAGAAAAGAGAAAAAGACAGTATTTGATCTACATTAACTCAGTTGATTTACATCACACATTTCATAATATACACTTTTGGGTGTAAAGAAGGCAATTCACATAAATCATAGAGAAGTGATGGTGTAGACCCTAAATTTGACAGACTTTTATATTTTTTTCTCCGGGAAGTATAACACATTTTCTCTAAGCACACATAATTTTCACAAATTTTAAAAAAAACAAACCAGAAAAAAACCAAACAAAAAACCAAACTGTAGAGATTCTTCAAACTTCACCAGTGGAAACTGGAAACAGAATCATCAGTAAGTATAACAATACACCAATCACAGCTTTAAGATGGCACGACAATTATTATTATCTCTTAGTGGAATATGCTCTGAATCAAGGACCACCATAGTTATTTAGGAGATCAATGTTAGCTACGTCTGAATTAAAAAAAAGTAATGGGCTTCCTGCACAAAGACAGACATCTAACACTGCCCTGGCTGAAGATACTTATTTTCTAAAAGGATGGAAAAGTTAAATTTAAAAACAACATTCAGACTGCTTTTTGGTATCTCTAATTGACAATGGAGTAATGATAGAATATTTAGCTGAATGCCTAAGGATAAAGCAGTCTGTAATTTTGATTTTACATACACTAGCCTTTTTGCTCAAATGGTTGCTTCCAACCTGACATCTCAGGAACCAAAGTCGCTACAATGAGGATTTAGGAATAGTTTTCCTGTAAAAAAGCTTTTGGAAGGAAATTGTGCTATGAAAAAGCCCACATATAGTGAAAATTTATAACGGCCTTATGACAGATTAACTATACAAAATCTCTTATCCCAGGCTTCATTTCCTTTAACAGTACGTGCAGCTTCTTAAAGGCCAGATTTCACAATTGCCACAATATCTCTCAGTAGGCAGAATTTTGAAAGTGGAAGAAGTGTTACTGTATCCTCTCTGATTTAGAGACTAACTGAAATCTGACATGAAACTGAAACCTGTCTCAATCAAGAGGGAAAAAAAAATGCTCTTACTTGCAGAGTTTTTAAGATCTGCCTTTCAACAAAACAAAACAATCTTAGATACACTTCCTTGAAAAGAGCAGAACAGATCTTTGTAGGTAACAGGAGCTCAAATTAATTACTTCTATCAAAAGAAAAAAAGGGAAAAGACACATTTGATGTTTTCTTCACTGAGACTGAACCATTTAAAAGCCACAAAACAGAAGCATCACGCTCTGAGCTCTTAATGCTTCAAGAATAATCCTCCAAAAAGGTTTGACTGTGACACATTTCCCAGAATTATAGACTGGTTTGGGCTGGAAGGGATGTCATGGACAGGGATATCTTTTGCTATATCAATTTGCTCAAAGCCCTGTCAAGTCAGGCCCTGAACACTTCCAGAGATGGGGCACCCACAACTTCTCAGAGTAATCTGTTCCAGTGCCTCCCCACCCTCATTGTAAAGAATTTACTACTGGTCAAACACTGGAACAGGCTTCCTAGAGAGGTGCTCTCCCTGGAGCCTTCTCTTATCTATTCCAGGAGGCCACTAGATTAGTCAGGCACAATCTGTCTGTGTCATCTCCAGTCACCTCCCTGTCATTCCTATGTTTTGACATAACTTCCAGAAGCATCTGTTTGTTCCATGATCTTACTGATGTGAGGCTGACTGGCCACTCATTCCTGAGGTTCTACTTATTACCTTTTGTTTCCAGCACTTAATTCTGAGCGGGCTCTGCTTTAGCTCCCTACAGCCCTAGATGCTTTCCTTGTCATATTCTAGTTGACATTAGCCTCCTTATACAGCAAAACTCCTCAGCATTCCTATTTGCTGCCTGAAATATTCCTGTACTCCTCACTTAGTCCTTCTTGCTCAAATCTACTATTTCAGTTCTAGAGAACCTACTTTCTCTGATTTCTCCCTGAAGCTCCTCATTTCACTCCTTGCCAAGGAATTTAAAAGCCCAATAAGACCTGTGCCACTCAGAAACATTAGTGAGACTCCTCTGCAGCAAAACCACTGACAGAAGCAAAGTACAAGGAATATTCTTTTGCTATGTTGGATGAGAATCCTAGCTGTTCAACAGCAGTAATGTTCTAGTGGGCTGTAGGTCTATTTGGCTGTTATCCATCATTCATCTGAGGCTCATTGTTTCTGTTATTTGCTTGCCAGTGCAAATGCTAGGTGCCAGATTCCACTTGAGACAACACCAGATAAAGCGACGTCAATTAAAGTCAGAAAAATCAATCCTTAGCAACTATCACTGCTTACATAACCTTTTCTTTTAAAATCCAAAGCTACTAGGGCCTGTTAACATAGTATGTTTTTAATGTACTTTTTAAATGTCTAACTATGTAATTGAGAGTCAGAATAAATCTCTCCCTGTCTTTATTCTGACTAAACTATTCTAAGTACCATTTCAGGTATATAGTTACTGACCCTGGAGAACTTATTGCATCCAGCAGTCAGCTGTTCCATACTACAGTTTTAACATACTGTAGAGAAAATTGTTGAAGGGATTTCACTATCCAATGCAATTCTAACAATACCCCATTACTACTCATGTTGCTGCAAAGTTGTCATAGCACATTGCCTTACTAGGCTGACTAACTATATATTTTTTTGTTTGGTTTGTTTGTTTTTTTTATTTCCTAACTCTCAACAACAACAAAACTGTGAGAAAATGAATCTTTGCATTTTAGGTCAGTCTCTTACGACTGTCTGAATGGCCAAAATGAACAAACCCCCTAAGAATGAACAGAATCTCCAATGACTCACCTCCAATGACTTGTCTTTATATAGTAACTTTCGAATGAGCTCCAAAAGATTTATCTTGTTAATCACCAGTGCATCAAACACTGCATTCAACCCCTAAGCAACCGAGAGAAAAATAACAGCACAAGATGAAGCAGCTAACCACAAATATTTTCTTTTACATACATCTTAAATTGCATTTTTGCCTTGAATTCCTGTACATCTTAATTCTGATTCCAAACGAGTAGAGAAATACAATGGCAGTAAAGATGGCAGAATGGTAAATTGAGAACCTGAGCTCAGATGAGTAGAATGACATTTTACTGTAATGGGAACTTTCCTGTCACATGGAATAACCCTTCAACGAATACCATGTACCAGCAAGCTAGATAACATATGCATGGTCACAACAGAATTCTGCTCTGTGTCTTCTTCCCCAAATGTTCTGCAGTGTAAATGCTGCAGTCAAAAGGTAAGGCTTCTGCCAGTAATGTGGAGTTTCTTTAAGCCTTCTACTTATTTTTTCTTGTATGGTATCTCTGGATTTCCAGGGATCAGAAATACGGTTTTTCAAGGGTACAGACAAAGGCTCAGAAAGATTTAAGAGAGGTATCAGGCTTGCTTTTCCTGCAATCACAACAATACACACAGTGCAAGTTGCTGGGGGGGAAAAAAAAAGAGAAGTTCCATGTGACATCACCCACTACACATAAAACTAGACCATATTCAGTGCTTTGCAGGACTACACTTGCACATAACTACCTACAAATAGGCAAACAAAATGTGTAAATGTATCCAGGGGTAATTCTGTTGAGGGTTGCCAGCAAAATCAAACTTTAACATTTCCCCTTCAAAGTTTCAGCATATCACCATGATAATTCCAGAGTATTTATTCCATATTGTAGCAATTTCAAAAACTACCTCAAAGTTTTAAAGACTAAATGGAAAAAAGACACTAAAACTAGTTGCAGATGAAGCAAAGAGGTGGTACGCTGAGAGGCCACAAGTCTTCCACTAACAGTCAAAGACAAGGGACAGAAGATAGGTTAGAGTGTGGCTTGGTTCTGTGTAGAAAGTTAAAAGGCTTTTGGCTCACTCACATGGAGATAGGAAGGCAAGAATTCTACTGAAAAAATACATTCAGCCTCCAAGTAATCTTTTTAATGTGTGATTTACCCCTTTATCCCTCTGACCTGTGCCCCTTAGCACAACAATAAATATAATCATCCTAGCAATGCAACAGCAAAATAAAAAAATCCAAATCCAATAATAATTCTCTGTCTGCTAGCTCAAATAATTACTTCATACTGCTAGAGTAAATAATTGCACCATGTTTTAAGAGAATTCCTTATGTTTTCCTTACAGACACCTTTGAAAAATACATCACTCTACAAATATCTATCCAAAAATAATGTCCCAAAGCAAGAAGTTTTCTGTAATTTCTTTTCCCTTTTCTTCTAGCAAAGACAAGAGGGCTCTTGCTGCAAAGAATTTTCTGATTCTGTTGCTTATCTATGTTAGCTAAAGCTATAAATTGGATCCATTATAAAGATATATAGCTACATAAAAGGTAAAAGTCAAAGACATGGCATTTCAGGTGTTCAGTTTGGTCACCCAAAACAGATTTGTCTTCATTGAATTTATAAAAAGCCAGAACACAATTAGCATGAACAATAACTACATCTGTTTCCATAGATCCTTAAATAAGGAACAAAAGGAAGAGATGCAGTATTAGAAGTGCTTAAACAATGGCCCTAATTATAATTACACTGTTCACAAAAGCAAGGGGGTGGAGCTTTGAAAAATGCTCTCAGTTACATCTTTGTTCATGAGCCTTCAATGAGAAGTTTGTAGTCTTGCTATCTCAAGAATTACATTCAAAAACAAGGGTGATAAAAGTGAAACCAACACTGTAAAACCTCTAAACTTCGCAAAAATACATGCAACGTGCTCACAAAAGTTGAAGTGAAAAACTAACAAATTGGCAGGGATACAATCAAGACACCTACTAGAAAACTGCTTTTTGCCAGCATTAACTAATTTTCTGAACAGAGCAAAAAGGTGTGAATGTCATTAGCTGTGGAGAAGATTCATCTTTGTAGACTTTACAACTACACCTGACAGATGTTGAGGTCAAAATTCAGTTAATAAGAGAATTCTTACCAGTATTGTAATTCCTTGTTCTTTGCACAGCATTGCTATTGCACCTAGGATAACACTCACCAGCACCCAGAATACAGAAAATGTATGTCCTTCCTTATCTGTCAAAACAAAACATGCCATATCTTTAGGCATTTCATACATTTAAAGGTAAAGTTAGAAATCTAAATTAAAATAAGACTTTAAAAAATAAACAGCATTTAGAATCCCAGTCTTTTCTATCAGTCAAGATCTGAATACAGACTTAAAAAGCATAGAGCACCTCCTGCAATACGCTGGCATTTGTCCTTTTGATGCAGTCATTTTCTGTTCTTGGAGACATTAGCAATCTCCCTACTGCTAGATGTTTTATCCAGATTAATTAGAATGGCAGAAGCTTCACATAGTTTTCACAATTCATCATCTACAAAGGTTAATTCCCAATATTTAGAGACATTTATCATCCTTAGTTAGAACTCTGTCATTACTGGCCACTCTCTGCCAAGCTACCACAAGAACAAGATATTTTTTATAATGGTTACTCATGAAGTGTCACACACACAAACTGTTTTAACTGCAGTCTAGTCTACAAAGGCACAATGAGCTGCTTCTCCAGGGCTGCTGCATTTAGCAAGTACCTCATGTAATTTTATTAACACCGCAATAGAATGCCATGGAGCTCAAAAATGTCAGCATCTGAGCAGAAGCAGTTAGTCCTTGCACTCAGGAAGCAGTTTTACAGCAGGGTGAGGAACTCTGGGGTTAAGAGATCAAGAGCAACTACAGCTTTTACTCAAAGAAAAAGTCTTTAAAGACTGTACCATGTAGCTGATGTTGGGTACTACAAGCAGGCATATCTGAGATGAATATAACAATAAACCCTACTTCAGCCAAGGTACCATCACACACAGAATACACAGGTACTTCACATAAAAACATATCTGTCACAACCTCTCCTCCATAGGTGCAGGCAACAGAGGGAAGCACTCTGCTCATTCAGAGGCAGTTTCTTGATTCAAGTAACATGGGCTCTACAGGCATCACAAGAATCAATCTTTGACTTGGCATGTGAAAAAACAAAGTTGAACTCTGCATTCATTGACTGAATCCCTTTGCTACACTCCTTGATCTCTAGAGTAGTTCTTCTCTACTACTAATGCAGGTTTGACCCTCAGTGCTTAAAGAGAACTGCAATAATGGTCTACAAAAAGGGTAAATGGCAGGATTAAGATTAATTTCACCAGAAGTAGGCATCCACACCTGAGCTAGTATCCAGGCTTCTTTTATAACTGGTCATGAGAAGAGGACACCTTTAGGGATTAAGTTACCTAATTAGATGCAGTTGAAGACCCTTCAGGAAGTAACTACCCACTGATTATACACGGAAACCAGTACACAACCTCAAATGTTGTTGGGGTCAGATACAAACCATAACCACAAGTGTGAAAAGGATCTGCTGACATTGGCCTCCTCTTTCATTTTGAACCAGGCTACCTCTTTTGTGGCAGAGAGCAGAAGATTTCATAAAAATATGTGGAAGAACATGTTTTGAGGTTACTTCTAACATTCCTTTCTTACCGAAGACTTCTAAAGCTTCAACAGTGAACGCTAAGATGTTTGAGATTCATCATGGCAATACATAGAGGACATTTGATCCTTCTCCCTCCACTAGAAATTATGTCTCCAGAGGTGAGGTGAGACTTAACATAAGAGGTGCAGATGTTATGAAGATAAAAGAAAGCCTTCTTTTAGGAAAGAAGTCATACACATGTGAATAATGCTAAAACAAAGCAAGGAAATACAAAATGTGTAATGACTAAGGAGAAGTAGAAAGGAAGTAGAAAATGGCTAAAGGAAGTAGAAAAAATAAAATGCAGTGGGGAAACTCCAGCCCACATCAATAATAAAGAACAGCGGAGGGTTGCAACTCATGGAGCAAAGAGCTTCAACATTTGTTCTATGAGTATTGCTAAGACAGAAAGAATTCTGACTAAATACATCCCTTCAAGGAGCTCTTCAACTTTTCAGGCATTGCAGTACAACAGACTGTTCAGCCAGTTCTTGAAAACCAGTTTTGTTTTTATTTTTTTCTTAATGTAGCAGTAAACTAGCACAGAGAATGCAAGGATAGAAGGCAAAGTAATTGACTGTGTTCACAAAATGATAATCAATCATCCTTAATACGTGTAAAAAGGAAAATACTTAGACAATGGACTTTACTGTGTTTATGGAAGTAGACTTTCTTCTATTGAGAGATTTCTTCTTAGAATCAAATTCTCATGGAAAAGAGTTAGGACAAATAAGCACTTCTCAGAGAAGCAATATTCAATACACAAATACAAATTATCTGAACACAGAGATAGTGGGAAGTATATATAGTAGGAGACCAGCTGGCAATTCACAAATGCTTTGATGATTCAAAATATAAGAGTAATAGGAAAAAGGGAACTAGGTCAAATCATCAAGGACAAGTGTAATACCAGCACATTCATACAGAAAAACAAACACAGAAAGGTCACACCACAAAATGAGAAGAGGTAATGTATGTAAAGAACAAAAGCCCACAATTCCATAGATGTATTAGTAAGAAGAGTAGCGAGGAAGTAGTTATTCCAATATTCACTGGGAAATGGACAATGCCAAGAAAACAGAAGTGTTCTGTGCCTTTTTCTTGTATTTTTTTTTCCAGAAAGGTCAGTTGCAATCAGATGGCAACTACAGCATCAGCAGAAAGGGAGCAAGAACAAAAGCAAAAATAGAGAACTACGAGACACAGAATTCACAGAGAAGTTAATCTGTTTTAAATTATGATTGGTTATATTCACTCCCACAGGTCCTACACAATCCAGAGTAACCTCAACTGTTACCTCTGAGAAATCATGAAAGATACACAAGAATCTAGGAGCCTGAAATAAAATAAAACAATGTCTACATACTTACTTTTGAAATGGAACAAAAATATGAAAGGATAGACAAAAGATACAAAGCTAAGGTGACTGGCCAAAATTACAAAAAAAAAAGCTCCACTTGGACAAAATATTTTCTAAGTGACACTCTAAAACATAAAAGAATATGATTAACTGTTTGCCAAATATTTTAGTAATTTATATAGAAGTATAAGTTTTGACTTGGACAGAAAAAAAAATAGTCTTCCCGATGAAAGCAAATCTGTAAACATCCTATACCCTGCCTTCACAAAGGCATGAGAATACGACTGGAAACAGTGTGAAATATGCCACAAAAAATATGGGTTGCATGAAGTTGTTATAGAATGGGTACAAATAACAGCTGGGAAACTACAGTAGGATACTAGCTTGCTGAGAAAAAAAGTAAAGATAACATTCTGTATTGGATTCTTCCTTTGTCCTTATTCCATTTGGATGATGGAGTAAGAAATATGCTTATTAAGATCAGAAGTGCTGCCAGGCTGCAACAGCCAGGAAGCATACAAAGGCGAAGGCAGAATTCCATTGACAAACTGGAAAAACAACAGACTCATACAATAGCTTGAGCTGGGAGGGGCCTTATGGGTCATCTAATTCCAAACCCCCTGCCATGGGCAGGGACACCTTCGACTAGACCAGGTTGCCCAGAGCCCCATCCAACCTGGCCTGGAGAAATGGTCTAACCAAATAAAAGATAATTGAAGACATTCAATAGGCACATGCTCAAAGTTGTGCAGAAACAAGTTTGTCTTCTTGTGAACATCCCAAGTCTCAGATGCAAGAAATGCCTCAGCTTGCCAAATAAAACCAAGCTTAAGCATGGACTCTCAAAGATGACAGAAATACCCAGCAAAAGAGAAATAATAAAGGACCCAAAAATGAGCATCAAAGACCTGGACTTTAGTAAGGCCTTTGACACAGTCTCCCGTAAGATCCTCATAGAGAAGCTGTTGATGAACAGGCTGCATGAGCAGACAGTGTGGTGGACTGCAACCTATCTGAATGGCTTGTCCAGAGGGTGGGGATCAGTGGCACAAAGTCGAATTGAAGGCCACTGTACTCAGGGGTCAGTAGTGGGCCAAGTCCTATTCAACATCTTCATTAATGACTCGGATGATGGGGCAGAGGGCACCCTCAGCACATTTGTTGATGGCACCAAGCTGGGAGGAGTGGCTGACACACCAGAGGGTTGTGCTGCCATCCAGAAGGACCTTGTCAGGCTGGAGATATGGGCTGGCAGGAGCCTCATATGGTTTAATGAGGGGTACTGCAAAATCCTGCAGTAAAGCCTCCAGGTCAATTTGCTCTAGGTGACCCTGTGTGGGCAGGTCAGCTCAGATGACCTCAAGGCCCCTCCAACTTCAACCATTCTATGATTCTGTAATCAAGATATCCTCCTGAAAAGCATAATCTCTGCTCCTTTGTTTTCTTTTGCAGCCTCAAAAAAATCGACAGTTATAGACAGAATTGTAGTATTATCAAAATTAATCAGTATTAAACTCCAAAGAGAAAGAATTCAAATTAAGAAATGTTTTATTTTGGGCTTGTTCCTGGGTCAATACACAAAACATACCTCTATCCCCTCCACCCCCTGCCTCAACTGCAGAAATCTCAGTAAACCAGGCTGGCAAAATAGATACAAAACACCATCATTCAGCAATGCCTACAATTTTACTTTTTTTTAACAGCGATTTGAAAATGTAAATCACTGCATAAGTGCTTATTATGAGATATACACACACCAGCAGAAGTAATCAGTCTAACAAAGCATATTCCCCTAATATGGCGCTGCTTCCCACCAGAAAAATCTTGTGTCAGAAAACGAAACTGATCTTGCATTGGCACCTGTGCCTGGTTGAAACTGGTACACCATATTGTGAGTGGGCATTCTGCCACTCTAACAGATGGACAAAATTGTAAGCATGCCAAAGAAATAGAGTACTTGCTTATTTTTTTTTTAACTGGAAAAATATAGTGTTTCTACACAAACCCGAAAAGCGTTGCTCAGATGGTCCCTCTTTAGGAGTACATGAAGTCTGAAAGTTGAGGGGATTCAACAAAATACCTATGTAAACCATAAACACATTGTGAGAGTTCCTCCATTTAGACTGCTAGACTTGAGTGTTAGCATTTCTAGAGCAAGGATGGATACACAAAGTGTTTCACAGCATAGAATTGACTGATCCTAAATTTACAAGCAACACATTGACAATGCATTTCAACTCTGTCTTCCTAAACACTAATCGTATTTCAAGAGACCTTATTTTCTTGTGTCCTAAATCCACAGGTCAATGAAAACAAACTCCTTAGAAATGAAGGATATGAAGAAAATGCTACATTTAAACTACCAAGCTTCATTTTATTGTAAAGCCAAACTAACATCCAAAGAAATTATTAGCAATTCAGAGACTTAGGCATTCAGCAATTCCTTCAAACCCAGCTAAGCAACTTAGGGACAGCCAGGTGACAGCTTGGAGCAGATTAAGAAGTCATCCTCTTCTGTGAAAGCACCTACTCCTCTGAAGGTTGAAACAAGTTATGTTGAGATTGGGCAGGAGGTTTTCATTTTTAACGGAAATAGATCACAAATATTCATATATTCCATTAATGTGCCTTGTCTGTGGGGATGGTGTTTTCCAATTAAACTGCTACAAATACTCTTCTAACCAAGCTCTAAGATTTCCCTGCTTGTGAATCGCTAAGCAAAGGGGGAAGAATTACCTAGTCTTAAAAGATCACATCAGGATCCACTGTTTGAATTAAATTAAGCTCAACATCTCCTTGTGTGTCTCCAAATGTACATGCTACTGCAGCTCAGCTCAGTGTTTCACTTAATAATGAAATTACAGTGGGAATGCCATTCCTAAACATTTCCAGCCATCTCAAATTCATTAGAGAGGCTACACTGAAGGAAGCGTCTATCCCCTGAATTACAAGGAGCAAAAGTTAGCATTAATTCTACCAAAAAAGTTACTGTTTTTCCTCAGCTAGCTAAAATCACAAAATTGTTAGGTTTTCCATTATTCCCTCCCAATGTGTTCAAACATGAACAGCAGGGCACACAGTTGAAAAATCAGGGCCCACATATTTAACAATAGCAAATACCTGTTGACCAATTGCTAACAAATTCCCCACATCTTAACAATGATCTCTTTCACACAGGAGACTTAAATATTTCTAATCTATAGGAAAACTTCCATACTACAAATTTCCAATATTCACACAACTCATCACTACATTGCATGCTTTATTAAATTAGCAATGAACTAGTAGGTGATTAATGGACAACTACACAGAACATAACAAAGCAGAAACACACAACCAGAACGAAGTAATTTTTAGATGTCATAGCGTATGAGCAAAGAGTTGATCCCCTATTTAATATCCAGACCAATATTATTCACATGGACCAAGTCATGACCTCCTCATTTTACGTTACTCAGAGATTGCCAATGCAGATGGCAAATACATGCAACTGGATCACTGTCAAAACCGAAGACAAAGGAAGGCAAAAATGAATACTACAGCAGTTTTAAATTGCCTTATGAATTCCCAGAGAAGCTGCATTAAAATTCAACAAAGTTAATAACCCACAATTCCCTTCAGAACATACCTAAACAGTTGTCAGCTCTTGCTGTCTCCAAAGCCTATGCAGTGGATTTGTCCCCACAGTTGTGTTTAAAACAGCAGGACAGAATGAGAACAACAGATTAGTTCCTTGCAATTATAAATGTTATCCTTTCAAAGATGCTAACTTCAAAAATGGTATACTGGGAAAAAGTAACAGAATTGTAGAACTTCAGTAAGACATAATTATAGTCCACATAGCCCACATGCTTATACTTAAAAAAAAAAAAAAAAAGGCAGCTACAGATTCTGGCTAAAAGAAACTGTCTACCCAAAAATCCACTGAAACCACAAATAAATCAGCCAAACAAGCTGCAGTATATCTTGAGCTTTACAAACCCCATTATTTTCCTTTGGAAGTTTTCCAGCCTGACACTGATATTTTTCTGATCTCCTGTTTTCACTATTGCATATACTTTCCCCATAGTACTTCCAAATACTCCTCAAACACTTTATGAGTTCCTACTCCCACACACACAAAATTATAAATCCTTACATTCATTTTCTCAAGTGAAAATAAGCACCAACCAGTCTCTCACACATGACTTTTGACCCCTTTTCTTTAAAGAATGACAATTCATTTACTATGTCTATACTAGTGAAACAAATAGATTTTTTAAACTCAGCCACACAAATTTCACATTACCTTGCTGCAAGAATAGTCAGGTTCTTTATTAAAGATTTATATAATCTATCTGCTAATAGCATTGGGATGCTGCTGGTAGTCAAACAATATATGTTACTGACCCAACCATATCAGTAGTGTCAGCCCAGACTTTTCAATATTTATTTTACTCTGATGCCCACTTAAAGCTCATGAAATAAAAACAAACTGGCATCAAACATGTTTTGGTAACCATATTCAAAAGACAATACAAATGCAGTCCACAAATCCTACAGTCTTAAGAGTTGTACCCTCTATTAAGTGCTCCAAAAGAGTCACACTACCATGTATCTATCAGTAACAATTTAAAAAAAAAAAATCAACAAAAAAAATCAACCTCTGATTATTCTCCTACTCCTTGTAAAACTTTGGTGAGCTGAACTCTATATAAATATGGCAGCCAAATCCAGGAACAAAGACTCATGCAGCTAACCTACAGTTTAAGGCCATGCTTGCCTTTAATATATAAAAACCCCAGCAGGACAAAAGAAAATAGGATGTTAGAACAAAGTGATACAATCCACTTTTGTGTAGGAGCACCGTAAAGCATCTCTATTTGATTAAGAATATAAACCTGATACACAGAGGGGTTTTTGGTTGTTCTTTCCCTCTCTCACTAAGACTATTTCACAAAGATAAACTACCTTCTTGATCTGACCTAGAAAACGATGTAATAACAGCTCTTAACTTGTTCTAGAGCTACCAACGTGCATTGGTGGTATCACAGATATTCTGGATCTTGTGGATTCAACATCAGAAAGAAAACTTTCTAAGAGAAGAAAAGGTACTTTTTCTTTGCTGCTTAGGAGACATTGTCTAAGTCTGCTTTTAAAATTATATGTGCATATTTTTAAATGCATGTTCTTATATTCAGAGTGAGACCAGCTTACATTTGGGATTGACTCCCTTAATCTACCAGAATCAAACTCAGCTAAAGTCAGATAAAAGTACTTTACTCCTTACTTAACCTATTATTTAGAGTAGCTAGAAGAACTGTTCATAAAAGAAGGAAATTCATACCCCCAAAACAGAGGCATCCAAGGGTAAAGCTTTTTATTTACTTTACAAACCTACTGAAGAGTCATACATTACTACAGCCACTTCCCCATATTTGGTTACCTTTTCCTAAAGCCTTTCACACAAAGAATCACAGGAACAGCTCAGTTTGGAAGGGCCTTCCAGAGATGACCTGGTCCAATCTTTTGTGGGAATGGGAACCTAAATGAGATCAACTAGCACCGGGTCCAAATGCATCTTGAAAACCTCCAGTCATGGGAACTCTGCCAGATCTTTGGAGAGGTTGCAGTGATTGATTGTTCTTGCTATAATAAATTTCTTTCTTATATCAAGATGAAACCCTTCCCAGTGCAACTGCACCCATTGCCCCTTGTCTTCGTCATGTAGCTCCTTGTGAAGAGAAATCCTCCATTCTCTTTGTAGCTGCCCTTTCCAATACTCCTTTTTCCTACACAAGCACTCGTGTTCAAACAGCTGTAGGTCGGACCAACCTCCCCTCCACAAAGGAAAAAAATTATAATAAGGGCAGCAAGTAAAACTGCTTGTGGTCTTTGGTGGGGTTCAACTAGAAGAGACATGGGTACAATGGTGAACAGGATTGTTGTTTGGAGGAACTGTGACAAGCTGGAGGAATGGGGTCATGAAAATCAAACAGTACCACACAACAATTAAGGCCTGGGCAGCAGCTCTGCAGAAAAAGGTCTGGAGTGCCTGGCTGATGAGTCAGTAATGTGCCTTTGCAGCAATGAAGGTTAAAGACTCAAATATGTAACTTGGATAAAAATTCTTGTGTACAAAGAAAGCCTAAATTTCTTCAAGAAGTTGCTGAGGGAAAAGCAGGCAGTGAAGGTGACAGTAAACACTGAAAACTGATCTGAAAGACAATGCTGGCACACTGTAGTTTTCCTTGGCAAAATTGCTTAAAAGACATCTGCTCCCCTATTATGATGTAATATCCAACAAAAATCAGTAAGTGCTGCTTAGCATCTTGTCTTTGCAATATTTTCCTTCTTCTGTATCAATGACACAAATTTCAGTCCAAGAACACTACTACATTGACACTGATTTCTAAGTTATCAAACAGGCCTTCACAAGTTGAAGATTATCCTTAACCAGAATACACATCCTCCTTAATCATTCCTGAGATGTCCCCCATAACAAAATAATTAGAGTCCTATATAATTGTCTCCAATGATCATCCTAAGAATTTGGTTCTTGAGCTCTTCAAGCAAAGATTATTCTCCCTGCCATATAGGGCGACCTGCCTACCTGACACATTGGAAAACACATAGACAATATTTTGATTTGTCTATCTTAGTCTACCACTAATAGAAGAAACATCATAATCATAACCAATAAAATAGGTGAGAAAAGAATAAACTAACAAGCAAGAACCCAAGGCCAATTTTCATCAAGAAATAATTAGCATTGAAAGACATTAAACCTACTCAAAGGGAAAAAAAAATATCCAAAACGAACAGGAATTATCCTAAGTATCATTTCAAATGGTAAAGAATAACTTAAACTTATTATATCAGGACTACAAATATGCCCAATAGTTCCAAGCAATCTAAACTGAACCAGCAGGAGCTGTCCACAGCATCTTACAGCTCACTGTGGACTGACTTGCTCCCCTCAGCCCACACTAAGGTCTCTGGGATGCCGTAACTATGTTGTCAAGCCAGATCACATAAAGTCAGCTCAGGTACCTCTGAAATACTCTGCCAGCTCTGGTTAATCATTACAGGCCATGCCTACTGAATGACACACAAGCTCTTCACAACACAGCTCCTTGTGGGTTCACTGAATGGTTCCCATATTTCCTGTGGTAGAGCACATTCAGATACCAGACTGCATGTCCTGCATAGCTTCTCATAGTCATGAACTCATGCATTCTTGTGTGCTTATTTAACAGAGCCCCAAGATAATTTCTCCACAACTGTATTTGAACTGCCAACCTGCATTCAGATCAAATAACACAAGACATCTAAAAGCTCACTTGAAAAAACATCTACAAAGGAGCTGTTCATGTTAAACACAGCTGTCTTACAAAAACTCTTAAGAGTAACACTATATTCAGCATTATATGCCAGCACTTGCATATTGCAGGAATTTAGAAGTCTTAGTCATATGAATAATTCTTTACAATTCATTAAAAATACAAGTAAGGTTCTGAAAGTTGACTCCCATTTAAGACATCCCAGCATAATGGCATAAAGAGTAGTAAAATATTTAAGAATATACATTTGTATGTTTGACTTCTAAAATACTTATTAAAATACTTCATTACACTTCTAAACAATAAAACATTTAGCAAATAAGCCTATCATAAAATGGACTTTTCTTAAAATAAATTTAGTGTTTAACAGGAATTAGGGACAGCAACCTTTCCAGAATTTCTAACAATAAATAGCTGCTAAAGCAGAGTTTTCTTAAATAATGTATTTTACAAGGGTAAACAAATCAATCTGATATTTTTAATTTTGCTATACTTCATTGAAATGTACAAATGCTGAAAATATACAGACTAGGAAATTAAAGGAGCAAACAGAATGCTTACTTTCTCTAAATGCTTTACAGTAGCCAAGGAATGACAATAAGAAGAACAGGGCACACAGTAGGTCTGCTCTGCCAACAATCCCAGCAACCTTTAAAACAAAAAAAAAAAAAAAAGGAAAGAAGTTTCAAATGATCAGATTTTTATTATTAGAAAACCTGAAGGTACACATATAAAGTGAAATATATAATAGAACTGTATCAATTTTTCTTTCATTAGCTTGGTTTACTGGATTACTTATATCCAATTTTTTAAATATGCATCCTAATTTTTATTGGATTTTGCTTGTATCAACTACATAAATGGTTTGGCTTTGGTTTATGAAAATTTTAGTTTATTAATGTTTTTAAGAAATGAAGGAGGACTTCACTGAATAAAATTTAGACTCTACACAATTCCATCTGTTTTTTGGATCAAATTGTATTTCAGTAGAACACTTCAAAAACATGAAAATATAAAGCAATTTGGGTTGGAAGCAACCTTAAATACCATCTTGTTCCATCCCGCCCCACCTTTCAGGAGACCACGTTTCTCAGAGCTCCATTCAGCCTGGCCTTGAACTCTTCCAGGGCTGGGGCATCTATGACTTCTCTGGGCAGCCTGTGCCAGTGCCTCACCAGCTGCACAGGAAAGAATTTTCTCCTAATATCTAATCTAAATCTACTCTCTTTCAATTTGAAGCCATTACATGGCTTTGAAGCCAAACATCCTGAACCACAACTAAATTGGCAGCTCTGCTGAAACACAAATCAAGACTGTTCACTTTCAGAAGACAAGCCAGCCTTCAAATTGCAATCTGAACACTCAGAATGGACAAATAGCTTCCAGCTTGCAGATTCAGGGCAAAAAAAAAAAAAAAAAATCCCCCTCTGGCAGTTTTTTGTGTTATATTAACTGATTGCATTAGAGTTGCCTCCAAATGCATCTTGAAACAGAAGCTGTACTAATGCAAAAGAAGCACATCCTGGGACCTCTGTACTCCAGATCTGTGGCAACCTATTTAAATCAAGTGCAATCTCAGGGCTATCTGCAAGCTTTGGCTCAAGCCCCGAAACTGTATTTACAATAACGTGCTGAGATAGAGCAAGACACTTTTGGATCTTCAATTCTCAATTACACAAGTGTCAGGATACACCACAGATTTTTTTTGTGAAAATCGTGACATGGAGCTGGCAGGGGACTGGATAGGCCCTGATGTTGGAACCTCACTAGAATATACATCCAGAGCATGGATTGTGGAAATATCCCTTATTTTTCAGTCTAGCTCTGCTTCCTGGAGCGCTGAGTTCCATGTCTTCCAGAGATGTACAGCAGAAGGGCAGAGCAGCTACAGGTTTTCTTTTTAAATTTGTTTTTTTGATCATATTTCAGGGACAAAAAGCAGAAACGTCAGTTCTTGTACAGTATACCAGTTGTCCCATTTTGTGTGTGAAACAGAACAAAGGAAAGTAAAAAGGAAAAGGGCATTTTTTGTGTCAGGGTAACGTGATGGAGTAACTACTTCTAAATAACATCAGAGAAAGAGAAGTGTAGAGGCATGAGAGTATGACTGATTTCACTGCAGAGACTCTCTCTCAGTTTTATCCCCAGCTTCACTTGAGCACCATAAAAGAAAAAACTGTTGGACTCCTAAATTCATTTCAGAAGAACTTCCTGATTTATCTAAAGCTGTTCACCTAACTTCTTTGCTTCTTTTTCTATCATACAAAAGAATTACAAGAATTAACTCAATAGCTGTGGAGTGCTTTGAAAGGTGAAAATAATGAAGTGTCATTCTGCTTCAGGAGCCGCTCTTGCTAATAAGATAAAAGTTAAGGTGAGCTGACACAATTTCGAAAATAAAATGTCCACTTATTACAGCAATGAGATTAAGGGGTAGTAATGCACATGGCCTCAGATAACTCCAACAGTACAATGTTACCTAAAATGCAAGATAAGACAGACAGATTCTGGTCACAAAGCAAACAAAGGAAAAAAAACAAACTAGTTTAAAAATTAGCATCAGATACATTCTTATGTCCATGGACTCATTTAGCATTTCATCACTGAAGTGTTACAAAGAACAGGCCTTTTTTAGAGCAGAGAACTATAGCACAGGAGTATTTACTTGTAGGTAGAAAAATTATAGTGTTTTCCTTACACAGGTACTGAAAGCATTATACTTTTCAAGATCTACTTTACATGACAGTTTGTTTTGCTGTAAATACCAAAACCCAAAGCAGCAAGCAGACAGATTCTTCACAATTTTATGTCAAAATATGCCATCTCATTTCAAAACCAGGATGTCGTGATACTTAAAACTCACAGGTTTAAAATCATGAGGAATGCTTTTTAAGAGGTGCTGCCAGACACACACTCATCCTAGAACTGTAGCAGTATAATGACTGCTTCACTGCAGTAAGATTTATTATTCACCATGTAAATGATTAGAGGCTTTTGTTCATTCCTGGATCTCAGAAGAGGCCTGATATATAAGCATGCTACTTTTTCCCCCTTCCTCTTTCAGTGTTTGCCTGGAGCATATCCAGGTCTTCAAACTTCAAAAATGCAAGCAGATCACATCACTTGTAATTATTTGACATGACAAAGGGCTTATTAATATTTTCATGCTGATTTAAATATATTTTTAAAGTCAAATGGAATGAAGAATAAACTTATGGATATTGATAAAGGAGTCAATAGCAGGTCTACTACAAAGTTAGGACTCAAGAGAGATTTTACATGTCAGAACATCAAAAGCACCAAAGACTTGTTTTACTTGACTCTGACATCTAAAAATGGTTTTGGAGAACAAATATGAGGGGCCCTTCTGACACAGTGCACTCTCACAAAGAAGTCACTGTGCAGGCGAGCAAACACCAGAGAATGAATGTCAAGATGTTTTAGCCACACTGCCAGGAAAGGTGCCAAATTACTAATGCATAACTTTGTGCCATCTCTAGGTCTTCAATACATGCAAGGCCTCCAGTCAGCTGAGAGCACAGCCTTCAAAAGCTTTCCCCCCCACCAACTGTGTGCAAAGCAAATGCAAGAAGCTAAAACCATGGCATATTGTGAATAAATGAAAAATCAGTGCCACATATGTAGAATAAGGTGCCCTGAGGATTCACTATTCATTGCTAGGACAAAATCAAAATTAAAGCTAGTATTTTTTCTGTAGCTCAGACCTTCCAAACTCTAACAAAAACAAACAAACAAAAAAATTCCTGCATTGTGATAATTTTGTATTTCATTTATTCATTATAACAAGATCAAGAAATCAGTGACCACATCCAGCAAGCCCACTGGCATAAGGCCATAAGATTTTCTTAACTACAAGCCCTAAAGAGCTTTTTAAGAACACCATCTTCAGCAGAATTTCCATGCAAGGACTTTGAGTTTTGGTCAGATACTTTAATTGATTGCTATACATATGCCAGACTTCTATTCTGCATCTTTACATCTTTGCTTTTGCCTGCACTATTAAAGGGCCCATTACTGTCAAATTTGTGTTCCCCATGTACATAATTACAGACTGTGATTAAAAAAAAATCCTTTCATCTTCTCCTTCATATTAAAAATATAAACCCATGGAGTTTGAGCTCTCATGTAGCAGGATGATTTCCAGTCCTTTAATCCCTTTCATGGCTCTTCTGAGCACTCTCCATTTTTCCCAGTGTTGTCCTTGCTGCATGGATGCAGAACTGGATGCAGTATTCTAACAGTCACATATAAAGTTCACATAGGGCCCTTACTCCAATTTTATCTCTCTTTTTTATCAATGCAAGAGGAAATGAAAAGTAATAAGGGAAACTCTGTACTGTAGTGCTATCCTCCTTCAGTTATTGTACTTAAATGATTTATCTTCCTTAATAAGGTCTAGCTTGGTGGAATTACAAGCCTTGGAAGTACTAACCATAATATTTGATTGTTCTATTAAGACACGTGCCAAGAGAAACATTAAGAATATATAAAAGCAATGTGTAGAGCATAAGGCTATGCCAGAATTAATTAGTCAAGATGGTCAAGAGCTTCTAAAATAAAAATCTGTGGAGATAATTATTCAATACTTACACACTCGGTGTGCACTGGATGTACAGCAAAGAGCAAAGCAGCAAGAAGAGAGGACTTTGGAGCCAGGTTTAGCCGTCTTCCTTTGTTACTGAATTGCAGTCCACCCAATAATATGGAGAACACATCAACCATCAACACCGAGATAGTACAATGCAGTATTATATTGATGACATGGAAACCAACTGGGTAGAAGCCTCCAGCAAAAAGGTAATTAATTCTACAGAGAAACAAAAATATTAAGGCTAGGAATTACAATGGTTAGAAATATACGAAGAGAAAAACTAAACAACCCCATAGCAAGACCGTATCAGACATCAGACATATGTACACAAAAGTAAAGCTGACACATTTCAGTACGCATGGTGTTCCATTTAGCCACCATAACCAGGTAGAAACCATGTCCCAGTCTGTATGCCAAGGCAGTCACATGGAATATCATATGGATACAGTATCTATGCCCCCAAAGACATAGTTAGTACCATTCTGTTAATCATACCTATAGTTACTTAGAAGTGGCTTTGGTGGACAATGTAACTTCAGTGTTGCAACACAGGAGTGTCCTGAGGATAAACAACCCAGCTCCCTGGGGTGTACTCCTGGCCTTAAGGGCAGCCAACTTGATGAAATTATGTTAATTAAATCCACACAGTGAGGAAACTAATACGCACTGGGATGATGATTTCCACTGACATACTATCTGTAAGAGGTCCTAGCATTTGGACTGACAATGTGGAAACCATCTGGGTACAATCAGTATCCACCCAGAAAGCAGTCAGTTAGCACATCTCAGTAACTGATTTGTGAGACTGGTTAGAGAGATGTTTCATACAAATATTAGAATCAGAAGGAAGTGTAAGAGAAAATTCAGTCTAAACCCCTATTCAAGATAAGAACTCCGCAGTAAAATGGAGGCTGAGAAGAAAAGGGGGAAATATCTTGCTATTATCCATATACTTTTATCAGTAGGTAAGATACACAGAAAGTTAGTTTGAATAGGGGATTTAAAATAGTTCATTTGGTCAATCTGCATCTGGTATAAATGAAATATATTTAAAAAATTAACCTATTATAAATATGATACACATAAAAGTTGGAGCTTAGGGAAATTAAGGAAACCCATTTCTTACTTGTGAAAATAGCATTTTATGTACCATCTCCACAGACTCATCTATATTTTCAGATACAGTAATAATTGTATCCCAGTTCACTCTTCAAACAAACCAGAATGTTATTAGAGATGGAATATACCACAGCCACCTTTAAAAAAAAAAAAGGAAAGCATGCGCTGTGTAATGCACTGAAAGCTTTAATAGGTTTAGGACTGGCAAATTCTATCCAAGTGCATATTTTTCTTGATGAAAATGAAGTCCAACAGACAGTGAAACCCACAATGCTAGGTACTTAAAACACTGACACTATGCTAAAGAGTCAAAGAGTGGGAATACTTCCACATGCACTTAGTCCCTGGCTTGGAATGGACAACTGCAGAATGAGCAGCAAGTCCCCATTGAAACCACTGAGCTACATGGGGAAAATGAAGTTAAGATTGAGTCCTCAAAGATTCTCCACATTACTCAGCTCAATTTCTACATGGTCTACTGTTTGCTCAAATCTTTGTGCAAAAAACATGAGCTAAGCATCTACAAAAGTAATCCGCTTAAACGTTTAGTTATTTGACAGAACCAGCAAGTCATACATATATATATATATATGTATAGGCAGATGTTTCATTTCCTAAGATTCTCAGACACAAACACTTAAGTTAGAATATTGGAGGGAATAGGTGGGGAGACTATCCAGCGAGCCAATGGAAAAAGGTCACAGTGCCTTGATGCTATTTATAAAATAAACCATTTGACAGGTCAGCAGGAAAGCAAAGAACAAAAACTACAACAGCAGTATAAGTGGCGGCATGGTTAAGTGAAGGGAACATACACCTCCTAGTTCTTTGATGATGTGACATACTAAACCACACTGCCCCTAGCATCAGGTACAGAAGAGCGTTAAGATGAAATCTCTGAAAAGAAGATAGAAATACAGAATGTCAAAATAATGTATATTTTGGGAAAGAAACCATTGGAAAATTAAAACTCAATTTGAGATTAAGCTAGTGAACTCAAAAATCATATTCAGGAAAGGTATTCAACTACCCTCCAGCTACTGCTTCTCTCCTTTTCTGTTGCCTCCTCCCTAAATTCAGTTGAGTCAATATAGGTTAAAAATATTCAGACCTCGAGGAAAAAGACAAGTCTCACCTGAAAGTTAGGACAGTTAGCGGTCGATATGATTTATGACTGGTATTGCTGCTGAGTTTGCTACCCCAAAAGTCATGATACCACAGGTCACCAAGTGGGGTTTCTGCCCTGAGGTCCTAAAAGGAAACAATAAATTACCAGATTCTTAACATTTTTCCTTTGTTCAAAGCAGCTAAAACACAAACAAGTTATAACTAATACAAGCTCACACTAACATGCACATAGCAGGAGTTTTGTTGTCTCACTACCAACATTTGACCCAAGATACTCAAGTTTGCAATGAAGGCCACACCTCGAATGCCTGTCATTGTAAAGGCCATGATCTTGGATTTTCTAAGTATGCATAACTACATGAAATTTAGAGCCATATTCACAACAGTTTATAACCTGGTCAATAGCTGAGATACGAAACATATAAACCTCCTTACCTTACAATTTTGTAAAAAGACTTTAATTTTAGGTATAGCTTACCTTGCGAAGAAGGCCAGCCACAAACTGCTACAAAATAGCCATTTTTCCCACCACTGTCAGTAGCATAACTACTAATGAAAGCATGAAATCAAGGAGACTAAAGGTAGGAAGCAACACTGTCAAATGAACTGAAGCATTCTCTAATAGATTACTAATCAATACACAGAAAAGAGAGCAGAGCTAAAATTGCAGTATGAAAAGTCCTAGACTGCAGCTGTCAAGGCACTCTCAGGGAAATTCTTAAATCAAGACTCACAGGGGATCTTATTTGGGCTTAAGAATTATCAAGGTGAAAAATGTCTTCACACTCTCACAGATGCTTCTACTGCCAAGTAATAGCTAGAAATTTCTTTAGTCTCCCAGGTCTGCAATTTTAGCCTTAGGCACCTAAATTCCTGTTCCATTCCTCATTGGTATGCAAGAACCCTAAAGGTCATAATTTGACTCTCAGAGCAGGAACACACTCAACCAGCAGCCCACTAAATCAATACAGCCAGCTTTTCCAGGGGCAAGCTGGGACAGGGATGTGCACCAACCTCTATTAAGTCTTTGTACTCTGCAGGGGACAGTTGTCAGAGGGCGGTGTGGCCCTCAGATTGTTTTTCCAACCAGCAGCATTGCTCCTTATGTACATAAGGTCTATGAAAGGCATACTTTTATAAATTTTAGTATTGAAAAAGAGAAGTATGTTTTCCATGTCACAGATGGTCTTCAGTAACTTGAGATGGGAAATGTATTTGAGATGTACAAGGCTTGATTTCCCGTTCCGCTATAATCAGCCTTCTTTTGTCTTCCATCAGAAGAATGCAGGGAAAGCTGAATGCATGGAATTACTTAGTGATTAGATTACACTTCCATATGACCTAAAAATCTTCCATCATGTATCTTGCTCTTGTATCCAAGTTCTGTGAGAAAGTTTCTTACAATAATTTTCCTACTTAGTGAACTTACCCTAAAATAGGAACAGTTTGCTCCAAGAGACACAGCTGTTTAAAAGCTATATATGATTTCTCTTTAAAAACCAAAAGTAGCTATCAAAGAATCTCTAAATATTTGATTAGCAGCAGCTTACAGACAGTAGAGTTCAAGATTTGAAGAAAGGTCAGCTCTTCTTTATAAAGGCTTATGGAAATGACATATTGTGTCTGAAGCTCTGCTTAATCCAACTGTTTGCCTTGCCAAGCTAGTAAATAAATAAAGACAAAAGTCACTGTTGTGTACCAGTTAAAATGCTGCTTAAAATGATACGAAAGCATCTGGAAAACAGCCTTTAACTACAATAAAATCTAATAATGGAATGTTCCATGATACAATAGGCATAGGGTCAACTAAATGTATATTTTTTGCTAAAAAACAATAAAAGAAATGAAAGATTGGGTTGATGGCAGTTAGTAAATTAACAAAAAGGGCACTGTGTGGTACCCAAGAAAATACTAGTGCAGCAATGTTCAGTAAATCTACAAAATTACTTCAACTGTTGTCTTTCCTATTAAATAGGAATAAAATATGCCATGCTTTGTTTAATAAACTGTGCCATTGCTAGATAATCTCCCTCCCCATTAAACTGGTAAACTCATTGTCTCTGCATTTTTCTTGTGGATTCTGAATTTCCATATATCCTTATGACCCCTGTGTTAAAATGATATTGTCACAAAATCCTCATTTAATTTCTAGGGAATAATAGAGGATTTTGATGTGAAAAATAGAATCAGCCTCCCAGTTTTTCAAACATACAGACTACATATGAATTAATTTACTTAAGCAGTTGGTTGAATTTCTCAGCGTTGCCAACAGCTAGAATCCTGGTGCAAATTGTTGGGTTGCATAGATAAATTGAAACATTTTTAGAATAAAGACTCAAAGAAATGGAGAGAGATTACAAGTGTGGAAACCACACATTAGCAAAACAATCTGCCTTGTTTCAACTTCAGTCTTTTGTTCATTCTTTCAGGAAATTAAAATATTATAAACAGGACCCAAATAAAACTTTGCAGAATGAAACATTACCAGGAGCCATGCAATCTAAAATACAATACTACTTAAAAAACCACAAAACAACAATGCTATAGGTTCTTAATTTGTCTATGGTATTCTCTTGAAAGCTTTGAGATTTATTTCCACATTGACAGGTGTATTTTTCCCCCATACATTTATAACTGAAGGTATGATGACTTACACATGCATAATAGAAATTTGTCTAAGGAAACTGTAACTCTGCATGATTCTAAAAGGCACATTGTGATAAGTTGCCTCTAAATCTTGTGCAATGGAAGAAAAAAAAAAGTGAATTGTGTTCAGTATGAGTCTTCAGATTATCCTCTTTGTAACCCCATAGCTTCAGGAAAACAGAACCAACAAATGAATGTGATTATATTTATTCAGTGCTACTCTTTCTAAACGTTTAACAAGTACCTTCCAGAATAACATAAAAGCTGTAACACCAATACCCATCCACAGGCACGCCTCACTCACTGCTACATGTGATCCTATGAAGTGCCTCAGCAATTGAAGACACTCCACTGCTCAAAGTCAAAAGAATTTCAGCTAGAGGTATGAGTCACATGTTAATTTCTAAGCATTTCAAGGTCTGTTCATTGCATGTATGGTCAGTTTTAATATGGAACACAAGAATACTCCACCTCTATTTCAAAAAAATACTGTTGTCACAGGAAATTTAAGTGGGAAAGGAGCATAGGAAAAGGGAGATTTGCTTGCTTCTGTAATATTTTTATAGTATAAACTATATATGGAGACGCCCTGCACCCTACAATAGCTTAATGATGCATTATGTACCTGCAACCAGACTAAATTTATTCACTGGTCCTATTAGTCTGTGACCCTGAGAAAATAATGAACAAAATCTCTTATTAACATCCATGGGTATCAGAAAAAAATACTACACACTCTCACTGACTTAGAAATGAGCATAAAATTAGACCTATTGGCAGTCTTGATGTACAGGTATCCTTAAATCAGGCTTACTTTAAAAAACACCCAATAAAACAAAATGGAAAAATTAAGTTTAAAAAAAAAAAAAAAGTAATTCCTGAAGGAAGCTCTTTACTAGGCTGAAACTTCTGGGCCTGTTTAGATCAACTGTTGCATTATTTCTTTTCCTATGACCATTTATGCCAAAGCGCATGAGGAAAAGAAGAGAGACAAACCTTATTATTGATGATGGCTTCAGAATCATCAAAGACAAAATCTCCATCATAGCTGTTAGCAAAACAGAGGAAGGAAATTAACGCCACAACCATTTTAGCCCAGTATGATGGAAGGAGGAACCAAGATACGTCATGGTCCAGATTAGGTTCCATTTGTGCCATTCTGTGAGATGCTTGTTCCAAGTTGGGAGCTTCAGCATTATGTTGGTTGAAAATCTGGAAGAAACACATACACATGCACGGTTACAGCTTTAATTCACTAAAAAAGAATTTAAAAAGGAAAGCTGGGTTGGGAGAGGAGATGAAGTTTCATACAACCTTACATTTTTTCTCTCAGTGCCTTTCTTACTTTCTAACTGGTCTGTTACTGGAACAGACCTAAACATAATTTTGTATTCAAAGGTGGAAGTAAAGGCAGAATTTCTCATGGTTGGAACACAGAAATAAATACAAGAAATTCTTAGATGTTAAGGTAAAACTTAGGCACAGGCAAATTCTAAAACCTAGAGCAAATTACCGTTTTACTGTTTCTTACTGTTCTTTTCAAGTAATACAAACAGAGGCATTGGGGGACTGTGGAGCATTTAGCATAAAGTTCTGTAGAGAATGATAAACATTATAATTTCCTTCCACATGTGAAAAGCAAACATCATCAAAAGAGCTCAGCTCTCTTCAGTTAATCAAATTAAAGGACCTAGTCTTACACATTCTCCCATGCAAGGAATTCATACAAACATCACAGAGAGACATGTGGAGATTGCAGTTAATGGACTAGGCCCTAAATCTTAACAGTTCAAGCAACGAGACAACAAGACCCATAGAATTAAGACGGGGCTAGTGTTCACTAGACCACTCTGCACACCCCAAGTACAGCTGAAATTCCACTACTGTATTCAAGGGCTCATGAGGTTGTTGAGGCAGATGAAAAAGACCCTGCAATCCAAGCACACTCAGTGTTACACGAGTGTGGAGGTACTAAGGCTGGAGATTTACATCCATTTACGCCTTTACTTGGAAAGGTCTCTTTGGATGCTCCAGAGCCAGCCTTCTGTCTGGACTACTGTTCTTCCTCCACTTCTTGGGTGCTCAGACACTACCATAGTCTTATTATCAAGTGCTGGTATAAATGGCAAGGGAAGGAGATTATGAACGGAAAACTGCCGTAAAAGCTGGGCAGAATATGATTTTTTTATTTTGTAAGCCGAAAGAATGATAGGCACATAGAGTAGCCTATCTTCAGTTTCTTATTTATTTGCTCATTAAATCAACTGTTGCACTCCTGAAAACAACGCACTTAATATCTTCATACAGAAAACCAAAAAATCTAGAAAAACAGCTCCAGTGCACCCCCGAAAACATTGCATTTAATGTCTTTATGCAATCTAGGAAAATAGCTCCCATCATTTGGCTTCTGGAACAGAGGTGACCATTAGAGCTGCTACAGCAATTGCACTGTAGCTTTCTCTTTTTGCAATCCTACATTCCGGGCTCCGCATATTCCCGCACACACACGTGCACAGGGACAAGCAATACACCCTGCCACACCAGTGCCCCTCCTTGCTTTGGGGACCGTACAGCGCTGCTCCCAAATTCAGAGAAAGTCAGCAACCTGGAGCTGAGCAACCCGAGAGGCTGCAGCTCCTTGGCTGAGCAAAGCTGCTGCTTTAAGAGCAAAACCTTTTCTCAGAGTAGTTCACCCTTGTGCTCGTAGTTTGACGGAGACAAAGACAGAAAGCGTGGCTAAGAGAAGTGCACAGCATCGCTCCCAACAGCACGGATGCAACATCAATGCGCACCACGCAATTAAAATATTTAATCCACTCAAAATTCATTTCGCCCTGAAAGTTTCTCCCATTACGCTTGCTCTATTTATCCGGCGCACAGCTGCTGCCAGCCCTCTTCCCCGCGGTCCAGGAGGCCGGGCCGTGGAGGGCTCCCTGCCCAGGGCACCGCGGTGGCCGCACGGGCGCTGCGAGCACCCACGAGGGACCGCCAGCTCCCTCGGAGCGGCGCACACACCACTGCCCGCCGGGGGGGCACAGGGAGGCCGCCTCCCGCCGCCCTCTCCGGGGAAAGGCGAGCCCGAGCCGACCCGGAGAGCACCCGCCCCACACCGCAGGCACCCCCGCGGCGGGGCGGGCACGGTGCGTCCCTCCGGACAGCGCCGGCGCCGCGGGGGTGGCTCGTACCCGGGGTGGCACTGGCCGTGCGCGGAGACCCGCAAACTTGGGGGCGTCCCGGGCACCCGGCGGGAGGTCCCGGGGAAAGAGCCCGCCCGGGAAGGCAGCGGCGGCTGCGGCGTAAGGGGAGCGGCTGCGGGGCAGGCGAGCCCCGCCGGGAGTTTGGCGGTGGCCCTGCCCCGCTCGCCGTTCCCCTTTTGTCCTGGCGGCCACGGCTCCGCCGTAGAGGGTGGCCCGTCCCGCCCGGCCCTCAGACCCCCCGGGCCGCTCCCGCCAGCGAACGGGGCAGTGGCGAGACCCCCGCTCCCCCGCGCGGCGTTACCTGC
>VZRL01003126.1:0-22127 GCA_013397895.1 Origma solitaria | reverse complement strand
CGGGGCCGGGCGGGCTCCGGGCAGAGCCCACTGTCGCCTGCGCTGCGCTCCCGGAGCGCACCTGCCCGCTCTGCCCCGGCGGGGGTCGTTGTCCCGCGCATCTGGCTGGCCGCGGGGTGGGGGACGGCTCGGGTGAGCCGGGGAGAGGGGCCTGCCCGGCACGGGAGACCCGCGAGTCCCGAGCCCCCCGCTCCTCTCGCAAAGGCGAGGTTCCCGCGGCGGCGGGCGTGTGCGGAGCGAGAATCGCCCCGCAAAGCTGATCCAGAGCAGTGGGGCGGTGGCGGGGCCGGGTGTCGGGGTCTCGGCGCCTGGGGCGGGTAGCGGGCCGAGCTGGGTACTTCGGCAGAGCGTTCCAGCCTTTCTGGAAGAGGCTCTGGGGTTGTTGCAGGGTGCTCTCCGCAGGACAGGTACTGTCAAGAGACAGCAAAAAGGCTGTATCAGGTGTAGTTAATTCTTACGTTTATTCATCACCGCGATTTCCTTGTAAGAAAGTGGGATTAAACACTGAACTGATAGCACCAAATGTTCGGCACAAGCTTCCCTAAAAAAAGCCATTAAAATCTTAATACGCTGAAATTGGATGAGAACTCCTGGCTTTGTGCCAGGCAGTGACATACAGTTTGGAGTGGGATTTTTAAGATGTTTGCATTATCAAGCGTCAAATTAACAAGGTTATTTCATGTCTCCGTTGAGGCTTTAACTCTCGAGTGGCAGCACCGCTTTGGGAGGGCTTTGGTGGCTGCCACCCATAACTGTCTACTGACACCTGCTTTGGAACATCTGCTCTGCAACACGGGCAGCTCGGCTGCGTGTGAGGCAGCAGCTGAGCCAGCACAATTGCCAGGCTCGTGTATTATTCAGCTGTATATGTGAAGCTCCTGCTTTTAAGATGGAAGTCTGTAACTTGTGCCTGTTTAACAGCTATCACAAAGCGTCTGAGGTGCTTGGTTGTGAAGCGGTGGAGAGCCGGCGACCTGCTGTCATCAAGCACGCAAAGCTCTGAACTGATTGCAGGCTTCTTGTCCCTGTGTTACAGGAGCTAAAATAGATACACAAAGACCTGCAAATCAGTAAACTGAGCCTTGTGCTTTAAAATGATCTTGTCTGTGCTGGCCTTGTCCCTCACTTAGTGATCTAGGTGGGCACAATGAGGAAGCTTTGTGTTTCATAATTTGCTGTCATGAAATGGTAGAGGTGGAAGATGTCTTTTTGACTTTTTGGGTCATTGTGCCTTATAAATGGAAGGTAAAACATGAGATAATCTGCAACAGCATGTTTCTAGGTTTCTGCTTCTACAGTCCAAAGCATTGAGATTTATATCACTTCCTAAAAATTGCTGATTTGCCATATTAGTTCATGATAAGGAAGTGAGTGCTGGTTGATGTTTTCTGACATTTCCCTACTGTTCCAACTTCCACCTCCCAAAATACCACAAATATGTATTATGAAGTCATATTCTTGTCAACAAGAATTCTCAAATTCAATAATCTTCCTGAGATTACGATATTTATTGACTTTTTAATTTGTGTTTGCTAATAGAAGGGGCCCAATCTAGAAAGAAATTCCCTAGTTAGAAAAGGCAGCATATAATGTGTTCAATCTTATCTTCTATAACTTCTAATGAAGTAAATGAAATTTCAGTTCATGCTTACATTTGGCCATATGTAAGAATTTATTTTAATTTAAGCATATGTAAATATATGTAAGGTTCTGTGAATCAAGGTTGAGATTTGCTTCCCCAGACTCACTGTGGCAATCGCCAGACTTGTACTATTTGACTCACTTTCACGTTTCTGTGTTTTGTTCTGTAGCTAGTTTGACTTTATCACATTTGCCGATGTATTTGTTTCTACTAATGGCCCATTCAAATCACATACTCATCTTAGTTGCTCCTTTGCTCACATTTCTTAGACATCTGCACATCCTTGATCTGTGCTTTCTAACTGGAATTTCAGTTGTTCAGTGTGTCTGCTGATATCATCAGTTCTGGTCAATTGTATATATTTCCACACAGCCAGATGCACAGATGGTATAAATCACCTCATCACCACTTATGTCAATACAACAATAATGATTAACATTTCCTCATGAACTAGTTAATACATGCAGAAGGCTCTGCTTCCCATTATTTTCCATTTTGAAATAACCCTTTTACTTAAGGCTTTTTATTTTGCTTTTTACAATATAGCAGCTTTTATGATGACCTTCTGTTCTGTTTTAATTAACATGAAGAACTGCAGAGCGAATACCTGTTCTGGAGAGTTCCCTAGTTCCCTCAAAATCTGATTCAGATCAGCTACAGTTGCATAATTTATCTCTAGTCTGCTTCTTCGGAGGGTTATTATAGCACTTCAATTTGAAACAGTTCCTAAATACAACACTTTTAAAAAAATCTGCAATTTCTGGGAGGGTTATGTGTATGAAGTGAGTATCTCCTTGCTCTGTAGTTTTCTCAGCATGCTAGATTGATCTGCCTAAGAGGCTATTGCATCCTTATTTTTAGCAGCCTGCCATTGCAGATCTGAACAAAGGCCAGCCTTTCTCTTGTAAGAAAGGAGTGTACAAAACCCGTCATATTTCAAGGGATCAGCACTTGACAGTATCACAGTGACTTTGCAGACAAGAGAATAAAATGTCAGGGACTGTGGTAATGCAGGATTCAACCAAAATGTTTCAGAAACTTAAAAAGGCTGTCAATTGCTACTGCAGTTGTTTTTGGAACAGCTGCATCTTCTCCATCACCTGGATTTTGGCATAATAAATGTGGCTGTGGCCACTGAGACCAACTTCTTGTGGCTGTAGGTAACCAGCTGGTCCCTACCTGTTCTATGCTTGGGGCATGCACCAGCATTATATATGCAAATATTTTAATAAATAATAGGCATATTTGCACTAGTATTGTTAGTATTTTGATGGTCTCTTCCTCTAGATAACTGCTGTCCCAATTAATTACTCTGTATGAGGTATTTTAAGTAGCAGAAGGTCTCAGGGAGCTTGTTTTGCATGTCATATATTGTACACGTGTGTGTGTCTATATGTGCACGTACATATGTAGAGACAGGCAAACTCATTTGTCTGGTGTAGTTGCAGTGTTGATCAGCTGTAAGTCATAAAAACAAACTAGAAATGAAATAGGAGTTAAACAAGATTGTTACAAGAGGAGTGTAATGAATGGAGTCTTGTTTCCTATTTTTCTGTGTCTCATCTTCCTGCACCTCCTTGCGTTACTGACTGCAGTTCCCCCGGTGACCCATATAAGTCATCTTCATTAAAATCCCTGAATATTCCTCACTTTGCTTTTTGACTTGCCACCTGTTCCAGGTCCACTTTATTCTATGAGCATGTTCCCTGGTGAGCAGCCTGCCCAGGCTTCCTGGCCAGGCAGCCACCCCACAGAACTGGTGCGAGCTGAGCCTCTCTGTGAAAGTGTCTGTGGGGCTGCTGCCATTTCCACAGCCATTATGGGCTTTCTTATGAAACATGCAGGAACTGAACATGCTTGAGGCTCCTGTAGTTTGATAACTCTGGATTAAATGGAACGGAAGTTATTAGAAGAGGATTGACAGACAGGCCCTGTAACTTTAATTTTCCTTAGAATTGAGGCTTCCAGTGAAGTATTGAATCCTTTAGCCCTGCTGCTGTAGACATATCCATCCTCACTGGTTGAGAATGAGCAGGTTTATTGAAGACTTGTTGCCACTATGCTTTGTTGCTACTAAAACATTTAGCATAGATTTGAAGGCTTATGGCTCACAGTCTTAAATTATGTTAAAAATATGTATTTAATCACACACTCTCCTTCCCCTAAATAGGTAGATAAGAAATACACTTTAAAAACAGTTAATTCTGAATTTGATCTATGGAATGCGTTCTTGTCAATATAAAATGAAAATGCAGCAAGTAAAAAACTTGTGAATAACAAAGATTCCGCTATTCTCTGAACCATAAGAATCCTCATCACTCCCTCTCATTGTAGTACTTTAGACATAGTACAAGCTATACTTCAGCTTTTATGGGAAAAATAAAGAACTGTCTATCAATAATCCACCTAAGCCTTTCAAGGAAAGTACCAATGTAGTTACGCCAACTCGTTACAAATTCACCATTAATACTGAACTACTTCACTCTGTGCATCTGCCTAGCTTTTGTTACGTTACACCCTCTCTTTGCCAGACACTGAAATTAAAATAACTATCTATGCTTGACACAAAGAAGCAGAAGATAAAAAAGGAAAATTTAAATGGAAAGTGGAACTCTTAAATAATTTTCAAAGGTTCTCAGATTTCCTTTCTGAAATTATTTCAAGCTGTACCAGGAAAAGATTGGAGACATAGTCTGAATGATTGCATGTGCTAACAGTATGATTTAAGAATGTTTCCAAGTTTTACATTTTAAAATGGTATTGTCCTAATCAAGAGGCTGTACAAGCATCTCTGCTGTCAGAATCAATTTGTAATTCATTACTTTTGTCCTCCAGTTTAATAGTCTTAACTACACACACACAAATATAAATAAACATAGGCACTTTTAAAGACTGCTGTATCTGTCTTAAGGTGAAATTGATTAGAACTTTATTGCACACTATGTAAAATTGCATTGGGCAATACAGTAAAGGATTAGAAAAAGTGCAATCTACTGCAAAAACTTTACAACCTCTAAAGAAGCTTCTCTTGAAAAGCATTTGAAACCTTGGTCAGAGCACCAGAAAAATTATTTGCCTTTCCTTGTATGACCTAATATTAGCAAATTGGACGTTCATTTTGCACTCACGTAGTCATTTGCCTAAATGAAATATAGTGCTGAATGTGGTAAATTGCTCGGATGACGTAATTTTGTACTGAGTAGTGTGAAATTATGGTGATGTGAGGTACAAGAAAGAATGAATTGGGGCCTCTACCTTTTCCTGCTATTTTTAACTTTTCAACTATGAGTCTAACCTTGTCTTTTATTTCATTCTCACACACCAGCTTACCTAACAATGGTTTCCATGAAATCCTGAAAGTTCATCTGCGCGTAAAGAATTCCATGACCGAGGCCTATATTTAAAAAGTAGGAGGGAGAAATGGATCTTTGATCTCTAAAAGTGGGAACTCCAGGGAAATGCATACAATGAAGCACTATAATATAATGAAAAAAAAGAGAAGTTGATAGTGAATGATTCATATGAACCCAGTTTATAACTCCTAAGTTGAAATCTTTATTGAAATATCTTAAAACTGCATCACTGTTTGAGGTATAGCTGGCGAGCAGCAGGATCCAACAGGCAGCCATTAGGCAACATCAGACAGCAGGGCACGATATCAGAGTGACGCTGGCATAAAACACAGAAATTATTTTAAACTTTCCTTGTTGCTTTTATTTGTGAAATTAAATTGTTATCCTTACTCAAATAATTTTGTTTCATATAGTTGTGGCTATAAGCATGAGATCATGCAGTATTGCTTGCATTTTTAGTGTCTACCTAAGAAAGCACTGAGATATTTGAGACATATGAGTTACTGTGGAGTGTAGTTAGAGTGGCTGCTTTTAGATAATTTCCAGCTGTGATTTGCAAATAACATTTTTCTTTCCTTCCCTTCTTGCTCAGGGGTAATTATGGCTATGTAACAAATTTAAGAAGAAATACTTCATCTTGTTTTCATCTAGAGTTCTGGACAAAGGAAAACATCTTGCTCTAGAGGTGGAAAACCTGAAGAATAATGAGATAAAGTTGCTTATCCATGATTGCACACTAATTCAGTGGCAAGAACAAGAAAAAAAACCCAACAGAGCTGGTTAGGTTATAATGCTTTCCTCCCTATGAGGAATTCTAAGATTTCAGAGAAACTTTTGCTGTGCTGACAGAAGAAAGGTAAAACCCCAACTGTTTCACAGGGCACCAGCTTTGCTCTTCTTCTGCCAATCCAAGAGAGCTCCATCTCAGGAGAAACGGGACCGAGTTTTTCAGCTAATCATTTATCTTCTAGAAGACTTGTCCATGGAAAGTGGAGTTGATAGGACACCCCTGGGCAAGCTGTCATGGTCTGAATTCTGCACGTCTCTCTCTGATCCTCCAAGCAGGGGCAAAAAGGATGGTTCTTTTCTTTCTCCCCACCCTGACTTCAGTTCTGTGCTTCACAGTCTTGAAGATTTTTGCCTGTTATTTTGACTGTTTCCTGTGAGGAAGTTATTCAGAAAGATGTCACAATCAGCTTTGGAAGCCTGTTTTTGTGGCTTGTAAAACAGCCCCTTGCTCATAAGTTGTCTGTTGAGCACCTGGCTTTGAACACAGCCTGTCACATTTTTTCTTGTTCTTCTGGTGCCTACTAAAATGCAATTATGTTTTTTTCCCCCAGTGAGCTAAGGCCTGTGGGTCAGACTCCCATTGTGATAGATATTATACAAAAACATAGGAAAGAAAGAATTCCTACCCCAAAGAGATAATTTGTACCACAGAATTTTGCATCATTTAAACGGGTAGAGGAGCATTTATGTAATAACATTTAGTAGATCTTGTAAGGAATAAAGTGGGGCCATGCTTCTATTGGTGGTATTCTTTTTCACGGGCAAAGGCAAAGTATTTATGTGCTCTTCTGTTCTGATACTGCTGCAGAGCTCATTAAATCTCCTTCTTGCAAGGAAGGCCTGAGGGCAATTAATTACTCTGATTTTCCATATATAAAATGGGAAGAATGCTACTAATCTGTTGACAAGTCTGCATGAAGCTGTCCAACTGTGAAATAATACTGAAAATTTCATTTTCTCAGAGATGCTGTCATCTCCTTGTGTTTTTTTTTTTTTCCTAAATAAGTTAGTAAAGCACTTCTCATTACCATGGAGACTAATATTTTATTGTAAAAATTGTAATTGCAAGCAAGTTTCAAGGTTGCAAGCAGATTTTCTAGAAACCAGGTCAATTGATAAAGTACCTGCACTCAGTGTTGGCTGCTGCAGTGCACATCACTTTCATTCTGAGTCTTATTTACATTCCAAGCCTCAGGGCTTGGCTGCCAGCAAATCAATCGTGGAATTGTTGGGCTGTGATAGATCCTGCAATAGGATAATAAAGGAAAAATAACTTCACTGAAGGGTAAACTTGCTTGCATCTACCCCAGGGTACGTCAGGGTAGCAACGCGTGTGCAGGCAGGGACTGCAAAAGGGTTGATGCCCCACAGGAACATATATGTTGGCTTACCCACAGCAGGTTGTTCCTGTAACCACAGCAAAAGATAGATGGCTCAGTGCATTGCACATCGAGGCTTGCCTAATAGTAAACATCTCCTGCAATTTTTAGTTTGATTTACTAAGAAAGAAAAAGAGAAGAAATATTACTGCCTATTTTCTCACTGTTTTATAAGACATAAAAAAAAAAAAAAAGGTTAAGAAATTAAGAAGAAAAATCAAACAAAAAAAAGGCAAAAAGAAGAAGAAATGGCTCCAGTCTGCAAATTGGAAGTAAAAATATCAACCATGCACTCCAGTCCCACTCCCTGAGGCAAATATATGGAGAGCTGTCAGCAAGTCTGTATCTTTGAACTTTCTGTAGAAACCTTCAGGCAGAATCCAAAGACTTAAAAGATTTCTTGACTGCATCTTGGTGGAAAAACATTTATACTCATGTTTCCTACTCTTGTATTTATTCCCTTCCAAGAGAGTGAGAAAGGTCAAGAAGTTGACCCACAGATGCAGTGGCCTGTGGAATATGATCAAACATAGGCCAGGCATTAGTTATATTTATGAAAGATATCTGTCTTTCAAGAATCCTTGGCAGCCCACATGCATTTGAAGCACTTACAGTTTTTATCAGTATCTGCTTGAGGACCCAGTTCTGAAAAGTGCCAAGTGCTCCTAAGTTGTATGTGTTGACTTCAGTGACAGTAGTTGTATGAAAGCATCAACACTTAATTGGAACCAGGCAGAACTATAGCCCTAACTGGTATGCACAGACATTCACATTTGCTTCTAAATCTCCCTTTTCCAATTGCAATAATTTTGAAAAACATTTTGCAAGATATCAGCTGTCTCTGAGCAAGTTTGCTGAGTTCAGGATCAAGCCCTGGTGATGCTGTGTCCTTGACTTCAAATACCAACAATCTGGTGTGTTGCAAAAATTTGGTTTTGTACTCTCCTGTACTCTCTTGGCTAAATTACCCTTTGGTACAACACCACAGGGAGCCATTAGGAAATACAGTTGTGTAGCTTTAACAAACAAGCATTTATGAAGGACCAAATTAGTCCAAAAGGAGAAATTTTCTGTTCCTACAAGGCTGTTATGGTGCTCAATAGCAGCAGAACTAAATGCAAAGTCTCATACAAGACCACTAACCCCATTAGATGTAAAATAATAAGGCAGGGATTTGGCTGTATTGCTACTCTTAAATTCTGGGTTTCGTGGCAACTGATACTGGAACTCCATATTCTGAAAATGTATTATAAAATAGTTTATTTGTGTGCTTTTTTAGCATATCATATTGTCTGAAACACTGGGCAATACTCAAAAAATGGTATACTGAAACATGAATAGGAATTATGTTTCCACATTTAGTGGAACAAGAGAGAAGGGGAAAGTAGAAGAAGGAGAAAAAAAAGTTAAGACCCAAGGCAATAATTATAACAGACAATAATTCCAATTATGTTGTCCCAGAAAGTTCTATAACATGAATTTTTAAACATTTGCTTTCATGCAGTTGTGTTTCTTTAAATTTGTGGCAAAAGATTAATATCTCTTGACTGCAATAATAACAAAATTTTTTTGTGCAGCTCACTTGTGCTCATGCCGTTGATTTTATAATTCCCTCAGGAACCATTGTTTTGTGCTTAGCTTCACCAAGTCTCATTCTGGAATGGTGCATCATGCTCTGTACCAAATCCTTTAAGTAGTACAGTAGAGCTGGTTCATAGATTGTAGGATTTATTTTTTTATCCATCTTGGAAGTAAAAAAAAAAAAACCCAGATGTCTTTGAGAAAGACTTCCTGAAATACTTTTTTAAAGGCTGCCATCTTCTTCTGAATGGCAGATAGAAAATGATTTTTTAAGCTTGTATAGGGTCCAAACACAGTGATATGCGCATCTCAGTGGTTGCCCGTGCTGTTGTACACTCGGTAGTTTTGGAAAACGGATTTCAGCTTCTTGAGCAGTGAAGCTTCTGGCACCATTCACGTGTGGTACCTTCACACATTGCATCCATCTTAAAGCTGAGAGATGGGCAACAAACTATCCACTTTTGGCTTGATTTTTATTGGTGCTGGACTACCCTTCCCTGCTTAAGATCTTGACTGTCCAGTGAGGAAAGGAAAGGGAACATGTGGGAAAGGGAGGAGGTTTTTTCTGATGGCTAACTTTCCTCTTGCTCTAAGTTCCCATGTGGGGCTCAACTGGCTACCAGTAGAGATTAATAAGACTAACCTTGTTAGGCTACTGTGAATTCCTGCCACAAACTGAAAACTACTTTTCTGAATCCCATGCAAATTACGTACCTCTAGGCCATTGACTTTTATTACCACCTTTATTCAGTTTATTTTGCTGTTGAAGGTATATTGAGATCTGTCAAATTCAAAAGGTGTTTCTTGTAAGAAAGGATATTTTCTGCGTCATACCTATTTTTTATCTTTTGGCTTAAGTAATTTAACTACCTAAATAAACAAACTGCCATATAAAATATTCTTGAATGTCTTATACCTATTTCTGTCATAAGCAACAAAGAAAACAAATACATATGAATATTATTGTTATGAGCAATATTCTAACTCTTTAAACAGAAGCAACACTAACAGCTCATTAGAAAAAGAGATTCTTGAAGAGTTGTTTTCTACAGGTAAATCTAGATATTGTAGGCAAGCATATGGTCCATTTAGGCATTCTAGGCTCTTCCCTAGGGGATACTGCTGTCACTTCATACAAGTTTTGGTTCAGGGGACATCTAGTGCATCAAAACCACAAACTGTGTCCTGGGCTGCATGAAAAGGATTTTGACCAGCAGGCTGAGGGAGGTAACTCCCTCTATTCCACTCTCATAGGACCTCACCTGGTGTGCTGTGTCCATCTCTGAGACCCTCAAGATAAAGAGGACATGGACCTGTTGGAGTCCAGGGGAGGGCTATGAAGATGAGGAGGGGGCTGGAGCACCTCTCCTGTGAAGGCAGGCTGAGAGAGTTGGGGTTGTTCAGCTAGAGAAAAGGCTCCAGAAGACCTTAGAGCAGTACCTAAAGGGGGCTGACAAGAGAGCTGGAGAGGGACTATTTGCAAGAGCATGTAGCAAAAGGACAAGGGGCAATGGCCTAAATCTGAAAGAGGGTAAGTTTAAATTAGATATTAGGAAGAAGTTCTTCAGTATGAGAGTGGTGAGGCACCAAAACAGGTTGTGCAAGGAGGCTCTGTGTGTCCCCTTCCTGGAAGTCTTCTAGGCCAGGTTGGATGTGGCTCTGAGCAACATGGTCATGTGAAAGGTGTCCCTGCCCATTGCAGGGGGGTTGAAACTAGATGATCTTTAAGGTGTCTTCCAACTCAAAACATTCTATGATTCTGTGATTCTGTGATTCTGCGATTCTATTAGAATTGCCTGCTTTAGGTGTGTACACCAACTTCATTTTAGTTGACAATTCTCAGGTTTTGGAAGAAGGGAACCTGGTTTTGCCTGCTGAAACTGTAGCAAAGTATGAATTACTGGTTTTTGAACATGAGAAAGCCTACTTGTAAATTCATTCATTATGGTTTTACCAGCAATAATTAAGTCATATGTAAGTAAGAAAAGAATTCTCATAGAAGGTCCCCAAGAGCCATTTAAGCTGGTGATGGTGTGCACTCACTGGAGAAAGACCATCAAGATCATCTGGAAGACTTGAGGAAATTGTTATCACTATGAATAAGTATGGATAAGGAATCATCAATAGGTCACAGCAGGTGAAGTGTAGGAAAATCTATGTATATGTGTAGACGTATATATACATAGACATGCACAGACACAAGCACACATCTATCTATCTATCTATCTATCTGTCTATCTATCTCTCTCTATATATATGAGTGAGTAACTGTAATGACTGCTGAAAATAGCTCTGGAAACATGCCTCGGAAGGGAATAAGAGCAGTTTTTTAACCATCTCCTGAGAACTTAATTGTTATTTTTGAGCATTGGTCATACTGCTGTTCTTTTCTGTTGTACTTTGCAGTTTTTGTGACTTTGGCCTTAGAGCTTTTAAGCTTCTTTATTGCAACAGAGTGGAAGTTTTGTGACTGTCAAAACTCAATGCCTATTACACAGCTGACTGTGATTTCAGGGGATTGAATTTGTATTGATAGACCCAGCTGAAAAGTGCTTGTTGGTGTAACAGGAGGTCAGGACTGTGGCTGGACAGCAGAACAAAACACTTTCTTTCACAGTAAGTATATTCTTAAGACTCCATCTGTGTTTTCTTCTGCCTTGTTAAGCTTTCAGTTTAGTGGGAGTCTGGAAGGGTTGCAGGGGAACTTATACGCAAGTGTATAAAAAGCCAGAGAACAGTTTTAACTTACTGAGGTCAGAAGTAAATTTGAGTAAGTCGTCTTGACTTGGTTAATCTTTGTATATAGACATTTGGTCCATATGCAATGTGTTCTGTTATAAAAGGCGAAGTTGAGGCACATAGTGCCTCCATCTGAAAACAGTCATACATTCCTAAGGGCTTTCAGTGGGCTGAGGTTTTCACAGACAGCTTTGATGAACTAAATACCGAGCAAAGGCTTGCCGTATTTGACTTTTAGCAGTATACTTCTGATGAAAACATGTAGCAGATAAAACAGACATGGTAATTATTGAACCAGCTAGCAGAGAAGCTATTTTTGACAAACATATTTAAGCATGGCACATATGCAAAGTGTTTCTGTGCCTTCTCCCAAAAGATAACCCAGTAATTTTTAGGGATAAACCAAATGTCCATCCACCCACTAGATGGTGGCAAGGAGCACAGTTAGGTAAAATTGTTTGTACAGAACTGTATGTAGTTTCTTCTTAGCAGCAGAATCAGATTAATCTGCCACCAGATTCTCCCCCACAGGTAGACATTAGAGCCAATCCTGCTGAATAGTAGGAAAGTCTTTGTAATGGTGGTGTAATGGTGGTAACTGTAAAAGATTTTCCCAGTTAGCCATACTGTAGAGCAGCAAGAAGAAGAATAGTTGGTGTGTGTGGGGTGCTAAATGATACAAACAGTTCTACTATTGAGATAACTCCAGCAACAAAATTATTTCCCAGTTGTAGCTGTTTCATAGAGCTCCTAAAGTGCACTGATATATTCAGAAAAACAAAAGGGAAGTGACAGCAATTTTTTTTCGTAAGACAGAATAGTGACCCTGGTGAGTTAAAATATCAAAACAAAAGCAACAATGACAGCTGAAGTGTCTGCCTGTGCTTTCCCTCTCGCTGGCCCGTGCTGCATCTCATTAGTTCTCTTCAGTAGGGGCAGGTAAGGGCCCACACAGACACACAGTCAGGACCATCAGCAGTCAATCCAAACTAACTCTCTCCCAGAAGGCATTATGCATAGTACATCTAGAATACCACCTTCCTCATTTCTTGCCATAGGGGCAGTGATATTAAGGGTAGCAGTAAGCAGGAAAGAATCTGTACCTGACTCTGAAAAGGTTGAGCACGGAAGGCAGATTTACTATCTGCGTGCCCTGTGATAAAAATGAGATAGTTCTCACAAAAGGATTCCCATGTTCCATATCATCTGCAAAGAGCCTGCTTGTCTACATTGCTGACAGACTTGATTGTAAATACCGCTGCAGAAGTGCTAAGGGATCAGCAGAATTTAACACCAGAATTTTGCTTGCACTTTAAAATTAAATAGGGGTACCCTCCACCCTATCCCACCCAGCATGGTAGGTGGGTCATAAATAACAAAACAGTCTAAAAAAGCTTCTGAGAGTCAGAGTGTGTGTTATTGCATTTGGTGAGGATTGGCTGCTGCAGCCACTGGCAGAGGCTGAATATAAGCCAAGTCAATTTTACATAGTTTAAGGAAAAGGATGTGCATTGGGGGAAGTTTTTTGCTATAGTCTACAGGAAGAATAAACTACATAGTAAATGAATATAAGAAAATATATTGTGCATGAAAATACTTTAACCCTAAAACAAATGTTTGCTCAAGATTCCCAGATTTTGGTTCAGTAGAAATGACAAAAGTAAACTTTATAGACATGCAAAATTTCCTCATCACTCCAAGAAATGTGGAAAAGCAAGCTGTCTGAGAGTGGTACTTTCTTACTACCAAGGGATTCATTGAGTAAGTGAGTTTAATCATGAAAGAAAGGGGAGCACAATGGATAGAGTAAAAGCAACAGGGAGGCTGTAACAAAGAGGGGAGGATTCTTCTGATTCCACTTTAAATATCTACAGTGAAGCCTGAGTCCTCATCTCTAAAGTGAGTGACAAATAGAAAAGCTGGGTACTACCTTCCTACCATCAGCATATTTTGGCATGAGGGGAGCTGAGTGTAATTTCACCACTCACCCAATTATAGGATGCAGAGTAGAGTGCTGTTCTGTCTTCTTCAATCCCATATTGCAAGCTGCGCCTTTACTCTGAATGATTGCCATGTAACACTGTCCATCCTGATCTTCTTGCTAAAGTAGCAATCCCATATTTGCCCCAGATTTACAGAATGGCTCTTTTTTTATAGAATCACCTTTCAACATTGCACAATAGCTGCCATGTAAACCTTAGTCTGCTCCAGTCTGTCTGCTTAGTGATTTCTTCCCTTTAAACACCTTGCTAAATAATAGATGCTAACAGAATGCCTATCTTCCCTTACAGGCCATATAGCACCAAGCTTAACCAGAAATAACCAAGTTTGATTTTAAAAAAATCCTATTTTACTTTGTATAGTTTTTAAGCCACCAGTGATACTCAGGGAAAGCAAATAAAAGGTTCTATAGATTGTCTGTCTGGGAATCCTTATGTTCAAAGCTCTTGTGATGTTTTTTCTTAGCACACAATTCAAGCACATTAAGAAAGGCTGACACCTGCAGTCACAGATAATTAGGTCAAACAAACACAGCTATAGGCTGATGAAGAATGAATTAGGAAGGTCTCTGCTTCAATCACAATGGCTGGTTAAAGTCACAAAGGCTATAAATTGCCCTCAATTCCACTCTGCATTAACTGCAATCCAGAAAATGTTGTCCAGGCCCTTTATCATGCTCTAAATATAAAAGAAAGGCACCCCAGCTCTCTTAAAGAAAAAAAAAATGGAAAAAAGAAAAAAGAGAAACAGAAAAGAACAAGTGCTTTTTTGTTCTTATCAGCAAGAGAAATGTGATTTTGACAGTGCTGCCCACTTCATTGAGTAAACAAGTGCTGTGTTGGACTTTCAACCAGACTGTGTATTCTGAATGAGCCTTCAGATAAATTTATGCCTCTGACTCTCAAGTGTATAACATCTTGTTAAGCAAGTCACACTGCTAAATATTTTTAAAGTTACAGAAGAGACTAAGCTGTAAATTTGCTAATGCTCTTCCTTGAATTTAGGTCTGATTTAGGTCTAAAGCTTTGGGTCACAATCATTTGTTTCCACACAGCTCCTAAAAAGGCTAGGGATTTTCTGTCTGCAGCAGGAGCACTGCCAAGGCAGAACACTTTGAACAGCCACTCATTTCCAGAGCATGACCAAGTGTGTCTAAGTGATGCCCTGAAAGCAAATCAGTGACTTGAGGGCTAACTATCAAGACTAAATTTATGAGTCAGGCAGACCAGCCTGTCAGTGTGAACTTGGTGGAACATGCCCTGCAGATCATTCAAAAGCCTGCATTTTATCTCACATTTGCCCTCAGCACAGGTGGGGACACCTGGACAAGAGCAGCAGGAAGCTGTAGTGTACTCTGTGAATGAATGGAAGGCAGAACACGCTGTGCTCACAAGTGTTCTTACGCAGCGTTAGAGACAAAACTTTTTTTCTTGTTTAACTACCGCACAAACTCCTTGTTTCCCAGTTAGCTGCTGGATGTTCCTTTCATACCTGTTCTCAAGCCCCAGAGAGGTTTTTGGTTATCAACAGGCTATGTAGAGTAAATGCCTCTTTTAATATGGCTTGTCCTTGGCAAAGATTGCACCTCTTAAGGAATTTCCTGCTTAAAAATATTTTCCTGATTGTCTCAGAATTTACAACTTGTCATGGGAACCAATGTTACTCTGAAAATTATAGTACCTTTTCAGACTGGTAGAATTGCAAACTCTAGCAGAGCCTCAAGTGTCCTGTTCATTCCTCTTCCTCTCTGCTGGAACTGCTCCTGAAGATGAGGAGTAAAGTTTTGAATGGGATTTATGTCTCCCCTTCTAAGAAGACCTTTAGACAACAGACAGTGGTAAATTTACATCACTTGCAGTGGGGTTGATGTCACTGATCACATGTAGCTCTTTATCTACATCTGAGCTACTCATTCTGGGCTTCTTTATAGTCAACAGGAAGAAAAACAGGCACTCGTAGATCCCCAGATTTATTTTAGAGATTTGCATTAGCAGAAGCTAAATCCTAATATAACAAAGCCTGTCTCCTTTGACACTAGAAACTATGCATAATTTCTTGGTCTTAAGATCCTCCCAAAGAAGATTCCAGGAGCCAGCCCCTGACGAAAGTCTCTCAGTGTAACAAATATTTTTAATTTTTACTGAAAGTCTTAAATACATGATACAATACAATAATACAGAATAATGCAATACAGATAGTACAGTAAGAATATCTATATATGAAATATATTAAAAATTATGATTGCAATAATAACCAAGGGATAAAAACAAATGGAAAAGAAAGATTAGAAGTTTGAATTAAAAATGTACATTTTACCCAAAATAGTGTTATTAGGTTATTAGGTTATTTTGGATGAATCTAATTTGACTAAGTTTAAAAATAAAGAGCTTGAGAGAATCTGCATATGGAAACCCCAGCACGTGCACTGACTCAATAGCAAAGTACTGCTGCAAAGCATAATTCTTCTTTTATTTTAACTCTGATACAAAATCAGCTTAATGTATGTAATAATTTATTGTAAATACTAAATTATATTAGTCTATAAAAGGTGAATTACTGGTAATACAAAATTGTCTCACTCTTACATGTGGTAAATGTTAAAAAGCCCTTTTGTGAATGAGCTGGCCTCTCTAGCTTTGCTCAGAGGAAGCTCTGGCACATTTCTTGAATGTGAATGTTTTCACTACCAATGTTTTCTGGTCATTTGATTTCCCAGATAAAATTTTCATCCATGCATTTTTTTACAGAGCTCCTTATGTTATAAACCCATAATATTTAATAATCTAGGGTCTGATATGTGAATTAAGATTTATTGGTGGGTCCACAGAAGTCTCTACATGCTGCATTTCATATATTTCTATAATGCTGCTGAATAAAAGCAGAGATAAAAAGCCTTGAGGGCCACTGGGGTTGGTTGAATAGGGAAAAAAATCCAAGAGGACTCCACATTGTTTTCAAATTTGCAGGTTAGTCTCATCTCTCATTTTAACACCAATTATATATGTGATCTTGAACATCATTTCCTTTTCATCTCAAGTCCAAACCCCTGTGGATGATTTCAGCTGCCTTATTTTTGCAATCCAGCGTTGGTCCAAAATCCATTGGCTTCAGCAGGCATTTTTCAGCTGACTTTCAAATGAGCTTTGGATCAGTTCCTCACAAAATATGGATCAAATACAGGGGAAAACAGTTTCCTAGGATGTTCTCTGTCAGGATTCTCTGTTTACCATTACATTTTATAATGATAGCCTCTTCAGCTTTTCTCACAGAAATTGCTTCAGTTTGGTTGAAAGACCTTTTTCTCCTGGTAATGAAAACACATTTTAAATATCTCTTGAAGTCTGGCCTGCTGATACCAGCTAAAAAATACGTTATTACATTATGCATGATTCTTGACTGTTCAGTGTATGAAAAACCCCTCCCTACTATAGTCTTTTAATGATTGGCATATTATGCTAAATGTTTGCAATTTATTATTTCTGATAAATATGGCAATCTAGTGATGAATATGTGTTGTTAATAAGTATACCTCTTTGGTATCAATAAAGTCAAATTGAAATTAATTAACTAAGCATCAGAGAGATCATTTTCAAGTGCATCTGTTTGCAAAGAGGCTTCACAATAAAGAGGATTTGGGGAGTGGAAGTTGCTTACTGCTCTGGGGTCATGTATTTCTGAGTAATATTACATCCTCCCCCTTCCATGTTTTCAGATTTTGATAACTATTGTGATTCACTGGATGTAGAATGAATGCCCAACTACATTTATTACCTTTACTAGTTATTTGAATGTTGATTCTAAAGACAGAAAACTGAAGGGTTACAAATAGACAGTGCATCCTTTTGAAACATATTTAGTAATGAATCTCCTGTGCTCCAAGCTTCTGGCATTGCTTGGGCTTAACTCTCAGAATATCCAGCACTTTACTAGAAAATGTAAAACACAAATATAAAGAAAAGAAGAACAATATTATATAGTATATAATGATGTATAATGCCCACAAAATATTAAATAAAAATTAATAAAGTACAGATCAGAATGAATGCACAGAAAATCTGCTTTGCGAATTGGAACAAAACACTTTGAGGTTAATTTATTCAGGGTGAAAGTATTGAGCAACAACAGACCTACTAATGTAACATCAGGAGTATGCAAGGTAAAATTATGATAGAAAGAATAATTTATGACATAAAGGTAAAAGAAAATGGTATAAATTAGAATAAATTTTGTCAAGTGAGGTTTATGCATGAATAACTGAATTCATTTTTTGGATAACAGATTTTATAAAGCAGGCAGATACGAAGAATCAAATTTGTTTGGTAATGGATGATGGGATTCATCTGACTAAATTCATGTGTCTGTTCTGGAGACCTCTTTCTGAACTACTCACCTCATGCTCCCTTTTTTAGCAATGCCAAAAAATAGTTCCTTTTAGGGTATGATTCATCCCATCCTGAAATATCTAAAATAAGTCAGATGAATCACACCTACAAGCGCTTATTTCTCGCCATTGACTGTGAAGTTAGCCAGGGGTGACTAGCTAAATTGTAGATGACCACTCTAAAGACATCTGAAATTAAATGGGATTAGTCCCACTGAGACAGACTAATTTATGAGTAAAGCATCTGAAATGATGCCTGTAGGAAAGTGCTCATTAATAACACGGAAATACAAACTTTGGGATAGTTAGGGAGTTGTTTAAAGTGGAGATGAAAATGAGCAATATTGAAAAAACTATGTAATGGGTTGAAGGAAACTACTAGGACCATTTTTCATGAATCAGCCTTGGAGTGGATCTTAGTATTTTCTTTAATGATTTTGGCATGAGAAGTAGGATTGAACTAATGATATCTAATATGGAACTGGGTCACCCTGCTGATGTGGAGGAGAACAAGGGTGCATGAAAAATTAGATAAGCTTGATAATAGTACAGTGGGAATGAGAGGAAATTTAATACAAAACACCCCTAAATATTTTGGAAATATCTGAAAATATTGCCTAGGTTTCTAAAGTGTGTTTTGAAAAAACATCAATATCTAATTTTGACAGGAAAATTTTTAAAAAATAATCTGTTCAATCATCTCTGTAACTAAAAAGCAATAGAATCTCCAGAGTTTTTCTGTTCTGCATAGTTAATACTGCTGCTGTGGCTGACCTGAACATTTGGGAGCTTATTCTCTGCTTGGGCTTCCTTGGGAATCTAAGGTCCCTGAAGACTGCAGTGTCTCTGAGCATTTTCTAATTATACGTAACAAGTTAACAGTCAGTATTGCCATGTTTCAAAGTTATCGGATAGAAGCAGAATGGACAAACCTGTTTTCTGGTCAATGGCCTAGCTGCTCACATGTCTGAGAGGCATGCAATGCAACCACTGCAGAACTTACCCATCTGGTTATGAGAAAGGCACTCTTTATTTTTCAGGGGCAGCAAAGAATCAGAGAGTCAGAGAGGTTAAAAGGGTGTGCTAAGAATGTCTTGTTTGCCAGCAGTGTTTTTAAACAAGGACCAAACAGAGGACCTAGATCTAGCTTAAAGTTAAAACCCATGTTCTGCAAAATTCCCTGTTCCTCTCACTTGGCATTGGTCACAGTGCAGTTCAGATATTGCTCCATTCAGTGGTTTGGTTATTGCAAAGCTCATATAGCCCATATACGTTTTCTATAGACTGCAGGCACCTGACTCAGCATTTTGGAGCTCACTCTTAAATTTTGTGGATAATTTCTAGGTGATGGAGTGCTGAATAGTCTTATTGCTTAAGACAAATGAGCTCTCAGGACGTCTCAGGGCTTTTGAAATGGCGTGATCTAGAAACAGTCCTGATGAGAGTTCAGCCAGCAGCAGATGGTGAACATTCTGTACCACTCTGACACGGCATCTTGCTGTGTACATGGCACAGAGGAAAAAGTGAAGGCATCTGAATCTCAGCTCCTTTGCAAAACTCTCATTCCTGCCCCTGAGAAGAGTGGAACCCTACGTTAATGTACATATTTTTGATACAAAGCATCAGATTCAAATTGATGTGCTAGAATTCTGTGCCCCAAAAATTAATTGGAAGGAAGCTAGCCTTTTCTTTTTCCACATCAGGCTCTGTTTTCTTAAGCCCTGTTCTTCGTCATAATTTCTTCAGTGTCAGAACTCATTTTTTCCAATCAGTCACCTGCAAGCAGTAGGGCAATGATTTTGTCATGTGATGATTTATGAGGGTGAGAATGAACAAAGAATGACTTGTTTTGTAGGTCTTATATTTCAGAAAATTTTGAAGTCTGAAAGTAACTCAAGTGAGCATACAGAAAACAATGGCTCTGGTATTTAAAACAAAACAAACCAAAACAAATTTTCAACAATTTTAAAAGCAAGTGAAACAAAGCTAGTGCAGGAAGGATGATAATTTCTGTGCCTTTCTGAATGATGATTCATACTCATCCCTGCTGGGTATATGTTTTGGAGAAGAATTTAGAATACCTCAAGCTATTTTCCTTCTTTTGCTCACTTCTCATCTGTATCACCAAACATCCCTACTGTGTGTTTTGGTTCTGAGGAGGAGGCGATTCTGTAGCTCTGTGTGAATGTCTTGGATGGGGTCCAGTTATGACTTCAAGAACAGGAGCAGACTATATTTAATGCCATTTTCTTGTTCTTTTGAGCTCCACATCATTCCTGACATTGTTACACCAGAGTTCAGAAGAGCTGTCTGCCTTTTATATGATGTTAGAATGGAAGTCCAGTTAAACTTTTTCTTCTCTGCTGTAATTTGCCATTTGCTTTCCTTCTCAAAACATATCAGTTTTCCAGTAAGGCTTAGGTAAAAACTTTAACGTATTTTTATGCCTGTCATGGCTTTTGCAATGCCAGCTATTCTCACGAGTTCTGAAAAATTGGACTGTCTCCAGGAGAATGGACTGAAGCATTGGAGAAAGCCACTGAAGCATCCTTTTTACACTGCTACACTGACCACAACAGCTCTGCGGTAGCTGCTCTTCGCTGCCCTAAGCCGTAGACCTCAAGCTGATAGAGGGGACTGAACTTGCAGAAGAAGGTGAAGACACGAGCTGCCTGCTGCTATCAGCAGCTGTGGGGGAGGACAGGCTGCCCCTAACCGCGGGCAGCAGATGTTCATGGAGTAACTGCCAAAAATGTTTGGGGAAACAATACATGTGTTACCTGGCACCAGAGTATTTCTGAAGCCAAGAGGTTGCCCACTTTTTCGCTCAACACAGTGACATTCAGTGAAGTGGAAGATGAGACTGTGCAGTTCCAAAGTCCAGCAGAGAATAAAGACCTAGGAATGATTTCCCAGTCCTGTCAATTGTGTATCCTGTGCAAAAGCTGAGTGGAGATTATTCCAAAATAGTGTGCTGCATGTATAATGCATGGGAAAACCCCTAAAGTGGTAGAGTATATGTAAGAATTACCATGTGTCCTCTTGTAAAGAAGAGTGGCCTTTATCCCTTTCCCTAGGCTGACTGTATAATTTCTTGCTCTTAGGAACACTTGGCAATCTCCACTGTGTTTTATCCAGGTAGTGAGGAAATCATTCTGGCCCTGTTCTTTTGTTCACATGTGGAATATCAGAATAAAAAGTTGTAACCTGTTTAAGATTTTCTCCTATCAAAATGCTTTTAAAGTGTACTTGTAAGTAAAAGGTTCCATTTGGCTTCACTCTTTTCACACCACTATTAAACATAAAAAATATTACAGCCCAAATTGGTTGGGCTGTAATATTTAAAGTGCTAATAAAAGCAGTATTCAGAACTAGGATTTAATGCCCAGAATGAATGCTCCAGAAGTTTCCAAGCACCATCTAACCTATGTAACAGCTCTGGGGATTTACTTTGTCTCCTAAAGGAAAAAAATCTTCTCATTAAAAGCTGCGTAAATAAAAATAAATAAAATTTGAGATGGTCAGCATATTTTGTTAAAATCAAGGAAGGTCTAGTTTCACGGTGACACTAAAGGAAATTCACCATCCATCTTCTTTCTTCTGTTTGTCTACCTTAAATTAAGTCAAGTCCTTCCAAAATCTAGCCTTGTGAAGGCATTGGATGTACTTTTTTACTGAGCAGCTAGTTCAGACTTCAGTCAAAGAATTTTTCGTTGAGTTTTGTAGCCTTGTCTTTGCAGCATTTGGCCAATGGTAGACATTATCAGGACAATGGCACCAAAATAAGTGTCATCCTAGGGAAGCCCACCTGCCTATCTGACAAACCACAACCTTTCTGAAGGTACCACAGGAGACTTCTTCTAAAATACACATCACATTTCTTGTGGCTGTGGTCACTTGGAACTGTACCAGAACCCAGCAATCTCTCAGCAGTGTAAAATAATGGAATGCTCCTTTAACTGTTGTTAACTAATATCATCTTAATGCTCCTGTAACTATTTTGGGCTTCATACATGGTGAAAAGAGAAAAACATGTTCAAAAAAAGTAACATGCTTTGTTTCAATTTTGAGACGTTGCATCTAAGCATGGAGGGAGGGAGTGCCAGGGTTAATTCAGAAGAAAGGTGTATTTGTTTTGCCCAAAGTAAGCCATGAGCAAGAAAGAGAATCCAAGCAACGGCAGGCTGGAGGGCCTCATCTCAGTCCCTGGAAAGGTGCTGGAGCAATTAATCCTGGAAATCTTTGCCTAACTGTCTTGGATT